>JBBBDQ010028706.1:1132500-1360000 GCA_037127315.1 Ascarosepion bandense
TTCCAACTGATGGCGTTCCCAGAACTGCGTGCGTATTGTTTCAGATAGTAACGTACCTATAAGGAAGTACTATAAGCAAGCTTGAAATTCAGTGTATGTCGTCTTGTCGAAGTGTGACAACCTTTGTTTTTCATAGCGTTAAACATGTTGGAGTTTGCCAAAAAAGTGTATTTGCGGGGAATTTTACTGCAGTACTTTATTCAAAAGAAATCCGTAGTTGAATCCCTCAAAATTCTTCTTGAGACTTAGTGTAACCATGCTATGTCGGAAACAGCAGACAGAGATTGGTTTAGCTGCTTCAAAAATAAAGATTTTGATGTTGAAGATTAACAACACTTTGGCGCAACTAAAAAGTTTGAAGACTAAGAATTGGAGGCGTTACTTCATGAAGACTCATGTCAGACGCAAGCTGAACTTGGAGAATCATTAAAAGTTGATCACGCAAGAGTTTCGAAACGTTTGGAAGCCTTAGGAATGATTAAAAAAAAGGACATTGAATGCCGCACGTGTTGAAGAAGAGAGACGTCGAACAGCATCTTGTCATGTGTGAACACCTGCATTCAACGGTAGAAAAGCAAGTTTTTTTTTTGCATTCTGTGATCGGCGATGAAAAGTGAATACACTGCGATAACCCTAAGTTGAAGGGTGGAGTAAACCCGGCCATGCATCAATATCAGCAGCAAAACCGAATATCCATGGTTTGAAGCTTCTGCTCTGCATTTGGTGAGATCAACTGGGTGTGGTTTATTATGAGCTGCTCAAACTAACCGAAGCCATCACGAGAGATCGCTATCAAATATAGTTGATGCGTTTGAGCCGAGCATGAAGGAAAAAAATGGCCTTTGTACGATTAGAGACATGATTAACATTTTTCTATTTTTTGTGAGGGGGTGGAAAACATTTTATATTTTTATATGTTTTTATTAAAATATTTGATATTTTTTATTAAAATTTTTAATAAATAGATATATTAAGAGTTTTATGAAAAATTAGAACAAAATGCATTCTTAATCGAAACAGAAATAGTATAACTATGCTCAAATGTCTCTTTAAGTCAGATCAAAAATATAAAACGTTTTCTTTCTTTTTTTTTGTTTTAAAAAATGATGAGATACAGAGAAAACTAAGATAATAATCTTGTAACAATAATGGATACATCAACGGAAATGCAGTTTAGACAGGGGTTTTGATCAACTGACACTTTTGACGTTAAGATTGAAAGAAGAAATCATGTATGCCCCCAAAATATAAACATTTTTTCAAATTTAAAATGGATCTCTCTTCTGATTAGTTAAACTGAACGCACACACGATTTTTTCTGTCTTCTTACATCCATAAATAACAAACGTATTGTTTCCTATATTCAAATGAAAATCATTTTCACAACAATGAGCTAACATTGCCTGGTGACGAGGTAAAAATCTCGAAATATGATATTTTCCGTGTTGCAATGTAAAACATTAATTTTTAAATAAAATAACAAATTTCATTATACGATACTTTATAATATTTGCTGTACTGAGCACCTTTTTCAAATAAATGTAAATGTCGGAGAACTCGGAATTCTAAAACTGTTGGTTCTTTTCACCTATATATATATATATATATATATATATATATATATGTGTGTGTGTGTGTGTGTGTGTGTGCTTAGGCAGTAAATTTTGTTTTAGACATGTCAGATTAAATAAAGTGGAAACATTGATTGTGTCTGCTTATTTTTAATAAATCCCTCATACTCATGGATAATCTTTCGCGTATTGAAAGATGTAAAAAATGAGCTGTAACTTATTATTTATTTCTCGATGTTTCCAAGTACTTTCAATCTCCTTCCGAGATCATCTTCAGAGGTGTGAGTTGTGTTAACAAAACATAACAAAAGCAAACTACAGATCCTCGAGGCAACATTCATAAACATCTTAAGACGTCAATTAATAGAATCAGCTATGAATACTGTAGTAATTTTCTAAACTGTTTATAAAAAGAACAGTATTTTCATGCTTTAACAGGTGCATAACCATGATATTACAACATAAAATAAATCCATTTTGGATAATTTTCACGTTCTTATGAACGCTAAGCAATTTGTCAACCGCTATATTTGAAGTAAGAAGAAAATTTACACTGTTTTAGCAACATAGTTTTGTGGTTATTTTTTGTTACCACAACATCCGTCACCCAAGTAATAGCAAAAATGACACTTCAAAAAATAATTGCAACTGCCGAAAAATAAAACCTGCCTATTGAATGGCCAATGTATGTTCGAAAGTATTGTTTAGCTTTAGCTCGAATTCATTCGGATGACTTTTTACTTTGGAAGTACTTGTAACAGATGGAAGATAAGATTTAACAACCACATGTCTTTAAACAACAGTAAATACAGCAAAAGTACTGCTTTAGCCATACATTATTGAAATAAAAAAAAACAAGAACCCAGTCATTATCTGGCATATTGTAGCTAAATCCAAACCTTACAATGGAAAAGAAGATAAATGTAATCTATGTCTTTTAGAAAAACTTGTCATCTTAAACTAGGTACCTCCACTCATTTTTAAAAACTAACTTTTCTTAAAATTTTATTTTAGTTTTAATTGAAAGCTAAATGATTATCTTTACTATTTACAGTAAGCAAAATACTCTAGTGTATTTTAAACAGAAATTATATTGATTGGAATCTAACATTTTGAGATTTGTAAAAATTAAAAAAAATTTCAGCCATTTTTAAGCGATCGACACATTTGTAAACAAAAGTTAATTCTTGGTTTTAATGGTCTTGCAAAAATAAAATATATATCTATAACCCATTGTCATTAGAAAATGAGCAAATTTAATGTTAAACTAATCTGATTTGCACAAGTATTTCTTATTTATAGCATGAAATTTAGAATAAAACTATTTCTTAAACACAGCGTTTAACTTTCTGACTTTTCCACCATATCTGTTGAGAGGTTTCCAGATGCGACATAACATAAGATAAGATAAAAGTGTATGGCGATCACAAATGACAATTGTACAAAATTTGTTTCCGGTAAGAGGAAGAAACTCTGACACACATGAACTTTTGATTTATACATAGAAATTACCATACCCCAAAACAAAAAAAAACTTCAATGCACAAAAAAAAAAAAAAAAAATCAAAATTATTTAAAAAATAGGGTGGCACAATGATTTGTATTAAACTTCTTAATTTTTGAATTGTAAATATAATCTTCGCTTAATAATTTTATAAACTAACACCCAGAAACATTTAAAGTATTTTAAAAGTAGTTTTGAAACTTTATAAATTATTATAATAAAAAAATGAAAACAATTCTTTTAAAATTTCTTGAAACGCTGAGTTGTGCCATAGACGTCGAATAATATGCATATTCATGAATATATATATATATATATATATATATATATATATATATATATATATATATGATTATGTTATATGTTCATTATTCTTATTGTGTTGGTTTACGTATGTTGTCATTGATTGATGTGGGCGTCTATCAGTTGTGCCTTATTTCCTGAAAAACAAAACTTATTTCGAAAGATAAAACAGGATTTATTTCAAGCCACTTGTTGTTCAAACGAGCAGGAGGTTACAGGATTGTGATAAACTTTTCCTTGGTTCAACGATAAAGGATTAAAAAAAAAAAACGTTTACTCGCATTTCAAAAATGTTCTTTTTTATATTAAGGTAAACGGTGGGGTTTGACTGTGCATCATTGGATTTAACAAACAGAATTTAACCTAACGTTAGATTGACCGGAAAATAATCTCACTTTTTAAAATTCTTTATTAAAGAGACCGAATGAAAAAAATGAAAGGTTTTTTTTTTACTTTTTTCTCAAAAGTATAATCTAAACTTATTTATAAATGGAATCTTGTCTGTGTGTATGTGTGTGTGTCCGTTACCTATAGACTCCGAAAGGGCTGAACCGATTTTCTTGAAAATGTACACAGTTGTACTATAAGCGTCTGTGAGTGTTCGTAGCTAGGTTTTGTGTCGAGGTACCCCCGATAAATATTGATAATCGAAAAAACCAGATTATAGAAGGAGAATTCCGATTTTAATCAAATTTGATACACTCATAGACAAAGACATAAGAAACGATATTCAGAAGTTTCAAGATTGCAGTTCTTACAATAGTGCAGAAAATCGATAATATATATATATATATATATATATATAAATGCAAGATGTTTGTGTGTGTCTGTTTATTTGCCTGTATGTCTGCATTTTTTTCAGCCCTTTTATTTTAGTTTTTGCTTCGGGTTTGGCTCTAAGTATGTATAATTGTAGTTTTTAGTCTCAGCCATGATACCATTTACTCAGAGGACTTATTTAGACTTCAAAATTCAGTTTACGACGAACAAACTTATTTGATATCGATACCAGAAAATTAAAATTGACTTACATCCATTCATTTTTCTTTCAGTCTACAGTTTCGCTTTAACAGGAAATAACTATTGCTTTTTAGTCTTTCGTACCAACGTCCAAAGAGTCTGAGCTCCCTGACCATGGATTAGTTTTAAAGCTTTCATTACATCCGAGCAACGACAGGCTATACTGCTAGTAATCGTTATAAGAAAAGCCCATTTACTTTTCAAAAGCTCTTCGTAATTTAAAGGACCATTGTGATCCTGTCAATACCATGTGAGCAACGAACGTCTAGAGACAATGGCAATAAAAAAAAAAGCCTATTTAAAATAAGGAATAGACAGTTGAAAATTTCCAAGCTCATAATGAGGGAAGGCGGCTTGGAAAGTTTTATTTTCGAAAGGCATAATACAAGTAATAGAGACAGAAAGCATATTCTGCCTGGCGGCCTTGAGTGAGTGGATGGCGTAGCAGGGTTTGGTCGAGGCGGCGCAAAAACAAAAGCTATTACGAGCTACAAAGAAGCGAAAATAGTGGAGAGCTAAGATCATCAAAATCCTGAATGGACACGGTACAAAGAAGAAGATTGCGAAGTGAATTCTTTTATTCATTCTTAAAAAAGGTTCCTCCATACGATCGCTGACAAGAAGTCTTTGACCGCCTACACTAAGTTACTATAATCGTTCTTTAGGGTAAATATACTTGACTATTTTTTTTAATGTGAAATTAATGTCTACCGGTCTATACATAAGTATCGAAATACTTTAATAAGTCATTTGATGCAATTACAAATAATGATGGATGTAAAATATTCCTTTAATGTCCACCAGCTTAAAAAAAGTCTTATTAAATTAAATGTCACTCTCGAACTTGCATTTTTACTGGTTCTTCGAAAACACATTTTGGCCAGGGGTGCTATACCGTACAGCCATGGCCGTGTATAAAGCCAATAACCAGTAAACATTATTTTAGCAATAATATAATAAAGAATTCTGAAATATAGATATAATAATAATAAAAAATCATGTTGAAATAAAATTCATTAATTGCATAAATAGTGATTTTCTAGGCGCAGCTTAGATGTGTAATATGTCCTGGAAAGGAATATATATATATATATATATATATATATATATATATATATATATATATATATATTGCGTTTATTTTGCCAGCATTTTTTCATTGATGCAGGTTTCATTGAATAATATAGACAAGTTCTGTCTATTAATTTTGTGTAGGATCCGTTCATACCGTCTGATATACTTGATGGTAATATCGTTGAAAGACAACAAAAAATCACAGTAATTGTTGATTTTTTTATCGGGTCTAAGCTTTCGGCTCACATAAGGCATTATCAAAGAGTAAATATTAACACACAGTAAACATAGAACATTTAAGCTGTTAACAATAAAGAGAATTAAATTGAAAATATAAGTCCATCCCTACCGTAGCGGATGGCCGAAGACAGTGACAAAATAGTGGCGTTGTGGTCCCTGATCTGATTACAGGCATTTGAGTACGTTATTGGAAATATCAAAATTGATTGTATTCAAACCAGGTTTAAATTGTTTAATGTAGATTGCTTCGAGGATTTTTAGTTTCTGTTTATTATTTTCTTGTTTGAGTATGTACGTTTTATCAACGAGCGTTTTTCTCAGAAGTGTGCGTTGATAACCGTTTCAATGAAACCTGCATTAATATATATATATATATATATATATATATATATATATATATATATATATCATTCGAGGTAGTTAAGTGGTTTAGGCAAATGTAACCGGGTAGGACAATCTCGTATTTAGACGTAATGAACGGTACTCGTCGTATGCAGTATGCTGAAACGTAGGCATAGTCAATAGACTTAGACCAATAGTCGTAGACCTGTAGTCGTATAGACGTATGGACGTAGACATCTCGACGTAGACCTCTCCTTAGTCGGTATTTATGGCTGACACCAGCCACTCACATTACTGTGAGGGGAACCAAGGTGTGTGCATATTCATTACATATTTTTTACGTTAATGTGGTACAAGGCTGAGAGTACGGAGCACCTAGTAAGGGTTGAACTCACTACTCAATTGTCACGATTCAAACGAGATAAGCTTGCTAATCATTACACCGTGTTAAGAGGCCCAGAATGATTTTCTAAGCATAACTTAGGTGTGGCACAAGGCCAAAAGTATGGAAGCAACCTGTGAGGATTGAACTCACTACTCAGTCGTAATTGTTCTAACGAGGCAAAATTGCTAACCATTAAATCCCGTCAAGGTATCCCCGAATAAGAATATATAGGCATCCGTTATAGACATGGGAATGTCCCAACAAGAGAAGCATATTTCAAGAAGGTTATTGATGCTTGCTCTGATATACAGGTATACATAATCGATCGGAAAAATACGTTTGGCTAAAAGTGGTTTTCTAAAATAAGCGAATGATGGTTCGTTCCTTGTAGAGAGAGGAATTTTCTTTAGTAAGACTTTCTGTAACTAAGCTAATTAATTTAATTAAGCGAGAGAAAAAAAGAATGGGAATTTATATTTAAACACGTGTATCCACTAGAATAACAGACACACACATATATTTTTATTACTGTAAACGCTGTTTTTAATGGATACACGTATTTGAGTAGACGTTCCGCTTATTTTTTTGTTAACGTATTTATTTCATTTACCGGCTTGCGTAACCAAGAATGAGCCCTCTAACAGAATTCGAACCTGCGTTCCCCTTCGCAGGGGGGGGGACTACCGTTTGATCTGGATTGGTTTGACAATCAAGTAAGGTTCTATTTTGTCTTTAAATAAACTGACAAAAGTTAATATTTATTTTCGTTTTGTTCAAGTAATTTCGACTATTTCAGTCATTATGAAGAACTGGGTGTTGTCAGTATAGTCAAAAGTATTAGAAAAAAGCAGAAAAAACTGAAAATTGGCTAGTTTTATTCATAATTTAAGTTCCGATGTAAAACATCCCATTCTGAATTTGAGAAAAAAAAAAATGAAATAACCAGACATTGTCAGTTAAATATAGCAAAACTTGCTTGGATATATTTTTCTGCCTAAATAAACACACACACACACACACACACACACACACACACACACACACACACACACACACACACACACACTGCTACTCGAGTTTTCAACCATTACAGTGTTAATTAAGCTTGGTTTCTCTTTCTCTCTCTCTCTCTCTTTCTCTCTCTCTCTCTCTATATATATATATATATGTGTGTGTGTGTGTGTGTTTATATGTGTGTGTGTGTGAGGGGGTAGAGAGGAGTACTGTTGGAAATTCAGTGTTTATATCCCATATCAATCCATCCTGAAAAAACTTACTCGAGTAGTTGTGTCTTGATGCATATATATATATATATATATATATATATATATATATATATATATATATATTATAAAACATGCATTTTATTGTTCATTCATTTAATAATTTCTCGACGTATGAAAAAATGTACGGTTTCAAATCCAATATTCTCTGTAAAATGGTTTCTTTCTTTTTTTTTTTTTAACTGATGCATTGATCTTCTCCATTTTACAATGTTTAAATGCTGGAAAAACAATTTCAGGTTGTTTTTGATTAAATGCCGATTCTGGAAATTGGGTTTAAAAGTGTTGAAAAGCTCTTGTTCGTTGTACAGAAATACATCTTCCTGACGCGAAAAGAGTTCAGTTTCGTGCACAACTGATTGATTTTCAATTGCAGGTCAAAGAACAATTGGGCACTTCAACGTGGTGTAATTGTTCGCCTGATCAATTACGACTCAGTAGTGAGTTCGGTTCTCACTGAGTGCTCCATACTTTCGGCCATGTGCCATTATTACGAGGAAACATTTATATATTAAAAAAATAATATTAATAATGTTTAAAAACTTATTGTAAGGTATTCTATTGAGTCCTACTTGTTATTACAAAAATATTTTAATTCATGAAATAGTTGTTAAGTAGATAAATTAAAAATAGAACGTTTGGAAGATTCTAGAATATTCCAGTAAAATCTAGATAATTCTATATAATTCTAGAAATATACAAATTATGTGTTAGCCCTTATAAAAATAAGTTCGGGAAGGGAGTAGTTAGTTGCTAATAGGATTTGCTGACATTATCAACTTCGGCTTTGATTCAATGATTTGTATATCCAGCCGAAATAATGTCTACTAAAAGTTACCGACCAACTAGAACCTGAAAGAGAACCTCATGGAACTAAATGGGTAAATATAAAGTTTTGACTTTTCATTGACTAAACAAAAAAAATATTCTTTATATACATATTTGAGAATTTCCAAAAAGTATAACACTTAGACTACTTCGCCAACTTAACTGGGTAAAGATATTTGGCTCCTTACCTTCCCCTTTTCTCTTCGTAACATTCGCCAGTAGTAAACTCTATGTTTCTGTTTCGAATACAACAAAAATTGTATATTCGTAAATATTTTATTTGGTGTTTTTTGTAAATTAAATATTTGTCTGTGTTTTATCTCTGTGTTTTGGTCAATAATTTTTCTCCTTCTGTTACAACTTATAACACGTAACAGCCATATCTAAGCTACGAATAAGAAATCACAAGAGGACAAGTAAATAAGACGGATAACAGCCCAGTGAAGTTTGAATTTCTTCTCGAGAGTTCAACAAAATAGTTTCACCAAATCAGGTTTAGTTCATGTTGTCTTTTTTCGGCGGCCAGTTACCGCCAAAAAGAAAGTTAACAAATAACGCTTCTAATTTAAATTTTAAAATCATTTGTTTCTGATGAAAGGCCGAGACCGGTCTGAAATATCAAATATATATATATATATATATATATATATATATATATATATATATATATATATATATATATATTAATGCAGGTTTCATTGAATAATATAGACAAGTTTTGTCTATTAATTTTGTGTAGGATCCGTTCATACCGTCTGATATAATGTGTCAAGATTTTCTTTCGCTATTTCAATTTGCCTTTTCACAAGGCTCCATTTATATTTCAAGGTGGTGATGGTGTGTTGGGCTGCTGGATCATGTAATTTAAATCCTACACAAAATTAATAGACAAAACTTGTCTATATTATTCAATGAAATCTGCATTAATGAAAAAATGCTGCCAAAATACACACAATATATATATATATATATATATATATATATATATATTAAAGTTCAATGGGTAAATTGTCGCCGTTTTATATTTTTAATTTCTAGTATGGCCGTTATTTATTTATTTTTTTAAATTTTTTGACACCGTTTTTGGCACCGTCTGTGAAAAATTGAAAATCTGAAAATTAAAAAAAAAAGTTTTAGGCGAACATGAAGATATCAGTCAGTTAAGTACCATATGTGATAAACGCTTTGGGTGATCATGTGTCTTTCGAGACATGACTGACGGGGCAGAAGATTATGCACTAAGTTGCCGTTGCTTTCTGCGGTAGACTGGTTGATAACCAAGTCTATAGAATACAATCTGTCCTATTATTTAACCCATAACTGGAAAGAAGAGATGGATTAATACCTTTCCCAAGGATATTTGTATGTTAGTGAATGCAATGAATTCAAATGGATTTCGAACTCGGCACCCCGATTTGTCGTTTCGAGTCGATATCCACTGCACCACAACGCACATCCCATGAAGATATAGATTTCGCAGCAAAAGCGTTCGGTAAAGTACGCCACAGAGGTCAGTTAAAACTGCTCAGCAAACTCGACACGAGCCAATCACATTCCAGTGAGGAGGAACCAAGGTGTATACATATTTATTGCCTATTCATTACATCACAAATAAAAGCGTACTGAACGTAATATCTGTCCTCATGCATGGTATCGAATGCTGGACAATCTCCTCAAAGGTGAAAAAGTGACTTGAAGCAGCAGAGATGTGGTTCCACAGAAAGATGCTGAGGATAGCATCGACCGAACACGTGAGCAATAACGAGGTTTTAGAGAAAATAGAAACATAAGACAACTTATACTTAACATCAAGAGAGGTAGCTGAAATGTTTGGGGCACGTAATAAGAAAGGAGGGCTTAGAAAACCTAATACTCACAGGGCGGATAGCGGAAAAACGAGACAGATGAAAGCAACGCGTAACTTAATGAGTTTTAGCAAATAGATGGCAGAACAGGGATGGGGAGAAATTACAAAAAGACAAAACTTATAAAGAGCTACAAAGGATAAGAAAAAGTGGAGGGCCATGATCGCCTACTTTCTGAAGGGTAGGGTACGTAAAAGAATATACGAATTGGTTTGTTTTTTCAACGCAACATGATACTATTTTGCTCAAATTTGATAACATTTAATATTCATTAATAATTATTTAATGTTTATTGCTAAAGGTATCAAAATCCCTAATGGTTAGGGGATTTTGCAGGTTGGACAAAAGTAACCTAATCTATCAAATAAGCCATGCTTTATGTGTCGTGTTCCTTCAAAAGCTGGGCGATTCTGGGGACCAAATATAATTTTTTTTTTTTTACTTATAAACCTAATGCATCAGTAGCCCTTTTTACCAGAGCTCATACTACAATTTGTTGTTATTATTTTTCTCTAACACTTTGTATTACTATCTCTCATATTGTATCATGTCTATGTTTTACTGGCTTAAGTAATTTTAAAATTACACTGATTCATCGAACAAGTTCCCTGGTCGCTGTTATCTTTTTAAAAACGTTTTCACCGCTGTAACATCCGGGCATCTTTTTAACCCCACATTGTACTCATCTTCAGTCTACTGCAATTTCCCCCTTTATAATTATTTTTTTCATGGGCTTGCATTGTGTCAGATTCTGTGAAAGCCTCGTTGACGCAACCCTCATTTCTAATGAGTGGAGCCAATTTCTCTACATTACTTTTATGTTTCATGTCAATGCACTTATTTCGGTTTCTGCCAGCATGTTGATGTTAGCGTTGAAGCAACACTTTCTCAATTCAAAAATAATTTGTCACGTTCTCTTTAGCACCGTCGAGTCTAACGATAATGTCTAGGCAGGAAGCTAGGACAAGGAGGAGCAGACAAGATGGCCCTGTTGGTAACGACGCATTGTAGCGGTTCGTTCCCTTCAAACAGGTTTAGTGGGGCGCAGATGAGGTAGTATTCACGTCTACAGGTTCACCCCTCGTTTGATAGTTCTTTAAAATTCATTGGTGTATTATTGTTTTACTTACATAATCAAAGGTTTGCCAGCGCTTTGCTTACATCTGCGTTCGCGCGTGTCAAAGCAATAGCGCTTATAAAATACTTATACTTACTTAAATGATGTATCTGTGTATCTGTGTTATAATGATATATGTGTCATATATATACGTGTGTGTTTGAGTATATATAGATATGCAAACATATATATGCATATCTATACATACATATATATATATATATATATATATATAGAGAGAGAGAGAGAGAGAGAAAATAGACTTAACGTAGAGAGATTTATCACTTAGCTGAGCAATGTTATTTCAGTCATGCCCACTTCGTAGTTTTATGAAGGTATTATTGTAATATGTTAACTCTTCATGAAACTTTTTTTCAGAAAAAAACTGCAGAAAAAGCTATATATATATATATATATATAAAACGTAAAATAAATGATCAAAATTGAACATTTCGACATAAAATCCCTAAGAGAGATATTACGTCTCCTCAGCAACGGTCCGTCTTTCAAAATGGAAAAAAATAAAAAATAAGAATAAAAAAAGAGTGGAAAAAAAGCGTAGAAAAAAGTTAGAAAAAAAAATAAAATAAAAAAAGACGGTTAAGATTTGAGCAATTTACGTTACAAAAAAATCCGGAAGTAATTCATGTCCAATTTTAGATGTTAATTTTAAAATGTTAAAGTTGGAGATTGTAACTATCAGGGAAGCAAGTATACGGAAGGAAGTTTCACAGGCTGAAAGTGCGAGAAAAGAAACTGACACAGTAGAAGTGCTTCAGTTTTATTTGTTTTTTTTTTAAATCGTATCACTCCGAGCAAGGCGATAATGCCACTGATATGCAGGGGGCTACATAAGAGTAAAAAGATTAATTACAAGAGAGTGAAGAGGAAGACGAACCAGTTAGAAAGGAGCAAGAGAATGATGGGAATACAGGTGTGATGACAGTTGCAAAGGTAGAGAGAAAGGAAAGGGTATACGGGGTGGTGAAAAAACTAGAGTCAAGTGGTTAATAGATGAGTATTGACATTGCATTTAAATTCCTGGAGGTTGTAGCCGTCAGGAAAGCAAGAATATGGAAGTGAGTTCCACAGGCGGGAAGTGCGAGAGAAGAAGCTGCAGGAGTAGAATTGTCGTCTGCATTTGGTTAATCTACCTGTGAATGGGTGGGACCCAGTTGCCAATCTGGTTGCACGAGTAAACACCCGTTTGCAGAGGCACCAGTGACTTAAGTTCGTTGGAGCAGAATCCATGAAAGTATTTATAGAACAGACAAAGAGAGGCCACATCTCATCGATGGGGAAGTGGCTGTAGTCGAGCCGCCAAGTCGGTACCTATCCCATTACTGATTCTCCTTTGGAACCTGTCGAGAACACTGAGATGAATAGCAGGGGTGCCTGACCATATATGGCAGCAGTATTCCATGCAAGGACGAATGGTTGATTTGTATATATGTAGGATGGATTCAGGCGGGAAAAACATCCTGGCCCGACACAGTGACCCAACCTTCTTATCAGTGGATTTAGCTATGGACTTAATGTAGTGGTTCCATTTGAGATCAGAAGAGAGTGTAAGGCCGAGGAGGCGCAGTGTATTTCTCTCAGGGAGACTCGCTTGATCCATGCTTATGGGAGGCAGAAGAGGTTACCTCAATTGCAAAGATACACTGACAGATGAAAAAAAAACTTGAGGAAACATAAATGTTGTTCTACAACGCACATAAGAGGGGGAAGCAGACGAGGTTAAGAGGAATAGGAGGGGAACATAACGTCTTGAACAGGTTAAGATTGTAAGTGATTAGAGAAACATCCTCTTGGGAGTCGGTTTCACAGGGCAGTGGTCCGCGGGAAGAAGCAGATCGAGTGGAAGTTATTTTTAACTGATGGAATACGGAGGGAATATGGGTGGTTTTCTGCTATTTAAATAGAATGTGCGTTGTGGTGAAGTGAATATCGACTCGGAACGAGAAATCGGGGATCCAAGTTCGAATTCCAGTTGAATTCCTTGCAGTCACTTACGCGCAAATACCCTTGGGAAATGTATTAATCCGTCTCTTCCCTCCAGTTATGGGTTAAATAACAGCACAGATTGGGTTCTATAGCTTTGGCTGGCAACCAGTCTACTGCAGAAAGTAATGGCAATCTAGTGCGGGATAATCTTCTGCCCAGTCAGTCATGTCTCTTTCGAGACATGATCGTCCAAGCATGTATCACGTATGGCACTTAACTGACTGAAATAGCATGGGGAGTTCTTGCCGTAAAAGAGAGAGAGAGAGAGAGAGAGAGAGAGAGAGAGAGAGGAGAGAGAGAGGCAGTGCATTAACTATTTTACAAGCTTGTGTAAATGGTTGGCGGAATAAGGATTAGAAAAGATATTGAAAAGACATAATTTATTAAATGGCAAGAAAATTGTGGAGAGCCATGATCGGCCACATACTGAAAGGACACGGCACTTAGAACTAGAAGAAAGGACACACATACACACACACGCATATATCTATACCCATGCAAACACCTTTGTATCCATGTATTTTTCATGCCGGGTCGACAAGAGCGGTACTTTTCAACATCCGGTAAATTTGACGGTCACAACGGGCCATGTTTGTAAGATTAGAATAATTAAGGTGAAAGGTGAGCGCCTTATCACAGTCTACCCCATAAAGACGACATAAGTTGGGGGAACAAACCAGAGCTTTAACTTTCAAGTGTATTTTATCCCAACATTAGGAAAAGGGTTCAGCCAGTGAAGTATATTTGCCTTGATCTCAGTTACTGGATAACGCCTATTCCATATGCCTTCCACCACATCTTCCCGGGTACACACACACACACACACACACACACACACACACATACATACACACAGATAGAAAAATCAGTTGAAGTGCAAAGGCAGTATCGGAAAGAGTTTCATTCAATTTCATCCAAACGGCTTACAATCTCAAGAATCAGAGATAAGTTTGAAGCTTTTATTACTGTACACAATATGCACTAGAAACGTTCCGGAAGACCGTAGATATTAACCACGCCCTGAGAAGCAAGAAACGGTGAAGGAAATTTTGCACATTAGTCCAAGAAAATCTATCGAAATATTAATTGTTGTTTATGATTCAACAGCATCGCGTTGTTAGCAATGTCTAGATTATAACTGACATCAACTTGAAAACATGCGATAACAAAATCTTAAAATGACGCATTTATAATAAATACTCTCTTCATAAACATTATTTAAATAAGTATAGTTGGTTCTCGTTACTTGAATTATTTCTTGGGAAAACTACAGAATGTGTATATATTTTTAAACACCATATATATATATATATATATATATACATATATATATATATATATATATATATATATATATATATATATATATATATATATATATATATGTATATATATATATATATCCGAGTGAGTACAGAATGAGGAGAGAAAATAGAAAAATTTTTCCGTCCAAAACATTAATTTAAAACCGTGCTCGGTATATGATGTATAGAGCAGTAACCTCACCAAATTCCTCAAAAGTCTAACGATCAAAACGAGACATTCACTTAATTACCAATAACCTCAACAAACCCCCACGACGACAACGAACCAAATATAAACAGAGAATGATTCCAAACCTTTATTTCCCCTGAAGAAGTGTTTAAATCCACACACTGAAACAAACATATGATTGTAGGGAAGAGGACATATATAGAAGAAATTATGTACATGTTCTAAAACATTTATAATAAAACAATTTATAATATATATATATATATATATATATATATATATATATATATATATATATATGTTCATTCAGTAATGAATATGAACGCTCTCGGCAACTGTATATAACATTGTATATAACACGTTAACGTTCGTCTTCCTCTACCGAGGGCCCATAGCTCAGAGGTAGAATCGCCTACTGATGTCAATTACGTACTGATGAGTTGTGATACAACGAAACAACTGTTTGCGCATGACTATATGTATATATATATATATATATATATATATATATTTATCCAAAATAAAGAATGAAGAAAATATTTGCAACGTTAAAAATAATAATTTAAAATAGTGGTCAATATAAAAATAGAGCCATGAAGATTTATTATAAATTATACTTTAGAAAATGTCCTAATGTATATATATATATATATATATATATATATATATATAGTATATCTGGGCTGCAATCTCTCTTTTATGCAAGTTTCATTATAAATGAGTGTACAATGGTCTTTTATGTCATTTTTTATGTAATTTTTCAATTGATCTTATATTTTTTTCTTTTGAAAACATAAATGAAATAAAAATTGTCCAAATGTTTTGTTTATCCGAGCATTTTCGGCTATACTTTTAGCCATTATCAAGGGTGGATTTTATTTTATGTGTAACATAATGTATGTTGTGTTATGTATGTTTGTAGAATAGTGTGTATGTTTGACGTTCCGAACATGGTAAGCACGTTATTAACATGTTCGTAGTTGATATTATTTAGTTAGTGTAGGGTTTTTCTTTTTTTTATTAATAATTGTTCCATTATTTATAGTATTTTTTTATGTAGATGATGCTATGATATTTTTACTGTCAACAATATGTTATGGATAGAGTTTGGTAAATCTCAAGTGTTTTTAAATAAGTTACGCAACGATACTTTCAACATTTCGGTATCATCAGGCATTATAGAATAACATATTTCCTAATGTTTTATTTTTGAACGCAATAGGTTTAAGATTTAATATAGAGGGGAGTAAGTGAAGAGTAGCCGAGATTTTTAATGACACTGTGGCGTGAAGTTTAGACATGTTATGCTCACTTAACTAACTTTTATGGAAATAAAAAATATAAGAATTAAAAGAGTATAATAGAAAATGAGAAAATATTAAAAAAATATAGAAACATCGAAAAATATAATAAAAAATGAGAAAATATAAGCGTGTTTCACGTATGGCCCTTAACTGAATTATTTATATATATATATATATTCTCCATTTGTAAACGAGTTATTACTCGACCTAGGTTTCTACCGTGTGGTATTTTCAGGCCATTTGCAATAACATAGTAGAAACCTAGGTCACGTCATAGCTTGTTTACAAATGAAGAATATTCAAAAGTTCTACAATATTGAACACTTTTAATACAACTGTGTACTGGTCTAATTTTATTATGACCAAAATCTAAGTAATTAAACCATCAATCAATCAATACACAAACACACACACACACACACACACACACACACACACGCACACATATATATATATATATATATATATATATTTATATCTTATTGTAATTTTTTATTACAGTGCTTTATAAAAGCATTATATCACTACACAAAAATTTACATGTTCTTCTTCAGTTGATAGTTTAAAATAAATTGTGAAAATGATTTATTTAGAAAATATCAAATGAATTCATGGTTATTTAGTAACCAAAGGAATAGTAGTAGAATGGGTAGGTAAAATATATGCTGTGTATGTATGTGTGTTTGACTTAATGATAATGTCTTGGAATGATATATATATATATATATATATATATAATGGCCACTTGATGCAGTGTGTGGGTTCTCTGCATCAGACAACCTTGATCAAATGATCAAATCAAGCAAATAAAAAATGGAGATTGATTTTTCGGCAATGTGATGATAACACCGATACGTCTTTGATTATATAATTATGATATGACGTCTTACATTTGTCGCACACACACACACACACACACACACACACACACACACACACACACACACACACACACACACACACCCGTGTACAAATTAATTGTAACAAAACGAATAATATCTTCCTAGGATCTTTCACACTATCCCTAATCACGTATACGCCGTCTCTTGGCGTTGTTTTCATGTTCTGACTGAATTTTTCTTCATGTTTTGGACTGATGGATCCAGTTTCTTTCTTCGCTTTGATGGCACGGTTGACAATGGCCGGAGGACAACTAATCGACAGACGAGACCATAGTGTCTCGGCGTGATAAAATTTTATGCCGTCACGAATGACGCAATATTTTTCAAAGCCAAACAAATTTAATGATACACCCCGAAAATAGATTCATATTACTGCACACCACTGCAAATGACCTAATCTGAGGAAAAAAATAAAAATCGATTACACTCTGTCACTCCAGTGGGTCTAAAACTGACCGTATGGTGAAAGAAAGGGAGCTAAAACAGTTGTTTCAATTAATTTGCACAGGGGTATATATATGTGTGTGTGTGTGTGTGTGTGTGTGTGTGTGTGTGTGTGTGTGTGTGTGTGCATACTGATTACTGATTAAGGTAGATAACCTAATTCACTTATCTAAAAAAAACTGTATTCAATTGTCTTCAGTTTCTTGCTTTCAAAATGAAGTACTTGACCCTTTGCACTTAATATTTAAAGCCAATCCAGAAAGTTACCTGCCATTAGCATTAATGAAAGACAAATTAGCTTAACTAGAGCAATGTCACCTTTGTCCTTTTGAGACTAGCTAGGCATATCACACACATGTATTTCAGTAACCCTTTGCAGTATTAACATTCAGAACAGTGTAATAGTCCTCTGTCGACATCGTCATGTATCTGACAATTCAGACATTTCATATCTATCTATCTATCTATCTATCTATCTATCTATCTATCTATCTATCTATCTATCTATCTATTTGGTATCTCGTAATACATTAAGGCCTCTGCGTAAGTTTTCTACTCTGACCTATCCGAAGCTGCTTCTTGGGGACCTCTAAGATTATCTATCTATCTATCTCACTGTTCTTATCTATCTATCTATCTATCTATCTATCTATCTATTTGGTATCTCGTAATACATTAAGGCCTCTGCGTAAGTTTTCTACTCTGACCTATCCGAAGCTGCTTCTTGGGGACCTCTAAGATTACCAGCCCATTGCTTCTCTCTTCTTATCTACAATCCTTCATCGTATCATTGTTGATCTACATCTACAGCTTTTGCCTTTCAGGGCCAAGGTCAGTGCCCAGGTTAGTTGCAGTTGTAGTTTGGGTTTTATTTTAAAGTAGGGCCGTTGAACCGCCATCTTCTCCATACCACGACACTAAAGGGTTCTATGTAATTATCCTGGAGCACTTCGGAAATTTTATTGGCATCTAATGTTGAGGATCAATCTTAAGCTGTTGTTATAAAATAAAGCAATTAGCTTGTCATCTGTTTGATTAATTTTACAGATCTCACAGCCACATAAGGAATCTTATGAAGCTTGATCTTTCTGTTCTGTTTATCTTGGTTGCATTGACCACCTGTTTCAACTGGTGTTTATATATTGGTTCTTTCTTATACCAGGAAGTTCCGAAGCCTTTATTAATTTGGAAGGTCTCTTAAATTAGATTTAACAATAAAAACAGGTTTTATTTATTCGGAAGCGGATGTTTGTTTTACTTCATAGGCAAAAGGTTAGAAGTTATCAAAAATTCATGGAATTGATTGAGAGCAGACGACAGTGTTGCCGGGAAGAATAAGGTAAGTTGAATAAGTAAGTTGAACAGAAAGAAAACAGCATTCAGCTGACAAAGTTTATGTCTTTTTCTATTTCTCGAATATTCAGTTATATATATATATATATATATATATATATATATATATATATATACTGATTATATATATATATATATACTGATTAATTATAAAAAATACCCCCCACCAAAAAAAAAAAACACAAAAATAAACAGAGTATCCACTCCAATACGAGTATCCATTAAAAATAATATTCCTGTCAGGCTCAGTGGGGATAACCTGTGGCCAACAAACTTCCGCCGTTTCGCAACCGTTTCTGTGTTGATCATAACCGTACGTAAATAAGATGTTATTTTCATTCTCTTAGAAATGTTAGTGAATTGAATTTAGGGAGATTTTTTCAAAGTTTGTTTTCACATGACGGCTTAAGGGTGGGTCAAACCATATAATGTTATTATTACGTAGTTTCTGCTTATTTCTGCCTACTTTGTTTTCACCAAAGTATTCTAAATCAATGTTGAGTTTACTTTTTTCTATTACATTAATATATTTAATTCTGGAGTTGTTAAAAATTTCCTTATTACTATCGTTAGTCAGTCAATCAGTCAGTTAAGTTCCATACATGATACACGCTTGGGCGATCATGTCTCTGACTGGGCAAAAGATTTTCCCGCTGTAGGTTGCCACTACTTTCTGCGGTTGTCAACCAAGGCTAAAGAACTCAATCTGTCCTGCTTTTAAACCCATAGCTGGAAGGAGAATAGCTAGATCAATACCATTCTCAGTGGCGTTTGTGCGTAAGTGAATGCAACGAATTCAACTTTCCGACGATTTCTTTAGTATTTGTTTATCTTCCTGAGTTGAGGTAGTATTTAAAGTATTTACATTATTCGGACTATTGTCCTCATCTTTGTTGCCATTTTTTACGACGTTTCGGCTGTTGTACGCCCCGGCCTTTATCAGGTGCTAGAAATTTCGAACTGAACCCTTTGTTACAGTCACTGGGGTATATAATCCTCATTCCGTGCATAAAACTTTGATTGGAAGTCATGTGTTATCTCCATTTTCAATTTACTTGTTCACCACTGCTGTGTTAAACAATGTTAAGTCGCGTCATTAAAGTAACTGTCAGTCAGTCAGTTAAGCGCCATACGTGATACACCAGTCAGTCATGTTTCGAAAGGCTACACAACCCAATCTGTCCTATTATTTAGCCCATAACTGGAGGGAAGAGACGGATTAATACCTTTCTCGAGGATATTTGTGCGTAAGTGATGCAAGGAATTCAACTGTAATTCGAACTTGACTCCCCAAATTGTCGTTCCGGGTCGATATCCCCTACACTACAACGCACATTCCTTGCACTCACTTACGCGCAAATATCCTTGGGAAAGGTATTAAACCGTCTCTTCTCTCCAGTTATGGGCTAAATAACAGGACAGATTGGGTTCTATAGCCTTGGTCGGCAACCAGTCTACCGCATAAAGTAATGGCAACCTACTGCGGGATAACCTTCTGCCCAGTCAGTCAGGTCTCTTTCAAGACATGATTGCCCAAGCGTGTATCACGTATGACAACTGACTGTAACGGTAAGGCGGAACGGAGAAGCAAAATGAATGAATGAATGGACACTGTATCTTAAGAGAGACTTTTATATATTGTGACATACAAAAATAATAACCATATACAGCCGAATGTCCACACGTGGAGAAATACATATCGCAAAGCAAAGTATCAGGAGGAACAAAAGGAAATGTTTTGCATATAACATAAAGATCTAACCTCATTAGAATGGATCAGGTAAGCCTCCCTGAAAGCAAAACACTGCGCCTCCTTGGCCTGACTCACTCAACATTCCTCAAGTGGAATGACTATATCGAATCGATACCTAAATTCGCTGCTAAGAAGGTCGGTTCACTGTGTAGAGCCTGGAAGTTTTTTTTTTCCGTCTGAATCTATTCTGCACATATATAAATCTATCATCAGCCCGTGTATTGAATACTGCTGCCACATCTGGTCGGGTGACTCTGCTATTCACCTCGGAGTTCTTGAGAAAATCCAACGGAGAATCTGTAATGTGATTGATCCCGCAGTCACTTTCTCACCGGCGTAATGTGGCTTCCCTGTGTTTCTTCTACAAATACTTTCACAGCTTCTGCTCCGATGAACTTAGCTCACTGGTGCCCCTATGTATGAATTTACTCGAGCTACTAGACTAGCAAATAGGTCCCACCCGTGTACAGTGAAACCAATAAAATGTAACCACAACTACTCTATCAGTTTTTTTCTCGCACTTCTCGCCTGTGGAACTCTCTTCCGTATACTTGCTTCCCTGACAGCTACAATCTCCAAGAATTTAAATGTAAGATCAATAGTCATCTCCTGACTCCCATCATTTTTCTTTTCCTTGCTCTTTTCTTCGTCTACTCCTCTCTCATCACACAAGTAATCTCATCCTTCTCTTACCCACTTCCTGACACCTCCTATAACCTGTCCCTCTTTCTTATCACTTTCCTTCTATTTAACCCCATGCGCATCAGTAAAACTGCCTTGCTTGGGTTGAAATGATTATAAAAAAAAGATACTTCTGTTCGGCCATTGTTATGATTCCAGATTTAAAGAAGCCGAATTCATCTATATTCCAAAGGGATACGGCATGATTCGTCTATGTATCAACGGGACGACATTATGTGCTTTTAAGCTGGTTGTCCTATCTGATATTTGGTCATTTGGTTAGGTTTTTTGCAAATGGCCGTATCTGCGAAGATTTTACCCACACTTTTGTTTGTTATGGATGTAATAAACATATTTATGCTTTATCGGTCAGCTGATTGCTATATTATTAAGTTCAACTGTTTCTTTTGTCGAAACGAATGCAGAAAGGAATTTTATAAATTTAATTTCAAACTTCTCTTTTTTTCATCAGATCTTCTCAAGTATTATCTCTCCCTGAACAAAATCCAATTTTTATATCTATCTATCTATCTATCTATCTATCTATCTATCTATCGGAATTTTTTCATATCTCTCTATCTACTTACCTATCTTTCTTATTTTTCATGCCTTTCTTTCTTAATCTTTTCATATTTATTTCAATTTTTTTATCTCCCTCTCTCTCTCTTTCCATATCGTTCATTCAGCAATGAATTAGAACACTCTCAGCTATTAGGCGTGTGTATAATGATAATGTGCACACTAAAAAGTCTGCCTCCTTCTACCGAGCGCCCATAGCTCAGCGGTAGAATCGCCGACTGACGCCAATTCGCTCGGGTTTCAATCCTGGGTAAAAAGCAATCGGATGTCTAGCCGTACTGATGAGCTGTGATACAGCGAAACAGATCTGTCTGCGGATGACTATATATATGTATATATATATATGTATGTGTGTGTCTGTCTGTCTTTCTGTTCATACAATTATGTTAATTTATCTAATTTTTTTCTCATATCTTTCTGTTCTCCCCGACATCTATGTCTGTTTTAATACTTCCACATATGTTTTGAGTAATTATAACTTTCTAAGATTGACAGGCAACTGAGTTGAAAACATTTTTAGAAATGAAGAGACAAGTGGCGGATTGTCTTCAAGAAATCTTTGCTTTTGCTGTACATGTTAGTTTCCCATCATCCCATTTGTCATTTCAATCTTTTTCTTCTTACCCGCCCCCACCCAAACTTAGTAAATTAGGAAAAGACACTACATAGCTTCAAAGACCAAATAAGAAAACTTCTTCTTCTTCTTCTTCTTCTTCTTCTTCTTCTATGTGTCGTGTCACTTTAAGACGTAGGCGATCAGGACCTTCCACATCTCCCTACCTCTTCTCCTGCTTTCCCACCCGACCATCTGCTCAAGTTCCTCAAGTATGTCATTAATTACTTTCCCTTGTCTCTTTTCCCCTCTATCCGTCCCGTTAAGCCCTCCTTCCTCATTACATGTCTCAAAAACATCAGTTGTTTTTTCCTGACGTTAAGTATCCATTTCTTTCTTGTGTCCATCCTTTCCAAAAACTGGTCGTTGCTCGCGTGTTCCGTCCTTGGTATCCTCAGCATCCTTCTGTAGAACCACATTTCGGTTGCTTTGAGCTTTTCCTTCATCTTTGCTGAAATTGTCCAACATTCGCTGTCATATTGAAAGACAGACATCACATAAGAATCCAGTACTCTCTTCTTTGTTTCCAGCGAAATTTTCCTGTCTCTTAATACTCTACTCAGCTTCTGGAATGCATTTTTAGCCATGGCAATACACCTTCGGCTTACCGAAATACTAAGTGTTCCGTAGTCTGACACAAGGTTATATAAGAGAGAAGATTTGAAGTCTAGAGACAGACATGTTTACATTTGTTTTAATTGTATCACCCCAAGCAATGCGGAAATGCTACTAGTATGTAGGGAGTTATGGGGAATGAAAGTGAAAGAGAATAGGAAGGATTGGCGGAAGGATAAAAATAAACAGGGTTTAAAGAAAGACAGTAGATGGCGATTGAGATTGCATTTAAAATTGTGAAGATTGTAGTAACCAGAGAAGCAAGAAAATGGTGGGGAATGAAAGGAAAAAACTTGGATTAGAAGTTGCATTTAGTTAGTTCAACGGTGAAACATGAGGGAGAGCTCATCCGTGATGTTATTCTCCCCTCTTCTCTACCTGGTTGGCTCAAACGTGTTGGTGGGCAGCTGAAGATGTGGGCGACAACTGTCAAGGATGACATAGCAGCACTATTGGGCTCACAGGTAGTTGGTCTTCGACGATGGAACAGCGATAGGCTATCCATTTCGTGTGACCTGGTTCAGGATCGGCGAACGTGGGGTGCGATGGTTCGAGATGTGGTTCGCGTTCGGGAGTAAGCCGGCTCAACCCTACCAGAGTGAATGATTAAAAAAGTACAAGTAAGTAGTAACTGTGAGACCTAGTTGCTAATCTAGTGGCACGCTTAAAATCATTTAGTCAGGGAACCAGATAACAAAAAACAAAAATTGTCAGAGCAGTTGCCATGAAAATATTTGTAGAAAAGACAGAAAGAAGCCTCTCCACGACGGTGTGAAAGTGACTGAACTACTCATACAATAAAATAGAGTTGTTGCAACATTTCTGCAACGGTACATTTTAACGTTAAAAATACGTTGGATATGCAGGTGGTGTAACAGATAGCGGCTCTGAATTAGAAATCGTAGAGCCGTGTTCCAATCCTAGCTGAGTTTGTTACATTAATTTACTCGCAAATACCCTTGAATTACTACCTAAGGTACTAATTAATCTCTTTGGAGGGGTGAGAAGAGATGAATTAATACTTTTACTAAGGCGATTTCTCCAGATAAAAGGCCTGTTATTTCACCTACAGCTGGAGGGAGCTGGAGGTTAAACAACAGGACACGAGAGTTTGATTCTGTCTCTCTTTCCCTCTATCCGCCCTGTGAGTATCAGATTTTTCAAGTTCTTCTTCCTCATTATGTATCCAAGAAACATTAGTTTCCTTTTTGATTCCACTCTCTCTAAAACCTCGAATTTGCTTATATGTTCGGTCAGTGGTATCCTCATCATCCTTCTGTAGAATAACATTCCTGTCTCTTCGAGTCGCTCCTTCATCTTTGAGGTTACAGCTCCCTCCAGCTGTAGGTTAAACAACAGGACACAAGAGTTTGATTCTGTCTCTCTTTCCCTCTATCCGCCCTGTGAGTATCAGATTTTTCAAGTTCTTCTTCCTCATTATGTGTCCAAGAAACATTAGTTTCCTTTTTGATTCCACTCTCTCTAAAACCTCGAATTTGCTTATATGTTCGGTCAGTGGTATCCTCATCATCCTTCTGTAGAATAACATTCCTGTCTCTTCGAGTCGCTCCTTCATCTTTGAGGTTACAGCTCCCTCCAGCTGTAGGTTAAACAACAGGACACAAGAGTTTGATTCTGTCTCTCTTTCCCTCTATCCGCCCTGTGAGTATCAGATTTTTCAAGTTCTTCTTCCTCATTATGTGTCCAAGAAACATTAGTTTCCTTTTTGATTCCACTCTCTCTAAAACCTCGAATTTGCTTATATGTTCGGTCAGTGGTATCCTCATCATCCTTCTGTAGAATAACATTCCTGTCTCTTCGAGTCGCTCCTTCATCTTTGAGGTTACAGCTCCCTCCAGCTGTAGGTTAAACAACAGGACACAAGAGTTTGATTCTGTCTCTCTTTCCCTCTATCCGCCCTGTGAGTATCAGATTTTTCAAGTTCTTCTTCCTCATTATGTGTCCAAGAAACATTAGTTTCCTTTTTGATTCCACTCTCTCTAAAACCTCGAATTTGCTTATATGTTCGGTCAGTGGTATCCTCATCATCCTTCTGTAGAATAACATTCCTGTCTCTTCGAGTCGCTCCTTCATCTTTGAGGTAATTGTCAAGCATTCGCCGCTATAGAGGGGAACAGATATCCCATAACAATCCAGTACTCTTTTCTTTGTTGCAACGAAATTTCCCTATTTCTCAATACTCTACTCATTTTTTGGGGACTGCGCCCTTGGCCATGCCAATACACCTTTGGATCTCAGTGTCGCACTTTCCGACCTCTGTCTGAACACTTCCCAGGTATTTAAACTTCTGTAACTTCTTGATTTTAGTATTAGACTAAACTATCGCCCGGTTCACACTCCACCCACGTCTATTGAACAGGTGTAGAGGCTCATCCCTTGTTCCATGTTTAGGATGTGGTTTCCGGCTTTCTCTCTTCTAATCTTTTCACTCTTACGTAGCTCCCGGCACTTCAGTGGCATTATCGCCTTGCTCGGGGTGATATGATTAAAAAAAAAATCTAGATCTGTAATTGGCATTTTGGGCTCTTTTTTTTTTCTGATGACCATGGATTCAGTTTTCTTGTAGTTTATGCTTAGTCTTTTCTTCTCGCTTTCCTTTGCTACATTTTGTAGAAGGTCTTGTAGTTTCTTTTCCGTGTTTGCTATCAGCACTGTGTCATCTACATATCTTATATTGGTAAGATTGTGGCCGCCAATGATGTATCCTGGCAGGACTTCTACTTACCTAAGAATTGTTTCGCTGTATAGATCGAATAAATCCGGTGAGAAGAAACATCCTTGTCTCACACCCCTTTCTATTTTTCTATTTGTTGAACTCATTTCCTGTCCTTATGCAGACGGTTTGCTGCTAGTATAGATTCTTGATTATTCTAGTGTCTTTCCTGAATATGTCAAGGTTGCCAAACATTTCTAACAATTCTTTGTGAAGTACTTTGTCGAATGTTTTTGGGTATTCTATAAAACAACGAAAAAAAACATTTAAGTATAAGGTTGTTACAAAAATAATGACCAATTTCAGAAACATAATATTATTCTTGAAAAATAAACTATAGAAATGTTGAAATTAGTCAAAACACAAGCCTTGAGAATTTGTGAACCTCTGTCATAGATCGACGAGATTATTTATTCCTCGTTGATAAAAAAGTTATTGGCAGAGACGTAACGAAATCTTTGAAAGCTGATTCCACCTCTGGTTTGGACCTAAAGGTTTTACCATTTAAAACTTTGCTTAAAAAACGATAACCAGTGTTTGAAAGATAAAGATAATATAGAGAAAAATGTGGTAAAGTCTTGTGTCTCAAGTCTGTGAGTTTTGCAACGTCATTCTTGCAACATGTGACCGCGCATAATCTTGGAGCTGAATTAGACCACATCGATTCCCCCAATGTAAGTTTTATCATTGGTGTTATGCTGTAAGAACACACTTCAAAACGCCTAAATTTTGGTTTTCATTGAGATCATAAGAAACCCATTTACCGAGCTTTTTCACCTCACCAATATCCTGAAAATGGTGTGCGACTTTTTTTTTTTTTAATCATATGACCCCGAGCAAGGCGATAACGCCACTGAAACGCAAGAGTGAAAAGATTGGAAAAGAGAAAGCCGGAAACCACATCCTAAACAGGGAACAAGGGATGAGCCTCTTCACCTGTTCAATAGACATGGGTGGAGTGTGAACCAAGGGCGATAGTTTAGTCTATCTACTCCAATTGAAAAAAAAGAAGAAAAGTGTGAAAAGAATGAAAAGAGAAAACCGGAAAACACATCTTAAACAGGGAACAAGGGATGAGCCTCTTCACCTGTTCAATAGACATGGGTGGAGTAAACCGGGCGATAGTTTAGTCTATCTACTCCAATTGAAAAAAAAAAGAAGGAAAGTGTGAAAAGAATGAAAAGAGAAAACCGGAAACCACATCCTAAATAGGGAACAAGGGATGAGCCTCTTCACCTGTTTAATAGACATGGGTGGAGTGTGAACCGGGAGATAGTTTAGTCTATCTGTTGTAATGTTGACGCCAAGCGTCTGAGATATTTATCTGGCACTTTGACCTGAGTTTTGCTCCAAAACTGCTTGTTCGTTCGTTGTCAAGACTGCATTTCTATCTTGTTCATTTTCAAAGCTCTCGTCACCAGTACGGAATTTCTGAATCCACCTTCATACTCTCCGATCGATCGTGGATCCATCTCTCCATGCTCGGTTGATATTGGCAGAAGTTTAGGAGGCACTGTGCCCAAGTTTGAACTCGTGCAAGAAAAGTTAACGAAGATCATGTTTTGTCATGTTCATAATTAAATGATTCTATCTTTCAAGAATATTTCTGTCTGAAAATAAGTTAAAAATTAATTATTACGTATACCAAAATTCACCTAGTATATACCGTGAATACAATTTTAAAAGGGCTTTTCAAAATACAACACTTCGAGTGGCCATTATTTTTGTAACAACCTAATAATTAAAAAAAAAAGACATATTGTTAAGTGAAGAATAAATATTGACCAGTGTAGACTTTTTCAGCTACAATACTTCGCAATGTTACCAAAACGCAGAGACAAGGTGGAGAAAATGCTGTCATTTTGCGGTCAGGAAAGTAGTTGATTGCAATATTACAGTAATATTGCCACTACGTCACCTATTTTCTAACTAAGATACAACATATGTGCAGCGTTATTAAAACGTTCCGTATTAGCTGAGTCCGTCAGTGCCATACGTGATACACATCTGGGCGAACATGTCTCGAAAAAGACATGACTAACTGGGCAGAATATTTGCCCGCTATAGGTTGCCATTACTTTTTGCGGTAGACTGGTTGCCAGCCAGGCTTATAGAACCCAATCAGTTTTGTTATTTAATCCATACCTGGAGGAAAGAGGCAGATTAACACCTTTCCCAAGGGTATTTGCGCGTAAGTGAATGCGACGAATTCGACTGAAATTCGAACTTGGCTCCCTGATTTCTCGTTCCGAGTCGATATCCACTGCACCATTAGCTGAGTACCTGCTTTGAATATCAGCATTCTTAATTTTCATTTGAATTCCAATGAGTAAGCACAACTATCTCAGCCACTGCTCGTTTTCGAATTTTGACTCGCATTCCGATTCTAGTGAATTAGCATTTCAAATGGAAATGACTGATCGTCGGACGACATGGGGTGATTTTTTTTCGTATTTCTTTCCTTTCGCCTTTTTGTTTTCTTCCTCTAATCTTTCTTTGCCATTGCCTCTTCTTTTTTTTTTTTACTTGTTTCGTCTTCTCTTTCTCTTTCTATTCCTTTCCTTCTTTTTCTTCTCCTCCTCCTTCTCTATTCTTTTTCCTTACCTTCTGTATTCTTTTTCTCATTCGTATCACTTTTTTCCTTTCCTTTTCTTCTTTCCCGATTTTCTTTCTTCTCTTTCTCTCTCTTATACTTCTCCCCCTTCTTCTTCTTCTTCTTCTTCTTGCCCTCTCTTTTCTTTTTCTCCTCGATCTTTCTTCTTCATTTTCTTTCTCTAATTTCTATTTTCCCTCTATTCTTTTTTCGACTTGTTTCTTCTTTTAAGTCTCTTTCTATTTACTTTGCTCTGTTGTATTTTTCTGTTCCTCCTCCTTCTTCTTTTTCATTTAATTCTTTTTCCTTCTGTTATCTCGTTTTTTTCCCCCTTTTTCATCTTCTGCTTTTCACTTTTCATGTTTCTTCTTCTTTCAAATTTTAATTAGAAAGGACATCGTCATTCGTCTGTCACATACGCGCACAAAATCCCCTAGACTGTGTCAAGGGAGAGGGCCATCTTACCTGACACTAATTGCAACCGGAAAAATCGTCGACCAGTCGTGTTGAAATCCCCCTGCCGATGCCAAAGTTGATGAGATTTAAACAAAAGACATGTCACTGCAAATATTAGATTCCTCGAAATTTTCGTTTTCCTTCACCTATTTTCGCGTCCCCTTTATTACATCGTGCAGCAATCAATGAATATATATATATATATATATATATATATATATATATATATGACAATTTGGAAAAGTTTTACTTTGACATGTTTCGCCGATGAACTGGCGTCATCAGAAAACTATTTTTTATTTCGCACTAACATTGTCCCTATTAGCGAGACAACAAGTGATTCATGTTAAGCAATCTGAAAGCTTAGTTTTTAATTAAACTGTCTTTACGGGAAATTAGGTTTTCATTTTCATTATTTGTTAACCTTTTCTTTAAAGTTCTTGTGTTCCACATCCTTTCAGTATTAAGTTAAGACTGGCTATAAACTAAAATTTTCCGGCTGTATGTCAATCGTAGGAGGGTTAGAAATCGAAACACTTTCAATATATTTTATCCAAGTAGATTATATTTATGTATACAACAACGGCGCTTTTAAGATTAAAAGTGTGATCACAATGTTTTCGGCGTTATACAAGTCTACTGGTGGTCAATTTGAAGTACTTTTTATGTTTTAATATTTTTTTTTAATTATGAAATGTTTTGCTGATATATTTGGGGCGGGTATTTTTAAATTTTATTTTATAAACTTCTGCTTCTGATATGAAATGCACTCTCAAATATTAACTGTTTTAGTGATTTTTATACTGAGACTAGCAGGATAGCTCGGCGTTGCTCGGGTGTAATGAAAGATTTAAAACTAATCCATGGTCCTGGAGCTCAGACTCTTTGGACATTGGCACAAAAGACTAAAAAGCAATAGTTGTTTCCAGTTAAAGCGAAACAGTAGACTGAAAGAAAAATGAATGGATGTAAGTCAAATTTTGGTTTCCGGGTATCGATATCAAATAAGTTTTTTTCGTTGTAAACTGAATTTTGAAGGCTAAGTAAGTCCTCTGAGTAAATGGTATCATGGCTGAGACTAAAAACTACAATTATACCTACTTAGAGCCAAACTCGAAGCAAAAACTAAAATAAAAGGGCTGAAAAAAATACAGACATACAGGCAGATTAACAGACACACGCACAAACATCTTGCCTTATATATATATATATTATCGATTTTCTGCACTATTGTAAGAATTGCAACCTTGAAACTTCTGAATATCGTTTCTTATGTCTTTGTTTATGAGTGTATCAAATTTAATTAAAATCGGACCACTCCTTCTATAACCCGATTTTTTCGATTATCGATTTTCGATATTTATTGGGGGTACCTCGACACAAAACCTAGCTAAGAACACTCGCAGACGCTTATAGTACAACTGTGTAAATTAGTTATGGAGTATTTTTTTTTTTTACAGTAAGGTTCACCCTGTACAAAGTCCGGGAGTCACTTGAAGTAGAGGGTCACGTTAGGAGGCATTTTGCACGGATAGGTGGGAAAGGTAACGGTTAACCTTGGACATGAACAAACTAAGATTGTTATGATCGGGGAAACATCCCCTTGGCAGTCGGTTCCATAGAGCAGTGATTGACGAGAAGAAACTGTTCGAGTGGAATTTATTTCTTACCTACAGAATACGGAAGGAATGTGGGTGATTTGCTACTTTGTTTTCTTTTTAGCATTTCACCCCAAGCAAGGCGTTACCGCCACTGATGTGCATGGGATTACATAAGAGAGTTGAAATATTAGGCAGAAGGAGAGTGAAGACAAAGACGAACCATCTACAGGAGGAAGAGCAAGAGAAGGATGTGAACACAGGAGTGAAGACAGTTGCGAACGTAGAGAGAAAGGAAAAAAAACAAGATACACGGGGTGATGTAGAAAGGGCTGGAGTTAAGCGGATAAGAGATGGGAATTGATTTTGCATTTAAATTCCTGGAGGTTATAGCCGCCAGGAAAGCAATTATATGGAAGGGAGTTCCACAAGCGGGAAGCGCGAGAAAGTAGCTGATGGAATAGAATTGTCGTCTTCATTTGGTTGATCTAACTGTAAAAGGTGGTACCTTGTTGCCAGTCTGGTTGCCCGAGTAAATTCTTATGGAGGGGGCACCAGTAACCTAAGTTCGTCAGAGCAGAAGCCATGAAAATATTTATAGAAGAGACAGAGTGAAGTCATATCCTGACGATGAGAAAGTGGCTGGAGTCGAACTGCCAGGTAGTTGATAGGTAGTCGAACTACCTATCATATTACAGATTCTCCTCTGTAGCCTGTCGAGAATACTGCAAGTGGCATGGCGGGTCCCAGCCATCAAGATTACAACTGGTGCAACCAAATAATGTCATTCGTCCGAGCACTTTCCATGGAAATAGCGGTTAGAAAAGATTTTGCGAAAATTCTGCATAACCACCTTGTAAAAATTAATCTATCTTCTGATAATCTCAGAATGTCAGATCAAATTTAGGTCTGAACGGGGAACTATGGACATGATAATTTCAGCTCGCTAATTGAAAGAGAAGTGCATTGAATAGCATGTTCTCCTGTATCAAGTGTTTGTCTACCGTTAATAGTGATGCTCTGTGGATCATTTTAGGCAAATTGGGATGTCCACCAGTTTGTGTCAAATGTTTCCAGAATATTTCCAATATGAAGGGCAAACGTAACTATAATAGTATTTTGTCAGAGCCTTTTCCAATTGATAATGGTGCAAAACAAGGTTATATTTCAGCTCCAGCTTTCTTTACTATTTTGCCATAATTTTAGTTGACGCTTTTCAAAACTGTAATATTGGCGCTTATCTTCGTTTCAGAACAATATTTTTTTATCATCATGTCGCTCCAAATAGACATTTTACTGCCACTGTTGTGCAGGGGGTTACATAGGAGGAATGTTATGAGAAGTGAGAGGCTGCAAGGGCCATCAGGAAGAGAGTAGGAGAAGGAAGAGAATACTGCTGAGAGTGGGGTGGACGAAGAAAAAAGCATGAGAGAGAGAGGATATAAGTTAGTGAGACAGGAGATGACGATTGACTTTACATTTAAATTCTTGGAGATTGTAATTGTCGGGAAAGCAAGTATGCGGAAGAGAATTCCACGGGCGGTAAGTGCGAGAAAAGAAGCTGCTGGAGTAGAATTTGCGTTTACAATTTATTAGTTTCACAGTAAAAGGGTGGGACCTAGTTGCTAATCTTTTGGCTCGAGGAAATTCATATATAGGGGGCATCAGTGAGCTAAGTTCATCGGAGCAGAATCCGTGAAAGAATTTGTAGAAGAGGCACAGAGAAGCCACACTGCGTCGGTGAGAAAGCCACTGTATCCTAGCTGCCAAGTCGGGATCGATCACATTGCAGATTCTCCGTTGGATTCGGTCGAGGACACCTAAGTGGATAGCAGGAGCATCGGATCAGATATGGCAGCAATGCCCAATTCACGGGCGGATGGTAGACTTGTATATGTGCAGGATTGTTTCGGACGGGAAAAACATCCTGGTCCTACACAGAGAACCGACTTTCTTAGCAGCGGATTTAGTTATGGATTCTATGTAGTTATTCCACTTAAAGTCTGAAGTGCGAATTAATCCGAAGAGACGCAGTGTTTTACTTTCAGGGAGTGAAGCCTGATCCATGTTAATGGGCGGGCGGAACGATTGTCTGTGGTGGTTATTAGATAGTAGCTTCGTTTTGGAAACATTAAAATTTACGAGCAATTTCTTACCCCAGTCCACTACGGATTGGAAATCCTTTTCAAGCTCGCAGCGAGGTTTACTTTTTTAGCCTTGGTAGATTTTTGATCGAGACGAGAGTAAACCGTAGTGTCGTCAGTATATATGCCCACCTGAGATCTTATTACATCAGCAAGATCGTTAATATAGATAAGGAAAAGCGTAGGAGCTAGAATAGAGCCCTGAGAGACACCCGCATTCATGTGATAGTATTTGGAGGCTTGTCCGTTCAATACTACCCTCATTGTACGGTTTGAAAGGAAGGACTGGATTAGGTCAAACAATTGTCCAGTTATACCATAGCTCTGCAGCTTGCATAGAAGGCCAGCATGCCAGACTCTGTCAAACGCTTTGAAGATGTCAAGGGCCACAGTTTGGGCTTCACCGTTTTTGTCGAGGGCCTGGTGTATATAGTCAGTGATGGTCGTGAGCATATCAGCAAGCAGTAGACCTGGTGAAGCGGAAGCCATAATGTTTGTCAGAGAAGAGTCTGTGGGCTGTGAGATGCTGTACCACCTCGGCGTTGATGATGGCTTCGAACACTTTGCCAAAGATCGGTAGGAGGCTGATAGGGCGATAATGAGCGGAGTCAGAGGGTTCTCCAATACTTCTATATATAGAAACAACGAAGGAAGATTTCCAGCATGCATGAAAGCAGGAAGCAGAAAGGCAGTAGTTATAGAGTTTAGAACAGAGGAGAGTTCAGGAGCACATTTCTTTAGAACAATGATGGGTATTCCGTCGCCACCGCTCGTATTATCGGCCCAAGCTTAGAAATTATTTTGGAGACCACCGAGGGAGTAATTAGTATGTCAGTCATTTGGGCCTGGGTTCGGAGAGGGGAGTCGGGTACGGATACCTCAGACGAGTCCAGTGTCGAGTTAGTGGTGAATCTGCGAGCGAAGCCCTCAGCCTTGTCTGTTGAAGAGGTGAGGATCTCAAATTCGTTGATTAGAGCGGGGATTGAAGGCTTACTGTTGTTCAGTACGCTTTTACAGAGCGCCCAGTAGTTTTTGGAGCCGAACTTACGGGATGCTATGCGCTGCTTCATTCAGCTTAGCTCCTTTAAGTACCTTGTTGAATTCATTGCGAGCTGAGGCAAAAAGGCGCCTGTTATGGTATGACACGTGACTCCGGTAAAGCCGAAAGGAGTGATTTCGGTGGGAGATGGTAGCTGAGCAAGCAGGGGAGCATCAGGGGGATGAGTGGGATTTAAGTCTCAACTTTCTGGCAGGGATGAAAACATCGATGCCAGGCTTAACCCAAGAGGCTGTGGAAAGGTTTTTGATATGAGAGGATTCAACGCTCGATCTAAGGTGTTCCAACTGATTATTCGTGAACTCTTGTATGCTGAAGATATGCAGGTGATAATAGATAATTTTTTCGGGGTTTCTACTGCTTTTAAGCTAACCATGAATCTAAGAAAGACAAAAGTCATATACTCGCCTTCACCTGGGCTGCTTTATATAGATCCCCAAATTCTTGTTAACGTATGCGGGCTATTGACATTTTTGTACGCAAGCAGTATACCCTAACGATAGCTCATTGGATGCACTGAACGAGCAAGTCAGGCATTCGGAAAACTTGAAAAGCGATTATGATCCGATCGCAATATCTTAAGTACCAAGATCAGCATCTACGACATCGCTGTCCTATGATCCTTTTATATTTCTCTGAAACGTGGACCATCTATCGAAGGCATATTAAGATTTTACAGCATTTCACCAGTAGTAACTGAGACGAATCTTGTTCATCAGTTGGAAGCCTTGCACACCAGACCTAAAAGTCCTTCAGCGCGCAAACAACTATCGCCCGGTTCACACTCCACCCACATCTATTGAACAGGTGAAGAGGCTCATCCCTTGTTCCCTGGTTAGGATGTGATTTCCGGCTTTCTCTTTTCCAATCTTTTTACTCTTACGTAGCCCCCTGCGCATCAGTGGCGTTATCGCCTTGCTCGGGGTGATGTTTATAAAAAAAAGAAAGAAACAGCTTTTCCGTATTTAAATGCGCTGTACTGGCCGCTGGACGGGCCGCTGGACTGGCTGCTGTACGGGCCGCTGGACTGGCCGCTGGACGGGCCGCTGGACTGGCCGTTGGACGGACCTCGGAGGATGACAGATTGTTCAAAATACTTTTGCGTCTTGGTGCAGTGGATATCGACTCGAAACGACAAACAGGGGAACCGAGTTCAAATACCAGTTGAATTCCTTGCATTCACTTGCGCACAAATATCCTTGGGAAAGCTATTAAGCCGTCTCTTCCCTCCAGTTATGGGTTAGATAATAGGACAGATTGGGTTCTATCGCCTTGGCTGGCAACCAGTCTACTGTAAAAAGCAAAGGCAACCGACTGCGGAATAATCTTCTGCCTAGTTAGTCATATCTCGAAAGAGACATGATCGCCTAAAGCGTGTATCACGTATTACACTTAACTGACTGACTGGTACAAGGTAATTTATCCGCTCATAAACCTAAGGATGTAGTTAAATGTAACCTAAAATCTCTTGGTGTTAATGTTGAAAACGGGAAAATTATTGCTGGAGATAAAATTTGGTCGGAGAAGGTTGATTTGGGAACAGATTAAAAATTGAATTTTCTATCAGCACTGGGTATCTTACATATATTAATATGTAAAAATATACTCAGTTCTGATCTGAGATTAACGACAGGATGGTTAAATAAAATGAAGACAAGAGGAAAACTGTATTTAACTCGCCTACGCGTTCCGTCCTGTGATAGACTTTATCAAGGCAAAAAGACAAAATGAGCGTTATTCCAAATTATGTATCTATAAACAAACAGTGTTGGCAACTATAAAAAAACGCTCACAAATCATTCAAAAAGATTAACAGAAAATTTTTAGTTTCTGAATTCCTTCATGTGTAGTGCAATGTCACGAGATATTACAATGAAGGGAATTTAACCATTTTTTGGGACTTTTTAGTATACATGTTAGTTTGTTTGAGAATCATTTTCAAAAATTCTTTTCTGCATCTCACCTTTTCTTTTGAAGAATCTCTACATATAAAACGCAATCTGTGAGTCTGTGTGTGACTGTTCCCTATGCACGCCTACATTTTTTAAGCTACGCCATTCAAACTTTCTAGGGACACATATCTACAGGGAAGCCAGGTTGACGCATACTTTTTGAGTTTAAGTTCAGCAATATTCCCTTTCGCACTTTTTGGCCGATGGACATGATTATTTACGTTTGCTCCGTAAAACATCTAAGATCTAAGATGGTTGCTGAATTACGTCACAGAAATCAAATCACACGTGTCAAACGCGACTAAAATATTTTTTATTAAAAAAAAATGAGCCTTTATATTTAATTTTTATTCTGACGTTTTATGTCACAAAAATCAAATCACACGTATCCAACGTGACTAAAATATACTTTTATTTTTAAAAAAAGAGCCTTTATATTGAATTTTTATTCCGACGTTTTAAAAATGCATTTGATCAACAAGAAAATGTGAATAATTTTCCCCGTAATTTTGAAACAAAAGAAATATTTCTTTAAAAAAAAGTGTTATTTCAAACAAAAAGAAAATATGTAAAATAAAAAGTGGTATCTTCTCCTACTACTAAAATGTTCTGAGTTGCACGGGCAACGCCGGGCTATGATACTAGGTTGGAATAAAGCTCATTTCGTCTTTTTGCCTTGATAAAGTTAATCACAGGAAGAATCGCGTAGGCGAGTTAAATACAGTTTTCCTCTTGTCTTCTTTTTTATTTAACCATATATTAATATATTTACGCATTCAGGTGTTCTATTCAGGAAATCATGACTATTTACCGGAAAGGTCATAATAACAAATGCAATTCAAATTTATTTAAACTTATTTATAAAAAGAAATGTAACGTCTACTCGGCCTTGTAGATGACGAATTACTTTCCACCCCACAAGCCCTTTCCTAGAGATGCAACATCACAAACCTACCCCTACTCAATTGCTATTTCCTTGTAAAAAGTTCTAACGCGCTACATTATCTAGATCCACCAGTCAGACCTTCACCGCTAAGACCCGCCATGTCACGCACCCAGGAGCGAACCATCCTCATTAGAAAGTAAGAAGTTCCAGTTCGACAGATTCTACTCAAGAGACACTGCATTTTGGAACAGACTCCCAAGAGGATACTTCCCCACCTACTACAATCGTACATATTCAAGTTTAGTGTTAATCGTTATAAAGTCTCTCATATCCCTAAAATCTCCAATTGTTATACCCATAAAACAACTAACCCTTTTTGTAACTCTCTAGCTTGTGTGGCTCTTGCACTGGGTGAAATATAACATGGAAAATTAACAAACGTTACCCAAGTGTGGGTGGCTGATCATTTACGCAGTTATTTTACTGCCTCCTAGCGCTGTTGATTTAAATTCCATTTACTCCATCTGGGGTGTCGTTAAAGCCCATCAACGGGGACACGACAGGCAACATGATCGAGGACCAACTTATTGGGCATGAAATCGCCCCTGAGACTGCATGATGGCCTTCCCGTTACTGGGAGGATGATCTTCTTGAATAATCTTCCCTCAGATTTTTATATATATATATATATATAAAAAACACGGTCATGTCACGTTGGATACACCGGTTCCCGCTCGATCACCGAAGCTAAGCAACGTTGAACCTGGTCAGTACTTAGGTGGGTGACCACTTGGTAATACCAGGTGCTGTTAGCATTCACGGGTGTGCGGTGGATGTCGGCTTGGAGGGGGAAATCGGTGAGCCGAGTTCCAATTTCAGTCGAACACGCTGCATTCACTTGCGCACTGGTACCCTTGGGAAAGGTATTAATCCGTTCGTTCCCTCCAATTATGGGTTAAATAATTGAGGTCTGCTGTTCGTGCGATTTGTGGCAGTCATCTGCACCAATTGTTTGTTATCAGCAGTTCCAAGAAGTGTGGATGGTACTACACAATGCCTTCACCACTATAAACAAATCTCTGTGTGGTTGTCTTGCTGGAAAAAGGTTGGACCCTCATACGTTGAACGCGACGAGAGAATCCATTAATATATATATAGCATAGTGATGATCCACGTATACTGTCTTAATATGTATAGGAAAGAATATTAAAACGTTTTGAGTTTAAAAATGTGTTCTTTTGACAGTATTCGTTTGTAGAAATAAACACATACTGTCAAAAAAACACATTTTAAACTCAAAACGTTTTAATATTCTTTCCAATATATATATATATATATATATATATATATATATATATATATGTATATATATGTATATAGAATTGTTTAATCCCTTAGTTTTTGGTCATAATAAAATTATACCAGTACACAGTTGTATTAAAAAGTGTTCAATACAATTACATTGTAGAACTTTTGAATATACTTAATTTAGAAACGAGTTATTACGCGACCTAGGTTTTTACCATGTGATGTCTTCAGCCAATTTGCAGTAACTTATTGCAAATCGCATGAAGACACCATGTGGTAGAAACCTAGGTCGTGTAATAACTCGTTTACAAATATATATATATATATATATATATATATATATATATATATATATATGTATATATATGGTAGTATTTTTATTATAAGGTTATAATAAAAACAGTCTACTGCAACACAAGAGCCATTGTGTTTCGATACTATCTTATTATCAGCTCGTCAGGCAGTGAAATATATATTAATGTTAGGAATTATTATATATAGAAGCTTAGAAAACAATACACCTTTTTACCAAATCCAGAAAATTAATTACTAGTATATATATATTCTAATAATAATAATCAATATAAATAAACCTATAAAATAATTAAAATTTACTACCATTTAATGCATCTTTTAGGTAAACAGAAAAAGCTAAATTGAAAATACCAAGTTACGATTAGCACTTGACCGTAAGAGCGGACTGATCTGATTTTATAAGCACAGCTTAGATGTGAAACAAGTACGAAGGCATGAGGAACCTACCGACGATCGAACTCTCTATTCAAAAGTAACCAGTTTTAGTGAAATAAACTTTTTAACCATTACACTCCATTCCGGCGTAGGCTGACATGCCAGTGAATTTGTCTAAATATTGAATTATATCATCCTGGAGTATCTTGAACCAAATAAAATTAACTTTAGTAATTATCAACCTTCTGTTCTGGTTTTTCACACCTTTAGCTTGTGTCGCCAAGCTTATTTCTTTCTTGCTTGCTTTCTTTCTTTCTCTCTCTCTCTCTCTCTCTCTCTCTATATATATATATATATATATATATATATATACGTACACACCCATATACATGCATATATAATGTTTTCTTGTATCTATTAAGCCTGAAAATCAATATTGGTCCATGCTGCAAAGACGTGGTTCAGTGTAAATACACGGATTGAATTCACTTGAATTTTTTCTCCTTTAAACCCAACCTATTTTTTACGTGACAAGCACAGATTAGCTTTTAAATACTGTATACAAGACACATGTAATCTTTATTGACGTTTTACACGATAATTTCATGAACTCTCCCAACTCTCCCCCTCTCTCTCTCTCTCTCTCTCTCTCTCTATATATATATATATATATATATATATATATAGAGAGAGAGAGAGAGAGAGAGTGAGAGAGAGAGAGTGGGGAGAGTTGGGGAGATTAACTTATTCAATATTTAGATAGATTGATAGACAGTGCAATAATCTGCTATGTGATCTACGAGACACTTGTTTAATTGCCACAACAAGAATATCTCTGTCACTTCAGATTACACTATGACGTGGTGTAATGGTTAACAGGTTTGTCCCGCTAAAAATCTTTAGTTTTGAATAGAGAGTTCGATCCTCGGTAGGTGCCTTATATACATGAATGACACTCTATGATTATTTAGTAGATACACGTGTTTGACAAGACAGCATTTTTAAACATTGTAACTTGATGAGGTCTTGGAAATGATGGAAACAAAAAGGAAATTAATATTGAGCATCAGGAAGAGACAGCTGAAGTTACTGGGACACGCAATGAGGAAAGAGGGCTTGGAGAATCTGATACTAACAGGCCAGATAGAAAAAGAGACAGGAGGAAGCAACGGATAACATATTTGAAGGACCGAATAAGTGGGTGACGGAACGAGGATTGCATGGTGTAACAGGAGAAGGCGTGCTCAGAGCCACCAGGGATAGAAAGACGTGGAAGGCCATGCTCGCCTACGTTCTGAAGGGACAAGGCACATAGAAGAAGAAGAACTGACTCCTACCGGGCATTTGAGAAGTTTTTGGTAGGGTTCGAACTTGCGCCATTTCCAGGACTGGGGTGTTTTCCAGCACAGACACGAAAGACTTCACAGTCAAATTATACTTAATTGCTCTATTTGCTCTAATGCATTTCGCATGTGAAATGCTTTCGATATTCCTTATTTGCTAGTTTCATTGCCTAAAAAAGCGTAACTGAGCTTTGTTGTATGTCTTTCGTAATTGCGTGGTCTGAAACCTAATCAAAGAGTATTTCCTCAATATGAGAGAGGCGCTAGAAGGACCCTTACTAAAAATTCGTTTTCTTTAAAGCTCTCTTATACACAGTCCGGTAGACTTCAATTACATGTGAACATACTAAATATACTTACTTTACTTGTACTTGTGGCAGCATCCACTCTAGGCGGGTTGAGCCAGCTTTTTTCCGAGATTTCATGGCTTGACAAGCGTTCCCAGCCGCAAGGGTACGGCGATTTCATGGCTCCACAAGCAGTCCCCAGCTGCAAGGGTACGGCGATTTCATGGCTTCACAAGCGGTCCCCAGTCGCAAGAGTACGGAGATTTCATGGCTCCACAAGCGGTCCCCAGTCAGAAGGTTACGGAGATTTCATGGCTCCACAAGCGGTCCCCAGCCGCAAAGGTACGGCGATTTCATGGCTTCACAAGCGGTCCTCAGCCGCAAGGGTACGGAGAATTCATGGCTCCACAAGCGGTCCCCAGCCGCAAGGGTACAGAGATTCCATGGCTCCACAAGCAGTTCCCAGCCGCATGGGTACGGAGATTTCATGGCTCCACAAGCGGTCCCCAGCCGCAAGGGTACGGAGATTTCATGGCTCCACAAGCGGTCCCCAGCCGCATGGGTACGGATATTTTTTCGCGGTAGGTTGCTAATCAATATGCAATGCCATTTCTGGTAGCCATGTAGTTATATCCTTTTAACTTAACTCTTCTAAATTATTTGTTCACCACTACTTTAGCATGGTATTGAACTCACAACTCTTTGGGTCAAGTCACTGTAACTAACCAACGTCTATATCCACTGTGCATGTCCTCAACAACCTATGGCCCAGTGAATGAGAATGATATACTCCAGTGATCGTAATAAAGGGTCCTGTTCGAAATTCCTAGAACCTGACGAGGGCCGAGGCGTGCAACGGCCGAAACATCGTAAACATGGAAGTAAAAATAAAAACAAAAGTCCGAATAATGTCAATAGTGCACATTTTCTTTATTAAGATATTTCGAGTGCACAGGCCAATAGGCGTAATACACCGTGTTTAATTATAAAAACGGAACATTGTGTCAGTAAAATATTGTTTACCCTGGTCATGTCTACAAAATGTTGATCAGCATTACTGAAACCTCAGTCAAATATTACGAGTACTATTACGGGTAAATTGAAGTATTATATACTTCGGTATATGGTTAAAATCACGTGTAAGTAAATAGTTATTTATGAGTGATTCCATATGGTACTCGTACATTTTATATCTTTCTCCAGGGATTTTTCATATGTCAACAGCATTTTAGCACATAAGAGCTCATTTTGATTGGGTGGGTCAACTCTTTAGTATCGTGTAATTCACAAAACCATTTCGTTATATTGTAGGAGAGACAAATTGAATGCATGATCTCAATAACGCGCATGCGTGTACAAACACGTGCAAACAAACAAGAATATATCTACTGTTAGTGTGACAAATGTTCGAACGAGATACGGTGCGACGCAAAAGTTTATAACACACTACAAAAAATATTTTATATATATTTCTAATACAATTACATTAATAATTTTTACAGCTTGGAGAATATATATTTAGGTATTCAGTCAAACAATCAGATTTTTAAAAAATACTTCAAACAACTATCCCACGAAGAAAATCCGCTATTTAGTAACTCAGAAGTTTTAACACACTTTTTTAAATTTACAACAGCTTTTGTTTTTTTTATTATAAATGTCTTCAATTTTTCTAGATTGTTCCAAATTAGGAGGGGTGGGTTATTAGAAGTTTCTAGGTTAGTTTTATGATTACTTTTAGCAATAATTAAAAATATTGCGTCATTCTTTTTCCGTAAACCGTCCTTTAAACATTGACAAAGTGGCGAAAAACAAAATAATTGATCAATATCTCAGTAAACGTATTGTTGACCTTTATACAAATGGACTTGGTTATAGGAAGATATCTAATCAGTTAAATATGCCATTGAGTTCAAAGGTAAGATAGTTTATCACTGAAAAACGATTAATTTCATTCGTCCCCCACCAAAAAAAAAAAAAAAAAAAATTCTCCGGTTGTCCTAGAAGTGTAACGTACGTTCCGTACGGCAAGATTATTGGCGGGAAAGGCTGGTAATGAGCCCCGAGTTACGCTTAAATAACTTCAGGGAGAACTAGAAGCTTGTAGAGTACGAATACAATTAGTCGTTCACTTCAGCGATATGACATCTTTTCAAGGACACCAAGGAAACAACCCCTTCTTTAGAGTAAACAGATTCTTGCTAAACTGGATTTTTCAATCGAACATTGTATCAAACCTGCAAAGTTTTTTGAAAATGTACTTTGGTCAGACGAAACGTAAACTGAACTTGGGGGCAGAAATGTTGGGGTAAAGATCTGGCGAAATAAGGGTACTGAATATTTGCCGAAGAATACTATCCCAACAATAAAATTTGAAAGCGGTTTATTTAGTGCCCAAAGTGTCAGTCAGTTAAGTGCCATACGTGAAACACGCTTGGGCGATCATGTCTTTTTCGAGACATGACTGACTGGGCAGAAGATTATCCCGCTGTAGGTTGCCATTGCTTTCTGCCCAAAGTGTAGGAAACCTTAAAAATGAATGAAGTGCATTATAGAGATATTTTGGAAATAAATTTACATTTCCTGGGCTTGAAGTTGGATCGGGGTCTAACCGTACTGATGAACTGTGATACAGCGAAACAGATCTGTCTGCGGTGGAATATATATATATATATATATATATATATATATATATATATATATATAAAAGGTGGTTTCCCACATCATTCATGTGGTCAAGTTGTCTGAAGATCGCGTGAGCGTGAAACTCATATTATGACTCGGGCCATCCTTTGATAGGAGTTAACGTTGAAAAGCGTTTGTTGCTCTGTCTAGGTAACCCGGGCGTTAAACACTTTACTGACTAGGTAAGAGAGAAAAAATACAACAAACGCATATGAGAATATGTGTTAATCTTGGTCTAAGTATTTGATCTAAGTATTTGGCAACATGTGGCAATCAATTTACTTTTTTGCTTAGTAATTTTGTGTTATTTATTTGTATTACAAGTTTTTCTAAAAGATATGTTACATCTTCTCCTTTTCTATTATAAGATTTAGTTTCAGCGACGATATTCCAGATAATAATTGGGTTGTTGTTGATGTTTTTAACTGCCCTTAATATATAGATAAAGCGGTGAATTATTATATTTGCTATTGATTAAAAACAACATATGATTATTGAAACTATATTTCAACTTATTTACTGTGGCTCCAAATAGAATTTAACATATATATATATATATATATATATATATATATATATATATATGTGTGTGTGTGTGTGTGTGTGTGTGTGTGTGTGTACTGCTCTGGCATGTACGCATCGCTCATTCACCAATGAATTAGAGCACTTTGGCTATTGGGCGTGTATTATGATAATATACATGCTAAAAAGTCTACCTTCTTCTACTGTGCGCCCATGGCCCAGAGGTAGAATCGCCTACTGACGCCTCTTCGGTTGGGTTTCAATCCTGAGTTAAAAGCAGTCGGAGTCTAACCGTACTGATGAACTGTGATACAGCGAAACAGATCTGTCTGCGGATGACTATATATATATATATATATATATATATATATATATATATATATATATATATATAAGTTTTTTCGTACCAAAAATTGCCAATACATACTTAAGGAGGAGGAGCATGGTGAGAAATGACAAACTATAAAAACAAATAGTTCAATGATATCGCTTAAAAACAATTGAAACAGGGAAAAAAAGGAGGATTTCAAAAAAGATCAAAAGGTCTGTTAAAAAATAGGAAAACCCGAGACAAGACTTTCGTCCGACAAAACTTGTCATGGGTATGTCGGAACAACATTAGAAAGTATATTGATGAAAATAAATTAGCCAATGTACGAAGATACATCATGCGAAATAACCGATTGACAGAGGCTGAAATTAATGAAATAAAAATAATTGTAACCAGAATAGACGAATCAATAAAATATGAAAAGGGACCGGAATCAGAAATAAAAATAATAAAATCAAACAAGCCACAGGTCATAATGTAGAAACCGTGATACACACAAATCACTGTGAAGATAATGCTGTAAGTTTCAAAGTGCTGGAAAGGTGTGATCTGAGTCAGTTACAAGACGACAATAAAACGAGTTCAGAACATATTGAACAGAATTATTTTACGGAAAATAAGAACAGTATACAAGAAGCCAAGGAAGAAATCAAGAACCATATAAGTCAAATACAAAATATTGCAATGGAGGAAGGAGAACAGCTCCCAAAATTACAACCAACAAAGCATAACCTCGAAACTATTAAGCTCTACAATGCAACGCTCAAATTAATTTTGGATGAAGAAGAGACTCATATAAATGTCAATGAAGCAATACATGCATCGGCAATAGCAGCAACAAAAAAATTGAACATCAAATTAAAAACAAGGCAGTCTCGCAGACATGAAGATCCACCTTGGAAAAGAAAAATAGAAAAGAAATCGAACAACTTAGAAGTGAACTATCAGTACTGGATGAACTGACTAGAGGAATAAATGTAAGAACTAGGAAAAGCAGAAGAGTCGAAAGAAAATACAACATTAGAAATGAAAATGAAGTCCTATCAACTAAGGAAAAAATAAAAAGGCAATACAACTGAAGGCTCAAAGAATAAGACGCTATGAGAAAAGATCAAGATTCTACAGACAAAACAAGATTTTTCAAACCGATGCAAAGAAATTTTACGGGGAAATAGGTAAAAAAAAAAATTGAAGTGACAGTCTCCCTCAAAAATGGAAGAAGTTATACAGTTCTGGGAAAAAATATGGGCTTGCCCTAAAGAACATAACAAAGAAGTAGATTGGATCGCACAAGAGATAGAACGAATCAAAAATAAACCAGAACAGGCATGGGCTGGAATTACAGAAGAGGATGTTAAATTTGCACTAAAAAAGCACACAGTTGGAAATTTCCAGGTATAGATAAAATTCCTAAGTTTTGGCTATATTATTTAAATACAGCACATAAAAATCTAGCCAAAGAACTTCAAGAAATGGTTGTCGATTCCACTAAAATTCCTGCATGGATGACCAAAGGAATTACATTTCTTCTACCCAAGAATAGTGACACAAACAACCTGAAAAACTACAGACCAATTACATGCCTTCCGACAACATATAAACAATTAACATCTATTTTAATAAAACAGACATATTTATTCATGGAAAGAAATGATATGTTACTGCTTGAACAAAATAGATGCAAACGTGGCAGTTACGGATGTAAAGACCAATTGCTTATTAACAAAATGATCCTGGAAAACTGCTACAGTACAAAGAAAAATCTTAGTACTGCCTGGATAGATTATCGTAAGGCATTCGATAGTGTGTCACATTATTCGATTTTAAAGACTTTAAATATATACAAGATATCACCCGTAATCATCAATTTCATCAAACAGTGCATGTCGATATGGAAAACAACCCTTTACCTCAATCATATAAATGGAACCTATAAGTCTGGTGAAATAAGCATCAAAAGAGGTATATTTCAAGGTGATTCTTTGTCTCCCTTACTATTCTGCATATCATTAATAGCACTAACTAGTTAACTTAATAAGACAGAATGTGGTTGTAAAATAGGCCAAAAGAAAATAAGCCATCTATTTTACATGGGTGACTTAAAGTTGCATGTTAAGAATGATAATGAGCTGAAAGGTCTTCTGCAAACTGTAAAATGCTTCAGCGAAGACATTGGAATGAAATTCAATTTGAATAAATGTACTAAAGCTACAGTTTTACGTGGATCACTACAAGAAACATCCTCAATTAGCTTAGATCCTGCTGTAAGAATAAAAAAATTAAAGCCAGAAGAAGCTTATAAATACCTAGGTGTAAATGAGGGTGAAAAACTTCACCATAAAAAAATGAAAGAAATATTGCGTAAAGAGTACTATAAAAGGCTACGAATGATATTAAAAACTGAATTGAATTCTCAGAACAGAATTATGGCCATTAATAGCCTTGCAATCCCAGTTGTCCAATATAGTTTCAACATCTTAAACTGGACTCTAAACGACATCAGGCGAATGGATTCTAAAACAAGAAAGCTTCTTTCTAAGCATAAGATGCATCATCCAAAGGCTGATGTAGACCGTCTATACATATCCCGTAAAGAAGATGGAAGAGGTCTTATTCAGCTAGAATTGTCATACAAGACAACAACTATTGACTTACTAACATATATAGAAACAAAAAAGAACTGGATAATACAATTAGTTAAACAACATGAAAACAGAAAGAAAAAATATTCAATAATGAAAGAAGGTAGTAAATACAAACAAGATTTACAGTTAGTAGATTCTGTAGAAAAGCAAAACAGAAGCCAAGAACCAACTATTGCGGCAAAAAATATGAAAATGAAAGCCAAAGATAAAGCTCTTGAACAGATGAAACAACGCTGGCAATACAAATCTCTGCATTGCCAATATCCAAAATGTGCCAATAAATCCAATGTTGATAAAGCTGATACTCATCGATGGTTACGTGCATCTGGATTAAAGTCTGAGACTGAAGGCTTTATTCTTGCAGCGCAAGACCAAAAATCTTTTTACTAGAATCTTTTAGGCAAATATTATGCATAATAATATGGATCCAAAATGCAGGTTTTGTGATAAACACCAAAAAACAATAGACCATCTAATCTCAGGCTGTTCTGTGCTTGCCCTAAATGAATATAAAAATCGCCACGATAGAGTGGGGAAATATTTACATTGGACAATGTGCAAACACTATGGAAAATCTGTAAACACTGGTATGAACATTACCCAGCATCGGTTACAGAAATAGATGTCACCATTCTATGGGATTACACCATCTACACAGACAGAAAAATTGAAGCAACTAGGCTGGATATTATTGTTAAAAACCAGAAAGAAAAAACTTGTCTATTAATTGATGTGGCTTGTCCAGCGGATTGTAACATAGCAACCAAGGAATTTGAAAAACTGTCAAAATATAAAACCTGGAAATTGAAATCGAAAAAATGTGGAAATTGAAAACAAGAGTTGTGCCAGTGATAGTAGGAGCACTTGGAATGATAAAAAATGTAAGAAAACAACACATTGAAAGAATCCCTGGAAACTCTAGCTTAAGAGATATACAAAAAATTGTCTTATTAAGTACAGCCCCCATACTAAGAAGGATTTTGTCTATGTAACGCTAGGGATGTTAGAGGAAATAGAAAAAACATGAAATGGAGCCATAACAACACGCCCCCACCTGCCTTAGGTCTTCCCGCAGACTTGTTTAGTAGTGCGACCATAGCAGAAATCGAAATATGATGAAAAATGACATAATAATAATAATAATAATAATAATAATAATAATAATAACATAATTAAAATAATAAAGTACCGAAGATACTTTATTATTGAAATCGAAACAGAAAAACTGAAATAGGAAAAATGTGGAAATCGAAAACAAGAATGATGCCAATCATAGTAGGTGCGCTTGGAATGATGAAAAAGGAACACAACAACACATTGAAAACATCCCTGCAAATACCAGCTTAAGAGAAATACAAAAAATTGTCTTAGTAAGTACAGCCCTCACACTAAGAAGAATATTGCTCATGTAACGCTAGTAATGTTATGGCAGGTAGAAAAACAAATCATGAAATGTAGTCATAACAACACATTACTACCTGCCATAGTTTTTCCCGCACACTTGGTAGGTAGTGCGACTATAGCAGAAATCGAAATATAATGATGATGAAAATAATAAACAACAATAATAAGCAATCATTTCTAAGTATTAATAAAAATCCGTTCAGTTATTTTCGAAGAGCATCTTCATTGCAAAAGCAATGCAGTTTGGCGACATCTGCCACGGGTTATTAATATCTAACCATTGTATACACCTGTCACGTCAGAGACCATCATAAGTGCTCGCTTCCTTTACAATTGGTAGCGAGTAAGAGTTTAGGGCCGGGCTTGTGCTGAAAGAAAGCAGACATAAGTATGACAACAGTTACGCGTTCCAGATACCATGTGTCGCGTCGGCTGTGTGTGTGTGTGTGTGTGTGTGTGTGTGTGTGTGTGTGTGTGTGTGAGAGCGAGAGATAGAGCGAGAGAGAGCGAGAGAGAGAGAGAGAGTGCCCTGCTAACGACATCCGGATATCTGCTGTCAGCCTACACAATTCTGACATTAGTACTATTATTTAGGTAAAGATATGCTCTTAGAATTCACGCTTCTCTCAGACACTTACCCGAGCCGAACCTTTCTGTTTGCTCCCTCCCACAAATCCAACAAACATGCATTGAACAGGAAACCCATTCCTATCCCATCGTCCAATGCAAATTCCGTTCCAGACCGGAACTCTGACTCGCTTCTCCTTGGTAGCATTGTGTTATATAAACGGACTACTGGCGACCGCTTTTAATTTTTTTTTTTTTTTTGTGAAGAAGAAGCTAAATATACAAGCTGGCAATTTGCAATAAGTAAATACAAACAGACGACATAAAATAGGACAAAGAGATCTGACAGCACATGGAAATAGCAAAAGATGTCATAAAGAAACGAAGCTAAGATTCATTGGAAACAAAGAAACGAGCGTTGGACTGTAATGCAACACTTAATCTTGCATATGGCATTGAATGCTGTACAATTTCATCAAAGATTAAAAACAGACATTGAGTGACGAATCCTTAGATAAACTCTTAGATAACACCCTGGAAATGGTTGAGGTATTTAAGGATGCTGCGGTTATTGTGGACCGAGCATGTGAGCAATGATGTGGTTTTGGAAAAGATGGAAACAAGAAGGAAATTAATATTGAGCATCAGGAAGGGACAACTAAAGTTCCTGGGACAATGCAATGAGGAAGGAGGGCTCGGAGAGCCTGATACTAACAGGCCAGATAGAGGGAAAAGAGACAGAGGAAAGCAGCGGATAACATAGTTAAAGGGCCTGAGCAGGTGGATGACGGAACGGGGGTTGCGTGGTGTTACAGAAGAAAGTGTGCTCAGAGCCACCAGGAATAGGTAAACGTGGAAGGCCATGATCGCCTACCTCCTGACAAGGCACAAAGAAGAAGAAGAAGATGTAGGATTAGAAAAGTAACGTTAGAAAAAATACTGGACTGCTAAGTAACGTATAATCTTCGATATGGCAAGGAATGCTTGCTAGTTTCATCATAGATGAAAAAAGACTTCAAGCGATGAATGTTGAGATACAGATTTAGATAACATTCAGAAAGTAAGCAATGTATTGAAGAATAAAAAAATAACAGTAGAAACAAAGAAAAGAGCACTGGACTGCTATGTAATGTCTTACATTCTATATGGCAGTGAATGCTAGACAATATTTCATCAAAGATTAGGAAAAGACAAGCAGCAACGAATCCTAAGATAAAGTTTTAGGCTGCACCAAGGAAGTGGGGTGGGTGAGGTATTTAAGATGGAAAAATAACAACAGAAACAAAGAAAAGGGTTGCTATGTAATGTCTATTTTTCTCTATGGCACCGAATGATGGACAATTTCATCAAAGATGAAGAAAAGACATGAAACGATGATTCGTAAGACAAAATCTTATGCAACACTTTGGAAATAGGTATGGTATTTTGGATTGGGAAATAACATTAGAATCAAAGAAAAAAGTACTGGAATGCTATTTAATACGTAACACTCAATATGACAGCGAATGTTGGACAGTTTTATCGTAGATAAAGAAAAGACTTCAAGCAATGAATGCTAAGAAGCAGGCTTAGATATGATCCAGAATGTTAGAAATGTTTTAATGGACTGAGAAATAACATTAGTAACAAAGAGAATCATCTTGGACTGCTATGTATTGGGTAATCTTCTATATGGCAATGAATGCTGGACAAGAAGCTGAGAGATTCAAGAGAAATGTTTTACCTACGAATGCTGAAAATAATACGAACAAAGCATGAAGAAATCATTAGAAAATAAAAACTGCAAGAAAAATTATACCTACAATCGGAAAAAGACAGTTAAAATTACTGGGGTATAATGAGGAATGAGGGCCTACGGAATTTAAATTTTAAGGGAGACACTAAAGCCAAGACTATCTGCGAGGAACATTAAGTTTATGGAAATGTTTGTCAGAGCGGAGGCAAAGTAAGGTGTTAAAGAAGCAATCGTTATCTTCTGCCTTCTTAATTCCTGTTCTTTTATTGTTCGACCTCCCTAATAATGTTCTTCTTCTTCTCATAGTCTTTAACACTCAGTAACCCGTTGCGTCTTAGTGGTTTTATTGCCTTGCCTGGAAAGAAATGATTAAAAAAGAAGATATTTGTAGAGTGAAATGAAGATAAATAAACAGATGTAAATTAAACAGCAACCGTTTACTCAGGGTTAAACGTATAATTAATGTAATGTTACAATAAATGATCTTATATACGGATCAATAAACACACGTTCCGAGCTAATTATCTATTAAAAGCACTCAGATTACATATTCATACAGTGGAAAATACTCCTTGGGCGCCAACACAATCATGTACTTTCATATGAATATCAATCTTGCCTCTGTTGACTTTGTGCAGCAACAGTTTTTCGGTGGCTAACTGAACGGGTCAGGTGTTACCCCATCATGTCCTACATATGTTCAGTGGGAGATAGGACTGAAAAGAGATATTATCCAAAATATTTCAGAGCATGTATAGCAAGAGTATAGTTATGTGGACAGGCATAACTTCCTTGGGAGAGTACATTGATTTTCTTTTACGGTAGAGAAAGCAGAAAGTGTTGAGAAATATTCTGGACTTACATAATGCTGTCCAACATTCCGTCCACACCGACCAAAGATGAGGGAGCGTTGTAACTTATGGTACTGCACACCATAATTCCAAGGTTTAAGTCTGTGTATCATTGGCAAATACACTTTGAAAGATGTCTGAACCGAATACTCAAACAAAAATTACACACAGGAAAGCAGAACCTGTTTTATAACACCGTTATGTTAACTGACAGACTAGCACAGTGATGTTCTTTTTACAGAAAGATACGTAGAATGTATAGAAAAGTTATTTTAAAAAAGATAATTAGGGTATCGTAAGACGGGATGTAGTAGAGAGCCATAGTCTAAGACATTCTGAAAAACTCGACACACAAAAGGAGTAGTAGTAATATAAATACTAAAAAAAAAAACTAGATAAAAACTATAAACACACTGACAAAGTATAAAAAATATCTCCAGGTCATAAATACATTCCTCTTACTGAATATAACTTAACAACGTAGGTGAGGCCTTGCTGATGACGAACACAGAAAGAAATATATAAATTTGTCAAGGGAAAAGTATTTGTGGTTATTAGAGTCAGTGCGACCTAAACCGTGAAATGAAATGATCGGCTACTCGTATTCAAGGATACCAGTCTTCCATGGCGGCTATCTAATCATGGTTCTCATCACTTGCTCAAGCACATTTAAGTTTGTTCAACACTCACAAAGTTCTACCTTTGGTTTATACTGCAACTATGTTGAGAAGATCTATTAGGATATTATGGCCGATTTCAGAAACAATTTGATTCTTGAAAAATTAGCTGTAGAAATATTGAAATTAAGCGTCTATGCATTTCTGGCATCAATAGACAAGATTATTTATTTCTCGTTGATAAAAAGTTATTGGCTGTAATGCAAGGAAATATTTGAAAGCCCATTTCACCTGTGATTTGGACCTAAAAGTTGTTCCATTTAAAAATGTGTTCAGGTGCTTAATGAAGTAACAGTCAGTGGGTGAAAGATCAGGATAATATAAAAGATGTGATAAGCTCTCGTACTCCATGTGTGTGAGTTTTTGCAACGTCATTGTTGCAACATGTGGCCGCGCATTATCGTGGAGTAGAATTAGACTACGTCGATTCACCAATGCAGATCACATTTTTTTTACAAGCGTGCATGCATTTCAGCAAGTTAATTGCAGTAAATCTCTGCATTAGAGTTCTGATTGGCTTCCAGAAAAATGTAGTGAATAACATCAATTGCAGACTACCAGACAGTCACTATAATCTTTTGCTGATGCAAATTTAGATTCGGAAAATATTTGGGGGACTCATCACGATCACTCCATTGATCTGATTGTTTAAAGGATCTATTTTTCATCACAAGTGACTATTCGGTCTAGGAAGGGATTATTGTTGTCACGTAGAAAGAGCATCGAGCACACTTCAAAACGATTAAATTTTGATTTTCATTGAGATCATGAGAAACCAATTTAACGAGTTTTTCACCTTGCCAATATTCGGCAAATGGCGCGAGACTGTTGCTGTGCTGACACCAAGCATCTGAAACATTTCTCTGACATTTTGACGTGGTTTGCTCAAAAACTGCTTGCTATTACTCGTGTCAAGACTGTATGTATGACCGTCCTCTACCTTCATCCTCAAGACTCTCATTACCAGTATGGAATTTCATGTACTACCTTTGTACTGCCTGATCACTTGTCAACCCATCTCCCCATGCCCTGTTGATATTGACTACAGTTTGAGAGGCACTGTGTCCAAGTTGGAATTGATGCAAGAAAAGTAAAAGAAGATCATGTTTTCTTATGTTTATAATTAAGGGCTTTTATGCTTCAAGAATATCTTTGTCTGAAAATAAGTTAAAATTATGAAAGAGCAACATTCACTATTATGTATAACAAAATTCATTGAACATATACCATGAATACTATGTTAAAATGGCTTTTCAAAATACAACACTTCCAGTGGCCATTATTTGTGCTACAAACTAATATATACTGTGAATACTATGTTAAAATGGCTTTTCAAAACACAACACTTCCAGAGGCCATTATTTGTGCTACAACCTAATATATACTGTGAATACTATGTTAAAATGGCTTTTCAAAACACAACACTTCCAGCGGCCATTATTTTTGCTACAACCTAATATATACTGTGAATACTATGTTAAAATGGCTTTTCAAAACACAACACTTCCAGCGGCCATTATTTTTGCTACAACCTAATATATACCGTGAATACTATGTTAAAATGGCTTTTCAAAATACAACATTTCGAGCGGCCATTACTTTTGTAACAACCTATTAGTTACAGTTTCTAGGATAGAGCGTGTGATCAACAGTCTGAACAAGGCCAGTACGTTCAGACCTTCGGTCACGATGACTTTTGACTTCGTGCTAGCACAGCCTTCGATGGCCCTTCAAAGGGTCTCGTCTACGCAATTTTTACCCAGAAGACTTTGGAAAAACGTTAATATTGTTTTCAGGTACTTCCAAAGGTTCCACGCGCTGAGATCGCCTTTTCCAGACCGATAACATCAAGAAGTCATCTTCCTGACAAATCGACCATGATGCGATTAGAACCCGGATTTCATGAACAGAAAGCAAGCGTTCTAATCAATCCGCCACGATGGATTATGTTGTAATGGAAAAACCTGTCCCCACCTAGCAATGGACTGTCATCTATTATAAATACACCACGCAGTAGATTACGAGCGAGCTACTGACCGGAAGTCGACCAGGAACGGACGGAAGTACTCTACGCTCTATTTTGGTACATAGTGACTATTGTGTGGACTCTTAATATTTGTCCCTTTAGGACAATAAACCTTATTGTTAATTTAATCGTGTGTTTCTTAGTCTTTACCACTCGGACTAACCACTCCTTTGTTTGTATCGTATTTTCACGATACAACAAGATTATTTATTGATAGTTATTAATGTCAATATGGCCGAAACCGTACGCTACACTCATTATCTTACTTCAAATTTTGTAGGGAAACATTCATTGGTAGATAGATTCTTGTGAGTTATTATAGATTTATAACTCTGAGAAAATAATTATTCCGTCCTTAAATTTATATATACAGAAATATTCGTAAAAAAAGCAACAGGATGTGGGAACAACAAAATGTGTATAATTTATTATCTGGTCGTTGTGTTGTGTTGGAGACACGAGAGACGGCAATAGTGAGTAAAATTGGGAGTTTGGGGTCAAATGTAGATAAAATATTGAACGGAATCTGATAGAATAATAAATAACGAATAAGTAAAGAAAGAAAGAAAGAAAGAAAAAATAGGTAGCTTGAAAATGAACCAGAGAGAGGAAGGAAGGAAGGAAAGCTGGAAAGGAAGGAAGGAAGGAAGGAAGGAAGGAAGGAAGGAAGGAAGGAAGGAAGGAAAGCTGGAAAGGAAGGAAGGAAGGAAGGAAGGAAGGAAGGAAGGAAAGCTGGAAAGGAAGGAAGGAAGGAAGGAAGGAAGGAAGGAAGGAAAGCTGGAAAGGAAGGAAGGAAGGAAGGAAGGAAGGAAGGAAGGAAGGATAATAATTGAAGGGAAAGGGCAAGAAGCAGAAGCCAGAAAAGAGAAAACACTAAGCATCTAAACTTATTTTATAAATGGAACTTTGTCTGTGTGTCAGTGTCTGTGTGTCAGTGTCTGTGTGTCAGTGTCCGTTACCTATAGACTCCGAAACGGCTGAACCGATTTTCTTGAAAATTTACACAGTTGCATTATAAGCGAGTATTCTTAGCTAGGTTTTGTGTCGAGGTACCACCGATAAATATCGAAAATCGATAATAAAAAAAATCGAGTTATAGAAGGAGTGGTCCGATTTTAATTAAATCTGATACACTCATAGACAAAGACATAAGAAACGATATTAAGAAGTTTCAAGGTTGCAGTTCTTACAATAGTGCAGAAAATTTGATATCGATACCAGAAAATCAAAATTTGACTTACATCCATTTATTTTTCTTTCAGTCTACGGTTTCGCTTTAACTGGAAACAACTATTGCTTTTTAGTCTTTCATGCCAACGTCCAAAGAGTCTGAGCTCCAGGACCATGGATTAGTTTTAAAGCTTTCATTACACCCGAGCAACGCCGGACTATACTGCTAGTTATCTAAAAAAGGTGTCATCCCTCTTGACCTGGCATCTCGACTTCAATCTCTTTCCCATCGCCGTGATGTGGCTTCCATCAGGCTTTTCTTTTATAAATATTTCCATGGCAATTGTTCTAATGACCTTTAACCTCGGTACTTTGACAGCACGAATTTAAGCCTGTTACTAGTTTAGCAACTAGGTTTCATCGTTTTACTGTTGAACTAGTGAGATGCAACCGTACGTTCTATCTTAATATTTTCTTTTCTCGCCTGGGAAACTCTTTACCAGTTTCTTGCTTCCTTGCCATTCACAAACTTCAAAATTTAAATGTAACATCGTAAATTGCCATTTTCTGTCTTCCTGGATCATGTTTTTTATTCTCCTTTCTCTTCAATAATGTTTTCTCATTTTTCTTTCATTTTTATCAACTGCTTGTGTTTTAGTGGCATTATCGCCATTCCTGGGGTGAAAACATTTAAGAATTATATAAAATACATTCTGCATAAATATATTCGTCTTACCCCAAGCAAGGCAGGACTGCCACTCATGCGCAGGGGTTTACATAATGGAAGAGTGAAGAGAGTTGGGGAGAACAGGTCACAGGAGGTGTCGGAGAATGGGTAAGAGAAGGACGGGTACATTGGTGTAAAGAGCGGTCTTAGATTAAAGTGTAAAGTGAGAGGAATGATGGGAGCCAAGGGGACAAGAGATGACGGTTGACATTGTATTTAAACACTTGTAGATTATAGATATCGGGGAAACAAGAATACGGAAGGGAGTTCCCCAATCGAGAAGTGCGAGAAAAGAAGCTGATGGAGTAGAATTTGTGGTTACATTTGACTGTTTTCACAGTAAATGGGTGGGACCTTGTTGCCAGTCTAGTAGCTCGAGTAAATTCGCGTAAGTGGGACACCAAAGAGTAAAATCTGTGTAGAAGAGACGGAGGGAAGCCGCCAGATCAGAATCAACTACATTGCAGATTCTTCTTTGGGTCTTGTCGAGAACCCCATAGTGAACAGCAGGGGCGCCCAACCCAATATGACAGCAGTATTAAATGCACGATCGGATGGTAGATTTGTAAATGTGCATGAAGGATTCAGAACTTCTTGGCCCGACACAGGGACTCGACCTTCTTAGCAGTAGAGTTAGCTATTAATTCATTGCAGTCGTTCCACTTAAGGTCAACTGAGAGAGTGAGGCCGTGGAGGCGCAGTGTATTGCTCTCAGGGAGACTAGCGGGATCATGCTGATGGCGGGTAGGAAAGAGTGTCTATGATGTTTAAAGGATATCAGTTTTGTTTTGGAAGCATTACATTTGACAAGCCATTTCTTACCCCAGCGTACCACTGCCTGAAGGTCCTTTACGAGGGCAGCAGCAAGATTAGTTTTGTCTGCATCGGCAGATTTCTTAGTTAGGCGGGAATAAATGATGGTGTCGTCAGCGTAGATGCTTACTTGGGATCTGATTACACCAGAGAGATCGTTGATGAAAATGAGAAATGGCATAAAACCTAGGAAAGAGCCTTGAGGGATACCCGCGTTCATATGATAAGATCTAGAAGCATGTCTGTTCAATACGATTTTAACTACGCGATTCGATAGGAACGATTTGATTGTCAAACAAGCGTCCATATATGCCATAACCCTGTAGCTTGTGCAGAAGGCAAGCGTGCCAAACCCTTTAGAGATATCCAGGCAACAGCTCTACCTTATCAAGAGCTTGGTAGATGTACTCATTGATATTCGTTAGTATGTCAACGGTAGACCTGGCGAAGTGGAACTGTCATTGAGATGTAGAATCACTTCAGCCTTGCAAACATTCGGTAGGAGGCTGATAGGACGATGATCAGAGGGGTCTGACGGTTCTCCCGAGTTCTTAAAAACAGCAACCACAGATGAGGACTTCCAGCAAGCAGGAAAGTAAGAAGCAGAGAGACAGTAGTTGTAGAGTTTGGAGAGGACAGAGGAGAGTTCCGGGGCAAATTCCTTTATGACAATGGCGTCACCTCCGCTCGTCTTATGGGGTCAAGTTTTAAAATTATTTTAGAGACCAGCGAGGGGGTAATGTAAACATCGTTCAGTTCAGCTTCAGTTCTAGGTGGGAAAAAGGGTGCAGATATTTCAAACGAATTAAGTGAGAAATTTGAGGAGAATCTGCGAGCAAAGTACTCCGCTGTAGCTGTGAGGACGTCATATTTATTTAATTAACGAAGGAATGGAAGGTTTGCAACTGTTTAGCACAATTTTGCAGATCCGCCACTAGTCTTTGGAGTCAAAGTTGCGTTCGCTATACGCTGCTTCATTCTGTCGGAAAACAACAGCTCAGCTTCATTAAAGATTCTTTTACACTCATTGCGAGGAGAGGCAAATCGGCGCCTAATATGGTCAGGCGCGTGGCTCCGATAAAGCCAGGTTTCTGTGGGCTATGAATAACACGCATACGCAAAAATATAAGATCCCTCTCGACAGAAAATATTCATTCAATGTTGTTAATAATAATAATAATAATAATAATATAAACAAAATAATAATAATAATAATAATAATAATAATAATAATAATAATAATAATAATAATAATATAAACAAAATAATAATAATAATAATAATAATAATAATAATAATAGAAAATAGAAATAGAAGATATAACCATTCTATGGGATTACACCATCTACACAGACAGAAAAATTGAAGCAAACAGGCCAGACATTATTGTTAAAAACCAGAAGGAGAAAACTTGTCCATTAATTGATATGGCTTGTCCAGCGGATTGTAACATAGCAATCAAGGAATTTGAAAAACTGTCAAAATATAAAGACCTGGAAATTGAAATAGAAAAAAATGTGGAAATTGAAAACAAGAGTTGTGCCAGTGATAGTAGGAGCACTTGGAATGATAAAAAATGGAAGAAAACAACACATTGAAAGAATCCCTGGAAACCCCAGCTTAAGAGATATACAAAAAATTGTCTTAAGTACAGCCCACACACTAAGGAAAACTTTATCTATGTAATGCTAGTGATGATAGGGAAGATAGAAAAACATGAAATGGAGTCATAACAACACGCCACGACCTGCCTTAGGTCTTCCCGCAGACTTGGTTGGTAGTGAGACCAAAGCAGAAATCGAAATATGATGGAAAATGACATAATAATATAAACAAAATAATAATAATAATAATAATAATAATAATAATAATATAAATAAAATAATAATAATAATAATAATAATAATAATAATAATAATAATAATAATAAATAATAATAATATAAATAAAATAATAATAATAATATTAATATAAACAAAAAATTGAGAGAATGGTTCAGAAACCGTCGATGCCTGTGCTAGTTATCGTACCTGAGGGGTTGAGGTCACTGGTTGTTCTCCCTAAAATTCATCAAGCTAGATCTCTCCCCCAAAACTCAGTATTGGTTCTGTTGGTTGAGCAAACGTCTAGAATAGGAAGTGACTAACAACCCTGACATACTGATGCGTTCAGAAACGATTAGTCGACGGCTGTTGCCACAGAGTGTGTTTAGGTATTAATCATTCGATTAAACCTGTTTTTATTAAGATAAACAGACAAGGAATATATGTTAGGCCTTTTAGTATTATTTACACTATTTACGGTGTTCGGAATGTTGTCCTCATCTTTGTGTCACAACTTCTTGGGCCAAGTCACTGGATTTGACCAACGCTTTTATCTACTGGACCATGTGTCCTTGAGAACTCATAGAACTAGAACAATTTACTCCTATGGACGAAATAAAGAGTTCAGTTCGAAATTCCATTCATCTGAAGAAGTTCGAAGCGTACAACGGCTGGAGCTTTGTGAATATGGAAACAAAGATGAGGACAACAGTTCGAACAATGTAGACGGTGTAAATAATTACAAAACCTCATATAAGAAATATAGATATTTTTTATTGTTATTGGGTTGCAGTTTTTCATGTGAAAACCTGGAGAATTTTAATTTTTTTTTGTTTGCATTTCGATAAACAGAATACTGTTCTATAAGACTAAAATCTAACAGGATTTTGAGGGTCCTGGGTGGGGCGTGTATCTGTGCAATATTTGAGTATGCATATACTCGTTCACAAACACACACACACACACACACACACACACACACATATATATATATATATATATATATACATATTGTCATCCGCAGACAGATCTGTTTCGCTGTATCACAGCTCATCAGTACGGTTAGACACCGATTGCTTTCTTAGCCAGGATTGAAACCCGACCGAAATGGCGTCAGTTGGCGACTCTATCCCTGGGCTATATATATCACTATTTAACACCAAGAGTTGTATGTCCAATATCTGCAAAATGAGTCGCCTTTGCATTGTTAAAGCCAATGCAAGTGCAATGACAGTGGAGTGTTCCTAAAAGCTGCAATATAAAAACCCGAGTTCGTGAAAGAGTAGATAACAAGAAAAATAATAGGAAAAATCATATAAGCGGTTATTTTTGACGCGACAGGGATATATTTGTACATAACACGAACCTGACAATGTGATATTGGTTAATGAGCCAAAGTAGCTAGATGTGTTTTTGTGAGTTTTCAAGATTTCTGTCATTGTGTCAGACTCTACTAATCATTGTATGTAATCCTAACACATGTATATATCAATATAGAGGCTTTGGCGTGATGGCAGCATGGTAAAATAGAAATAGCAAAGAGAGTTCGAATTCGACAGCTTTTATCCTTTAGAAAACTAGATTCTTGCGTGTTATCTCTTCACCAGATATCGCAACCAAAAACGCGCTGCTGTCAAATTTAACGGAGAAAAGAGATGATGAGTAAACAGTTGGAGAAATCACTCTCCAATAACTATCTAAAATGCCCAGTCTATAAAAACAGTAAATATTTTTACACACATTAAGAGCCTTGTGAGCCAGCTTTCTTACGCATGCGTACTTAAATGTATGCATGTATGGATGTATGGATGGATACAACGAGTTAGAAAATTTTCAAGCGTGCAGCTAGGAAAAGATAAATCCTTGATATAGCAATCCATCCATTTAAATGTGATGAATGTGGCAAAGTATACCTCTCGAATACAGTCCTCTTTAGGCTCAAGAAGAGTCATATTGATAGCATTTTGACAAATTATGACCAACTAGCTGAAAACCTGTTTTGAAAACATTTTATGAATAAATTTATTTATAAGTAATTGTGTACAAATGAAAAGGTTTGAAATTGACAATTTTTTTCCATTTCACTGAAAAAGATATTAAACACTTCTATATTCCCTTCTTCGTTCCTTCCTTTATTTCTTTATTTCTTTTTTTCTTACTTTCTTTCTTTATTTCTTTATTTATTTCACTGAAACCAAGTAGCGTCAGTGATATCTCATGTCCATCTTTTTGTGCGGTTAAAAGGAAATAGTCTATTATTAATGAGATATTGACTGGGCGTAACGATCGTGCGAACTAACTATCGAAGGGAGGGACAAACAGAATTTTAATAGTGATACTACGCTAAGAATAACTTAACATGCGGGTCATGACAAAAAAACAAAAAAAACATGCAGAAACTGCACCAGCCTCAGCCATCATTTGAACAGACTTTGCAAAACAACTTCGTTTGTACGTAATAAGGATTGGAAGTGACTTTCTTACATTGTCGTTCTCACGAGAACTATAACCATGGGTCATCGATGGCCATGTTCGTTGAACAAGGCGCCTATTATGTAAATTGGAGTAGATAGACTAAACTATCGCCCGGTTCACACTATACCCACGTCTATTGAACAGGTGAAGAGGCTCATCCCTTGTTCCCTGTTTAGGATGTGGTTTCCGGTTTTCTCTTTTCCATTCTTTTTACCCTTACGTTGCCCCCTGCGCATCAGTGGCGTTATCGCTTTGCTTGGGGTGATATGATTAAAAAAACAAAACAAAAAAAAACATAAGATCTACAGATCTAACACACTAGGTGTAGCTGCTGTTTTTTTTTATGTAGGAAGCATGCTTTTACGGGTTCGAGTTGTTGGCTCTACGCTCAACAGGCTTTTAACGCAGGGTTTTTGCTTCTCTTAGACAGGTTACTAATCAAAGCGATGGAGCCCAGTTAGCTATGTTGTTAGCCCCTAACTCAGTGTGCGCGTGTGTGCGGGGAAAGGGGAAACAAATTCATAACCTTCATAAGTTTTCTGTGTAAACGCAATGGACTGGGCTGCTATTTGAACACCACACGCCAAACCCGCTATTCCCGCCGACAACCGCTTTACAACGCGTACATGAAAGATATTTGATGTTTGGACAGTTGGTGAGATTTTGGGAAGACCCATATATATATATATATATATATATATATATATATATATATATATATTACACAAACGCGCTCACATGCACATGTATATATGTATGTTTGTGCGTGTCTGTGTGTAATCCAACCGGAAACACGTTTTATTATTATCGCTAGATTAACTATTCAACGAATATTAATGCTTCACTGATTTTGTTATCTGGGTGGTCTTAATTCTTCAAAAAAATTTGCATGTCGTTTTAAAAAATTAAACAAAATTTTTTCTAAAAATCCTTTACGCCTAAATTACTGTCAAAACAAGAAAATTAAGCAACAATTTTCTCGCTGCACCACCCTGTCCGTTCAAAAACCTGCCTCTCTCATATTTTTTTTTCAGTTGAAATCACTTCCTTTTATCAAGAAGTCGATTGGATAACTCTGTGTAGCCTAATCAGGGGATACCGATCAGACTTGTGAAATCTTCATGCGCAAGTTTGCCCTAAGTCAGACATGCATCAAGTATTTCCTTTACGAAAATCTTGAAGCTAGTCAGTCAGTTAAGTGTCACACATGATACACGCTTGGGCGATCATATCTCGAAAGAGACATGACTGACTGGGGAGAAGATTATCCTGCAGTAGGTTGCCATTGCTTTCTGCGGTAGACAGGTTGCCGACCAAGGCTATAGAACCCAATCTGTCCCGTTATTTAACCCATAACTGGAAGGAATAGACAGATTAATACCTTTCCCAAGGGTATTTGCGCGTAAGTGAATGCAATGAATTCAGCTGGAATTCGAACTCGGCTCCCCGATTTCTCGTTCCGAGCCGATATGCAATGCACCACAACGCACATCCATAGGCTGATGCTAAAATTTTCCAATTTCCCATTATGTCTTAATATAACGTTTTATTCTTTTGGGACTATAAACACAAGCACAGATATTATGAGATGGACGCTGATCATTTAAGCATGCCATACGACACTGAAGACGCATCAAGTCGGCCATAAATGTGATATGTGTTTAGTGTCGCCAAGTCTCCCGCTGATGTGTTAATGGTAATCACTGTATATGTATACCAGGGTCTTGATAAGAACGGCGAAGCTCAAGCTGTTGTTGTTGATATCTCGAAAGCGTTTGATAGTATTTGGCATGTCGGACCTCTTGCAAGATCTAAGGTTACGGTATTTCTGAACGTTCAAAAGTTTAAATGTAACGTTAATTGACATCTAATATCACCCTGATTCCATCTATCTCTTATCCCTTCTTAAACACCCCCATACCCTTCTCGCTCTCTCGCTCTCTCTGTATCCCCCTTAACATTAGTGTCAGTCCCGCCTTGCTTGGATGATTAAAATTAAAAAATATATGGCAGTGAGTGGGGAGAAAAGACTTGGAAAATCTGTTACACACAGGAGAGATTGGAGTCAAGAAAAACAGAGGAAAACAACACATAACATACTAGACGAACTTGAAAAGATGAATAGCGAAACGGGTTTAGAAATATCGAAAGAATTTATTTAGAGGTAGGATATTGTAGACAAGTGGTAGGAAATTATTATGAGTTAGGGGATTATAAACAAGAGGTAGGAAATTATTAGGAGGTAAGAGATTATAGACAAGAGGTAGGAAATTATAGACAGCCGTGATTGCTTATTTCTTGAGTTGACACGGCACATAAAGAAAGATCCCACACCTAAAACGAATCTCCTAACAGGAAACAGTGTACCTGCTTCCACTTTCTAGGCTAGTGAACTGACGATAATAAGGGGCTATGCTGATGTGAAAGGTGTTCATAGTTTAAAAAAATTCAAAATTCCCTACCAAATCTTCCAAGTAGTAAGACAGCAATTGAAATGAAACAGTGATGGCACCTTCTCTGATTCTATCATAAGTTCAGCCTTCACTCCTCACTGAAATTGGCTCTCAAATTAGATTTTTAGTGTTGCAATAAAGTCGTTGTTCCAGTTAATGCAAACACGGGTTGATTAATGAAAGACACTAGACTGGAATCTTCAATTACTTCCAAATTTAATTACTTCGTCAGTTACTTTCGGCCAGTCTATGGTGCGGCCCCACAGGCGCATTAATCTAAGAGTACCTTACACACTTGACCTACGATATCTGTCTAAAAATCTTCATCACGCAAGAAGTAAATTACTGAAAAGTAATTGAAACTCACCTGAAGCGAGCTGAATGTGTAATGCTCCTCATGTCAATGACATTTCCACCGAGCTTCTCTACAGCATAAATCATATGCCGTAGAGAAGCTCGGTGAAAATCCTCATCACGCACGTCCATATCAGGCTCAGTCTTGGTTAAATTCGTTCACCTCTCGGGATCATCACTGACAATAGGTAAATCGCGAATCTTTGCTCCCTGCTGAGGTCACCTTAGGTCAATCCTAAATCCGCCTTTTTTCAACTGGTGTAAAATTGAATGCAAAAGCTATTCCAGCATAACACTACAATTTTGTTAATCATTAGACTATCTGCATCTCCTGACACAATGAAAGGCCACAACTAAAATAAGCAATGACATTCCTAAATTCTGAAAACGATATTTCTAAGAATTCTGATTAATTCCAAGCTACTTCATTTTAGCATCAAATTAAAATTTGATTAACTTCAAATTGAAAATAAAGTTTAATTTCACATTAAATAAAATTAGTCAGTCAGTTAAGTGCCATACGTGAAACACGCTTGGGCGATCATATCTCGAAAGAGACATGACTGACTGGGCAGAAGATATCCCGCAGTAGGTTGTCATTGCTTTCTGCGGTAGACTGGTTGCTGGCCAAGGCTATAGAATACAAACTGCCCTGTTATTTAACCCATAACTGGAAGTAAAAGACGGACTAATACCTTTCCCAAGGGTATTTGTGTGTAAGTGAATGCAATGAATTCAACTGGAATTCGAACTCGGCTCCCCGATTTCTCGTTCTGAACCGATATCCACTGCACCACAACGCACATCCCATAAAATCGACTTTAAATAGAATGCTGAATTCACTCAAGGAATGCTGAAAAGTCATGAAAACTGCTATTAAACACCGGATGACAGAAACATCTAAAACTATTATGGCTTCACATTGCAGGAGTTACTCGGACAGAATACAGATTACGTTACTTCGAAGGAGCAATCGATAATGGAATTAGCTCACTACTGTGCATGAAAACGTAAAATCATGTACAGAAACAGTTTGCCCCAATTATGGCGCAACGAGTTCTTCAACTGATGGATATCGTGGAGACAGGTTAATTTCCAACTATACTGTTCGTTCGTTTGTTTGCTTGCAAAATAATCCTGTATCTTTTCACAATAATAAAATTTTAATTACAAATTCAGCTTTTTTAAATTCAAGTTTAGACTTTTTAATTTTAAGTTGAGTTTTTGTGACTTGAAGCATCTTTATTTAATTTGAGGTTTCATCATTTGAAGTTGAATTTATTTTTAATTTGAATTTGAGTTTTTACGAGTGATTTAAGAGTAAAAATGTGCTTTCTCCTTGTTCATTTTGCTTGATTGTCAAACATAAGCAAAATAAAATTAACTAGTTTTAACCAGTGAAAATTAAGTGAATATTGACGTTAGTTAATTCCTGTGACTTGACCCAAAGAGTTGTGAGTTCAATACCAGGCTACAGCAGTAGTAAACAAGTAACTTAGAGGGTTAGGGGAGAAAACTCGTGACCACCAAAAGAGGCTATACGCAAGGAATGAGAATGATATACCCCAGTGATTGTAATAAAGGGTTCGGTTCGAAATTTCTAGCACCTGAAGAAGGCCGGAGCGTACAACGGCCCAAACATCGTACAAATGGCAAAAAAGATGAGGACAATAGTCCGAATAATGTAAATAGTGTAAATACTACCTTATCTCAGAAATATAGACAAATACTGAAAATTTCACCGTTTTCCTATTTTAAATTTCGCTTGAATCTTAATTCTTTAGTTAATACTTGAATAAGCCTATGGCGAGTTTCACAACAATAAAATATCCGTAGAAATTCCTCTAGCTCATCGTTAAATATTTGAGATAAACAACTTTAACAAAATATTGCAATACCAATCATGAGTATGAGTACTGGTCGTTATTTCAAGAAGTAAGAAGGTACAAATTAACAGATTTGAAATTGGTAACCTTTTCCATTTCACTGAGGCAGACGTCAAACACTTTTATATTTCCTTCTTTTTCTCACTGAAACAAAGTAGCCTCTTTGATATGGCTTTGTCTTCTCAAGCAATCAAAACGGAACTGTTAATTTTTATGAGGTATTGACAGGAGACGTTAAACACTTCTATCTTTCTTTCTTTTTTAATCGAAACCAAGTAGCATCTATGATAAGATTTTTTTTCTTTCAATACTATCAAGACAGAACAATCCATTATTTATGAAGTATTACCAGACGATAAACACTTCTGTCTATATTTCTTTCTGTTTTCATTGATACCAAGTAATGTCTCTGATGTGTATTTTGTCTTTCCACACGATAAAGACGTTATAGATCATTATTTATTAAGTACTGGCCAAACGTAACTGCCGTGTGAACCAATGAATTAACGATGGGAGAGACAGGCAAAATTATTATATGAATATTAATAAAGTTCGCCATTTTGCATATGATGTTTTTTTTTTTGGCACATTTTTTGACATCAATTTTAAAAGTGTTTTATGCAAACATCTTTAGTAAACATCTTTCCTTAATTTTCTCACACCTGCTCAAATCTTGATTATTTTTTCTTGAATTGCGGAATTAATGTCTTTTGTAATTTGTAACTCTGAATTGCCTCCAGTTAATTTATTCACTTGCAATATTATTGCTTGTTTCTTTTTTCCCCGCTTATGTTCTTTAGAGCTACGCTCTCTTTTCTTAAGCCATTTCCTGTGTTCAGAGCAAATTTGTTTTCTTTTTAACGTTATAGAGATTTTTTGTTAGATTTTTCTTCTTTCTTTGTTTCTATATTATTCTCTTGTCTTCTGTTTTCACCTTTTCTTTTTTTCTCTGTCAATTTTTTCTTTATTTCAAGTGTAATTTCACGTTTATATTACATTAAATCTTACGTTTTTCAAATGTACATTCTTCTATTTCTTTCTTTCTTTCTTTCTTTTGTCCTCTTCTGCTTTCTCTTTTCCTTTTTCTCTACCAAATTCTTTCTTTCTTTTTTCTTCCTTGTTTGCTTTCTTTTATACGGCTTTCACTTTTCCTTCCTTTCTTTTTCATTCTTTTTCTTTCTTTCTATTTTATTCTTTTGTCCTATTTTGCTTTCTCCTTCCCCTTTTCTTTACCAAATTCTTTCTTTCTTTCTTTCTTTGTACGGCTTTCTCTTTCCTTTCTTTCTTTCTTTCTTTCTTTCTTTCTTTCTTTCTTCTGTACGATTTTAATTATTTTCCTTTTTTTTCATTATTTCTTTTTTACCATCTTGCTTGAAAATTGCTTTTGTTCATCTTATATATTTTCGCCTAAAACTTTATTCTGTCTACCATTCCTTTCTTATTCATTCTTACTTCCTGCCATCACCCCATCCATTAGTCGCATTCTTCAAATAATAATTTTAATTCATTGTCTGCAGAAATATACAGTATATCTCTTTTTTCCTTTTCTTCTTTTCTTCTCTTTCTCTCTCTCTCTCTCTCTCTCTCTCTCTCTATATATATATATATATATATATATATATATCGCCCTCTTATATATTATTTTTTCTCATAATTAAATTCCCTTATTAGGTTTTTCTTTGCCTTTGCATAAATGTATTAAATGCTTCAGATTCCTCTTTTCTTTTTTTTTTTTTTGCAGCCATCAACAAACGATCTTCATTCGTCTAAAAAAAACTAATGATGCCAACGAGACTCTTTAACAGCAAATAACACGTGGCATCTCATGATTTAGAACAAAACACAATCATTCTATTTGGTGAAGATCCACAGAGTTCAGCCGATTGAGAATATCGACTAATTACTGGGAGAAACGATTCGCGATCGACATCTGTCAATTCTAATAACGCTTCTCGTAAAGTAGGTTTCGATGCTAAGCAAAGCGTATAATTCAATAGGAGGACAGATGCAGGAAGATGAAAACAAAGATTATGATACAAGTAGACCGTAGTAAATATACCTAAATACAAATAGATACATATGTCAATCGTTAAATTGGTAGCACTCTTTTTCTGTCTTTCTCTCTTTATATATATATATATATATATATATATATATATATATATATATATATATGTAAGAAAAATTAAAGCAGACACGTTATTTCATGGTGAATCGGAGGTATGGGCCTATTTCAGGCGAACCATCATCAGCTTCCGTCTTTATTTTACAAAGGATTTTACAATCCTACCACTGTATGTACGGATACTCCTTTGGATTCTTCTATACCCACACTGCATGCTGATATATATATATATATATATATATATATATATATATATATATATATATATTGTAACTAAGTTGTAGAACTCGTACGTTTTTTAACCTTTTGTTCATGCATTTACTTTTATAAATGATTCTCATTTTTAAAAAATCACTTGAAGATGAAGCAGTCCACATAAAGGGCTAGCTTCGAAACCCAAAAATTTTTGTGTAGTGATACTATGAATTTATAACCCATTGTAACAACCATTACAGTATATATATATATATATATATATATATATATATATATATATATATATATATATAACGCCCTTGTGAATTCTCAAGGATTTTATCTTTTCGATGTTGATATTATTTATTCATGACTAACGTAATTTATTTTTTGTTTTTGAAAAGTAGCTGAAAGCGCACGGAAATTTTATTATTATTGAATATTTTTACATTGCTCATTTCCAGCAAAAAGAAAACATGTAAGAATACTGGAAAAATTAAAACAAAAAATTAATAAAATTTTCCATGTCATCGCCTTTAACGAAAAATACATAAAAGAAAGATCGCCGGCAAATATATATATATATATATATATAGTCATCCGCAGATAGATCTGATTTGTTGTATCACAGCTCATCAGTACAATTAGACATCTGATTGCTTTTTACCCAGAATTGAAACCCGACCGAATTGGCGTTACGTCGGCGATTCTACCTCTAAGCTGTGGGCGATCGGTAGAAGTAGGCAGCCTTTTTAATGTGTATATTATCATTATACACGCCCAATAACTGAGTGTTCTAATTCATTACTGAATGAATGATGCGTCTATGCTAGAGTATATATATATATATATATATGTGTGTGTGTGTGTGTGTGTGTGTGTGTATGAGTAATTGTAAGTAACGTAAGTAAAATTCTACAGTTAGATATTTACTTTAAAATGTGCCCAATACAAAACTAGAGCATAAATATATAGTAATTATAATAAGATTAATTAATTAATATATATATATATATATATATATATATATATATATATATATATATATATGGCTTTGTGGTTCTGCTATATATTTAGAGATCCTTAATAAAATTCAAATAAGAATATGCAATGTTATTGTTTCTGACCTGGCATCTCGGCTTCGGTTAACTTTCTGCCGCCGTAATGTAGCTTCCCTGGGCCTTGTCTATAAATATTTTTATGGTAATTGTTCTGATGAACTTTCCTCAATAGTGCCTAGATTATATGAATTTAAGCGCAGTACTCGATTGGCGGCAAAGTCTGATCATTTTTACAGTTGAAATGTCCAGATGTAACCGTACGTTACATAGCAACAGTTTCTTCTCTCGTACCTCTCGCTTGTGAAACTCTCTTCGGACTTCTTGCTTTCAGTCAAGTTCATCTTCAAAGACTGAAATGCAATATTAATCGTTATCATCTGTTTTAATTCCAATTTGTTTTATTGTTGTTCATCGTTCCTTAAGAATGTTCGTCTTTTTCTCATATTCTTTCACATTTGGTACCCCCCTTGTGTCGGAGTGGTTTTATTGCCTTGATTAGAGCGAAATTATTAAAAAAAAGAAAATATTTAGAGAGTGAAATGGAGATAGATAAACAGACGTAAATTAAACTGCAACAGTTTACTCAGGGTTAGATGTATAATTGATGTAGCCGGATTACAATAGATGATTGCATATACTGATTAATAGGCTAACGTTTCGAGCTATGTATCTATTAACAGAACTCAGACTACATATTCATACACTGGAAAATAAACCATGGGCGCCAACACATTCATGTACTTTCATATGAATAACAATCTTGCCTCTGTTGACGTAGTAGAGTAGCAGTTTTTCGGTGGTTAACTGAACAAGTCAGGCGTTACCCCACCATGTCCTAAATATCTTCAGTGGGTGATAGGATAGAAAAGAGATATTATCGAACATACTTCAGAGTTTGTGTAGCCAGAATATAGTTATGTGCACAGGCATAACCCTGATGCGAGAGCATATTGATTTTTTTATGGTAGGGGAAGCAAAATGTGTTGAACAAGGTTCTGGACGTGTTGTCCAAATTGTTGTCCCCAAGGTTCAAACATGAGCGGGAATTGTAACTCATGGAACTGCACACCATAATATCAGTGTTTAGGTCTATGTGGACGAATACACTTTGAAAGATGTCGATCCGCATGTCTGGGTTTCTCACGCAAATGTACATGAAAGCAGACTATGCTCTCATCACTGAACACCACCTAGTGTAATTCGATCCCGCAGTAGACCATTTCGTGAGACCACTGGAAATGTGTACGTGGAAGTTTGGTTAGAATCATACGTGACCTTGACCCTTCTGCAAGATTACCAATCGTTCAGGTTGACAATACAGGACCTTTATTTATTCTAAATTCTACTGTTGACGCCATGGTGTATACCATTGAAGTACTTCGATCTTGGCCTGAGTCTGTAAAGAACCTGGTCTATGGTTGTAGGATTGCTCATTTGAACGTTGCTGACAATGTGTCACGCATAACATAGTAGAAAATATCCGAAGTGATCGACATTGTTGCAAATGCGTCACACATAACACACTAGATATTTGCCGATATAATATTCCAGCCTCTAGGTCTACTGTCTGATTCCTCTCAAACAATTTCAAGTGGACAAAAGAATCATTTTTTCAACCAGAGTGTCGTCAGGGCAACTCATTGCAGTGAGCTTTGAAGAACTTTATTTGTAAATACGTCCCTCTCACAAATTGATGAATCGGCATAAACGTTAATACATGTCAAGGTAAGTAAAGACTGTCACATCGCATTTACTTACTCTACCTTGAGCGAAATCGGTATCGCCATTTAGTATGTTGCAATTTTTTGCCCTTATTATAAGTGTAAGATTCTTTTGCAATTATATATTAATATACTAATTATAAAGGATTGCTATAGATGTTGACAGATGCTTGTTGGAAGTCCTCGTCTGTAGTTTCTGTTTTTAAGAACTCTCTTGAACTACCTGAATATCACCCTATTAACCTTTTATTCCAGGCTCATGCGGATGTGTGTTGTGGTGCAGTGGATATCAACTCGGAATAACAAAACGGGGAGCCGCGTTCGAATTCCAGTTGAATTCATTGCATTCACTTACACAAAATTAAAAAAATTAATAAAAAAATATAACTTTATTTGATAGATAGATAGATAAACAGATAGATAATGAAAAGATAGATAACGAACATTTTGAGACAGATATATAAATTAACACAATTAGATATATAATTAATTTGAATTTGAGAGAGAGAGTGGAGTGGGGAGAATGAAGCGGCGGTCAGAAGTGCAGAAGAGAATGAATTAATATCTACCTTATAAATATCACTTACCCTTGGGAAAAGTTTTGATCTGTCTCTTCTCATGGATTAGATAATAGAACAGATTGGGTTATGTAGCCTTGGATGACAGTCAGTCTACAGCAGAAAGCAATGGCAACCTACTACGGGATAATCTTCAGCCAGTCATGTATCTTTCGAGACATGATCGCCCAAAGCATGTATCACATATGGCAATTAACTGACTGACTGAACTTAGTCCGGGTCGACAGATATATAAATATTGCTGAAGAAAATTATTAATCCGTTTCTTTCTTCCAGTTATGGGTTAAATAATAGGACAGATTGGGTTCTGTAGCCTTGGTCGGTAACCAGTCTACCACAGAAAGCACTGGCAACCTACCGCGGGATACTCTTCTGCCAAGTCAGTCATGTCTCTTTCGAGACATGATCGCCCAAGCGTGTATCACGTATGGCACTTAACTGACATTCAAGGCTCTAATCAATACTGAAGTAGATAAGTATCTCACTTTTCCCGACCTACTCACTGACAAGCAATATAGCTTCGGCTTTGCCAGGTCTAACGTTGATGTGTTAACAACCATCTCTGAATTTGTATACCAGGCTTTTGATGATAATGGTAAAATTCGGGGTGCTGCTCTAGATATCTCAAAAGCATTTGACAGAGTTTGGCGTGTTAACCTTCGGTGCAAGCACCAGGTTTACGGTATTTCTGGAGGATTGATTTAATCTAAACCTTGCTATCGAATAATGAAATGAAGGTCGTTTTGAACGGGCAAGCTTCTAGATACTTTCACACGAACGCGGGTGTCTCTCAAGGCTCTATTATAAGTCGTATGCTGTTTCTAGACTTTATCGATGATCTTCCTGATGTCAGATGACACCACCATTTATTCTCGTCTCAATAGGAAACCTGCCAAAGTTGACCAAGTAAACCTGACAGCTGCCCAAGAAACGGACCTCTAATCAGTGGTTAAATGGGGCAAAAAATGCCTCCAAAACATAGCTGCTCTCCTTTAACCACCCTAGACAAACTTTCTTGCCAGCCGTCAACATGGCTGATGTAAGCCTCTTTGAGGAAAACTGCACCTTGTTAGACTGACTTTTTTAACTGATTGGAGTAGATAGATCTATCTATCGCCCGGTTCACATTCTACCCACGTCTATTGAACAGGTTAAGAGGCTCATCCCTTGTTCCCTGTTTAGGATGTGGTTTCCGGCTTTCTCTTTTCCAATCTTTTCACTATTAGGTAGCCCCCTGCACATCAGTGGCGTTACCTCCTTGCTCGGGGCGATACGATTAAAAAAAAAATCCGAAGTGGAACGAATATATCAGGTCTACAGCTGCATTTACTGCCTGGAAGTTGTCCGGCCAGAAAGCTTTTCTCATCAGAATTCATCTTGCACATAAATCTATCATTCGTCCGTGCATTGATCACAGTTGCCATGATGTATTTTATACTATTTTTTGTAATTTATTGCCAGATGAAATTAGAATGGTTATTTTGTTATTATTACTTTGCAGAATTTTACAAGGCAAGGAAGCAAAGATGAACTCGTCTGAATCACCCTAATTTTTCTCCATTCTTTCATTTCCACATCTTTCTATCGCTTTTAGCTCTTAATACACCTTCTCTTGCTACCCGTCGTCTCAAACCTTGCTCTACCAGCCATTTGTTCAAACCCATTATGTATGTCATACATTGATTCCATTTTTGTCTCCTTTCCCTCTATTTGTCCTGTGAATATAAGATTCTTCAAAACTTCTTCCCTCATTCAGTCAGTTAAGTGCCATACGTGATACACGCTTGGGCGATCATGTCTCGAAAGAGACATGACTGACTGGGCAGAAGATTATCCCGCAGTAGGTTGCCATTGCTTTCTACGGTAAACTGGTTGCCGACCAAGGCTATAGAACACAAACTGTCCTGTTATTTGACTCATAGCTAGATGCGGAAGATATGGATTATATTATTAAGTAGTAAATAGTGGGGGATCAGTTTATTACTTCATAACAATAGAAAACTGATCCCCCATTTTATGACCAAAAATGCCTTATTCATGGTTTCAGTTATTATATTCAGTCAGTCAGTTAAGTGCCATACGTGATATACGCTTTGGGAGATCATATCTCGAAAGAGACATGACTGACTGGGCAGAAGATTATCCCGCAGTAGGTTGCCATTGCTTTCTGCGGTAGACTGGTTGCCGACCAAAGCTATAGAACCCAATCTGTCCTACTATTTAACCCATAACTGGAAGGAAGAGACGGATTAATACCTTTCCCAAGGGTATTTGCCCGTAAGTGAATACAATGGATTCAACTGGAATTTGAACTCGGCTCCCCGGCTTCTCATTCCGAGCCGATATCCACTGCACCACAACGCACATCCTCTTCCCTCATTACATACCCGAAAAACTTCAGCTGTCTTTTCCTGATATGAAATTAAATATTACATACACTACCGGCCATAATTATTAGGCAACCCCAGTGTTTTTAAAAGAAATGATTTATTTCACACTACATTTAGTATTTATTGTCAAATGAAAACAGAATGATTCTTTTGTTATTATTACTTTGCAAAATTTTACAAGGCAAGGAAGCAAAGATGAACTCGTCCGAATCACCCTAAATTTTCTTCATTTTTTTCATTGATGAAACGACAATATAGGTAATTATTAAATATTTGTAAATTCATATGATGCACATGTTATTGTGCAGTATTAACAAAAGAACCATTCTTTTGTCATTTACAATTATTCACTTGGCAATAAATACTAAAACATGGTATGAAATACATTATTTTTTTAAAAGACTGCGCGGCCTAATAATTATGGTCGGTAGTGTAGGTCTTTTATATTTACTGTTGAAATAGTTGAATGTAGCAGCTACTTTTACTCCACCAGTTTCTTTTCTCGTACTTTCTGCCTGTGGAACTCCCTTCCGTTTACTTGGTTCTCTGATTGCAACAGTGTCCAAATATTTTAATTCAACCTCAGTTGCCATCTATCTTTTTGAACCCTACTCATCTTATATTCTTTCTTTAATGGCTATTGTACTGTAACCCTCTGCCCACTAGTGGCGGCTTTTCTTAGGGTAAAATGATTAAAAAAATAATTGGGTAATTAATTATTTCTTTACTAGCAGTATAGCCCGGCGTGGCTCGGGTGTAATGAAAGCTTTAAAACTAATCCATGGTCCTGGAGCTCAGACACAGCCTAAATATTATTTGTGTGAAGTTTAGTGAGAATCGGATAAAAATTGTGGATTTGTATAAAGGACATACAGACAGATAAACTGACACGCACACAAACATCTTGCCTTATATATATATATATTATCGATTTTTTGCACTATTGTAAGTACTGCAACCTTGGAACTTCTGAATATCATTTCTTAGGTCTTTGTCTATGAGTGTATCAAATTTGATTAAAATCGGACCACTCCTTCTATAACCCGATTTTTTCGATTATCGATTTTCGATATTTATCGGGGGTACCTCGACACAAAATCTAGTTGAGAACACTCGCAGACGCTTATAGTACAACTGTGCAAATTTTCAAGAAAATCGGTTCAGCCGTTTCGGAGTCTATAATGTAACGGACACACACACGCACACACAGACAAAGTTCCATTTCTAAATAAGTTTAGATTAGATATAGTTCATCCGTTTCAAGGGTCAGTCGTAGTTGAGGATTACTGTGCGAAATAAGTTGCAAGAGAGGGAATAATAATGAAAAAGTACACTATGAAATGTCGCATAAATATTGTTTGACTGAAAGAGACCAAAATTGTGTGTGTAAATTAAGACAGACACGTTAATCCATGGCTAAGCAGAAGCATGGGCTTATTTCAGGCGAACCATCGTCAGCTTCAATCCTTATTGTACAGAAGATTTTACATTCGTGTAACCATGGAATTACATGTCTGACTTAATTTTACATACATTTGCTCTATATGTATTTATATACATATATATTTAGAGCTCTCCTACCACTTTATATACAGGATACTCCTTTGAATTCTTCTACATCGCATATATATATATATATATATAAATATATATATGTGAAAGGAATTGTTTGAACATTATTTTTAATCGATACTCGTATTTAAGTAGATATTCTGTTTTTTAATTAAAAGATATTATATATTTATATCTACCGGCCTGATTATTTATGATAAATTGCTATTACGAAAACATGAACCATTCGGCAGGATTCGAACCTGCGACCCTATTTACATAGGGGGAAACTACCATTTGATCTGGCAACGCCTTAGACCTCTCGACCACGAATAGCCTCCAGCCTGGACGAGGTTTTAATCAAGCCTATAATATATCGTTTATATATAATTTATGGCCTAAAAAGAAAAATTCATAAGATCACATGAAAAATTAGGTAAAAAACTTAACGATAATATCTTGTTTGTCATTTTAATGTAACCTACATAGATAGATAGATAGATAGATAGATAGATAGATAGATAGATAGATAGATAGATAGATAATGAACAGAATGAGATAGATAGATAGATAGATAGATAGATAGATAGATAGATAGATAGATAGATAGATAGATAGATAATGAACAGAATGCGATAGATAGATAGATAGATAGATAGATAGATAGATAGATAGATAATGAACAGAATGAGATAGATAGATAGATAGATAGATAGATAGATAGATAATGAACAGAATGAGATAGATAGATAGATAGATAGATAGATAGATAGATAGATAGATAATGAACAGAATGAGATAGATAGATAGATAGATAGATAGATAGATAGATAGATAGATAGATAATGAACAGATTGAGATAAGTTGACTAATAGATAAATAATGAACAGATAGAAATAGATTGATAATGAACATCGAGCTGACGAACAGATTGAAATAAATAATAAATAGATACATAGATTAATATAGTAAGATAGATGGATAAACAGATAATCAACAAATAACGAAGAGACTGAGATAGATAAATAGAAAACATAATATATTTTTTTTTTTTCAGAAATTATAATATGGATATGTTACAATATCATTACAAAAGTAGCTATTTTGTTTCGACACGTCTTGTGTCTTGTCAAGTGATTATTAGCTCTACTTTGTATTGAGCACTTTTTTAAAAATAGTGTTTCTTTGGACAAGGAATATTATTCCACCCATACTTTTATATATATATATATATATATATATATATATATATATATATATATATATCGGATGTCTAATCGTACTGATGAGTTGTGATACAGCGAAACAGATCTGTCTGCGGATGACTATATATGTATATACATGGTGTCAATAAAGTACGTGTGCACTTTTAAAAAAATTATAACTTTATTTGATACATAGATAGATAGATTGCAGACTAAATAATAAAGATAGATAGATAGATAGATAGATAGATAGATAGATAGATAGATAGATAGATAGATAGATAACGAACAGTTTGAGACAGATATATAAATTAACACAATTAGATATATAATTCATTTGAATTTGAGTTTGAGAAAGAGGGAAAGAAAGTGAGTAGAGAGGGAGAGAGAGAGAGAGAGTGGGGTGGCGAGAATGAAGCGGCGGTCAGAAGTGCAGAAGAGAATGAATTAATATCTACCTTATAAATATCATCGCATACAAACAACCGGTAAAATCTCGCTCGAATGATTAAATGCAACTGACGTAATTTCCTCTTTCTTACATCAATATTTATTCAACTTAACACAGCACGGAGACTAGGTAGGCAATAAGAAAGAAAAAAAGATTATGTTACGTAAAACTTCAAAATCAAGATTTTCTCCCTACCTTCACGAAAAAAAAAGTCTTGTCTATTCGGCCTCGAACATCGACGACATTTTCTTGTGTGATAACCACTCGCCTTTCTCAGCAACGAGGCTAGTCGCGATGAACAGAATATTCTTCTTTTATGTGCCAAGTTCCTTTCAAGGTGATCATGGCTTTCCACGTCTCCCTTTTCCTGGTAGCTCTTAGCACGCTTTCACTGTATTTACTCGCCTTCCTACGCAAGGCCGGATGTGACACATGATCATTTTAAAGTGGGTATTCCCGGCCATATAGCCGGGCCAAAAAAATGTCTGTCTATTTTTACCGAGTCGTGGTTCTACCCTTCGGCGGAACCACGACTGGGTTTGTGCTCTCTGCTTGGAAGCAGAGAGCGCCCTCTGCCCGAAGGCAGAGTGCTGACAGTGAGAAATGCCGCCGCAGCGAGCAAACGCTTTGGCAAATTCACTTGTTAACCCATCTGAACCCCGCTCTGCCATCCACCTGCTCAGACCTTTCAAATATGTTAACCGCTGCATTCCTCTGTCTCTTTCTCTCTATCTAACCTGTGAGTATCAGATTCTCCAAGCCTTTCTTCCTCATCATTTGTCCTAAGATCTTCAGCTGTCTCTTCCTGATGCTCAGTATTAATTTCATTTTCGTTACCATCCTTTCCAAAACCTCATCATAGCTCACATGCTCGATCCATGATATTCGCAGCATCCTTTTGTAAAACCACATTTCAGTTGCTTCAAGCTTTTTTCTTCGTCTTTGATGATATTGTCCAGCATTCACATTGCAGGCCAGACATCACATATCAATCAAGAACTCTCTTCTTTGTTTCTAACGAAATCTTTCTGCCTCTTAATACGCTGCTCAGATTCTAGAATGCGTTCTTGGCCATTCCAATCTCAGTGTCGCACTTTCCGTCTTCCATTAAATTATTTCCCAAATAATTAATTTTTTTTTTTTGTACGAACAGAACATTACTCTCTTTGGAAGTGGTGACAAGTAGAGGCGTATATACAATCTGTACTTACAGAATAAAATAAAGCTAAAAGATCCATGTCAGCATAATATTAGAGATATCTTAGAATAGACTGTAAAGATTCATCATCATCACTCCCATGAGAGTGTGTGGTTAATGTGCACCTGACCAGTTTCTTCCAAATATCTGGATTAAAAGCCGAATAGTTATTAACACAAGATTAACGGATTTTCGGCGACTAAACCTGGCAGAGATGTTTTGACAACCTTCTCGATGTAAAACAACAGTCGATGTTCTCCAACTTAAAGACTAGCTTCGCTTGCCTGGCCTTTGATTGTACTGAGGGAACCTTCCATCTTCGGCTTATGAGGCCATCCCCAACTGGTAGCGTGTCATCATAGCACTAGTTAGATTCATAGCTAAGGAGCCCAGTCTACACTACTGTGCTAGATGTACGTTGACCTTACAAGTTATTTTTTTTTTCTCACTGGCGTAACCTTTTTTTTTAATTTATAATCATTTCACCCAAAGCAAAGCAGGGTTGCCACTGGTGCGCAAGGGTTACAGAGAGAGAGAGAGAGAGAGAGAGAGAGAGAGAGAGAGAGAGAGAAACAATAACAGGGTACATGGGATAAAAGTTGGATTGAATTTAGGGAGGTGAATTGGACTTATGGAGAAAGAAGGCGGAAATTGATGTTGCATTTAAACTTTTGGATGTTGCAGCTATCAGGGAAGCATGTACACGGAAAGGAGTTTCACAGACGGGAAGTGCGAGAAAAGAAACTGAACGAGTAGAAGTGGTGGTTATATTTAACTATTTTAACGGTGAAAAGATGGAACCCTGATGCCAATCTAGTAGCACGTTACGCAAACACAGACTGCTTTATTTTACGCAAATGTCTGGGTGAGTCTGTGTGTGTGTCCGTTACCTATAGACTCCGAAACAGCTGAACCGATTTTCTTGAAAATTTACACAGTTGTACTATAAGCGTCTTCGAGTGTTCTTAGCTAGGTTTTGTGTCGAGGTACCCCCGATAAATATCGAAAATCGATAATCGAAAAAATCGAGTTATAGAAGGAGTGGTCCGATGTTAATCAAATTTGATTCACTCATAGTCCAAGACATAAGAAACGATATTCAGAAGCTTCAAGGTTGCGCATTGAAACAGAGCAGGAAATTTTTAACGTATTGTATATAAGCAGTGTATACACACGCCAGTCACCGAAAGAATCAATTCATTCCTGAAGAGCAATCCATATATCGCAGAAATGGAAACTGGTTTTAAAATTTTCTTCTCTAGGGCGCTCAATCGTAATGAGAGCATATATATTTTTTCTAAACATGTATTATTAAATATAACAGACAATGAAATTATATTATGTTTAATCATGAAGAGTTCTAAATATCGTACTTTGGCTTTAATTCCAGGAGTAAATAAAGACAAAAATTGTCCAATATTTGAATATTTTTTATTATGCTGGTTCTAAGCTTTCGCCTCACATGAGCCATCTTCAGAGAGGTTACAGGGACGTTAACATTAAGACATCTACCATCAAAGATGATATTATCTTGTGTTGAAATAAAACATTTGTTATGCGACGATAACAGTCACCGAATAGCAGACGCAGGTCATAAATTTGTAATGCGGTTCTACAACATAACATCGCGTGAGTGACCAAAATGTTAACAGAACCACATGTCTTTAGCCTCTCGAAAGATGGCTCATATGAGCCGAAAGCTTAAAACCAGCAAAATATTTTCACCTGAAAATAAAGCCAAAATACAATATTCGACAGATTGAAAGTATACTGATGTCCAGATGAAGGAAAATAGACATCACCCTGAGAGGTAAAACAAAGGAACCATCCGATTTTGATCAAGACTGAGATTAAGAGATACCATATTCTAAAGACATCCTCAGAAAGAATAGATAATATTTTTATGACCATTGAAAACGAGTAGCCGGCTTAGATAATATTTTGATGACTATTGAAAACAAATGGCCGGCTTCAATAATATTTTCACGCACTATGGTATGTCCTCTTAAAGGCAAGACAGGCTTCCCAACGAAAAATAGAAAAGAAAAGTAATTAAAATTTTCGTCTGCTGAAATGTGATAAATCGTCTCAAACCAAGAAAAGGTTGAGAAACACTGAATTTCTAAAAGAACTGGACGTCACGTATATAAACAGTCACAACAATACTCTCGCCAATGTAAACCCTGTATTCTCAAAGTGGGCCCGATAAATATTTTATATCGTTCTTGAAACACCAGGTGCAGTTTCTTTTTTTTTCACTTGTTGAGAAAAGAGTTGAAATGATAAACTCCAGATGCGAAAACGACCACACAAAAAGGCGCGGTAAGAGTGAAATGTTGGAGCGATAATTAAAATTTGACCGTTTGAGCTAGAAAACGCCCCTCGGGCAGTGTCGGTGAGAGGTACTCACACAAAGCTGGAATGAGACTGGTTTGATTAGGTAACCAAAAAGAGGAGACGGCTTAGGTAGAATTCCAAAGATAGAGGAGATACGCCCCGTATTTGGACATTTGAAGGGAGAGCCCTGAGTAGTTGTTTGGGGAAAGCTGGCATTCCCTGACCAAGTTATACCTCACCATCGCTAAATGCATGACTCTATATCGATGGAGATTTTGAATAGCAAAAAAGACAGTGACTGGCGGCAGACCGAAGACACAGACCGGAGACCAGAGAGAGAGAGAGAGAGAGAGAGAGAGAGAGAGAGAGAGAGAGAGAGAGAGAGAAGACGAGATAGCCGCTTCTCCTGATCTGATGGGATTTGCCGCTCTGAAGAAAAACCTCCGATTTTAAAGCCTTGTTCCAGAAGTTAAAAATCAAGACAACAAATACTGTGTCACGATAATCGGGAAGGGTCGATAGTTATTGCATGAACAGTATAGACCTGTTTGGACCATCAATAACTGTACTAACGACTTTGTATCCAGGAATTGCATATAATTGTTTTTTATCCACGTTATTTTTTTCGTGTGACTTTACTCTAACTAGGCCAGACTAAGTTATCAGTTTCAAACGAACATGCGAACCAAACCAGTCGTGTGATCAATCAACACAACCTGGAGTCAGACAAGGCTTAGGCCAAAGAGATCAACTCCACGATCAGCTGAGGGGACCGAGCTTGAGCACGGACCGACCGCATAGTAGACGTAATACAGACACTAGGAGCAATGTAGTCATTAGCCAGGATCTACATTTTCTACTTGGGATGTGCGCTGTAGTGTAATGTATATTGGTTCGCAAAGAGAAATCGAAAGAGCTGAGTTCGACTTCCAGTCGAATTCGATTTATTCACTTACGCACAAACACCCTTGGAAAAGGTAGGAAACCATCTCTTCTCCCTCTAGCTATGAATTGAATAATAGGACAGATTGAGTTCTATAGCTTTGGTTGGTAACCAGTGTACCGCAGAAAATAATGGCAAATTATGCCTAGTCATTCATACCTCAACAGAGACGTGATCATCCAAGCACGTATCACGTATTGACTGAGTAATATTTTCTACTATATTTTGCTTAAAATAAAAGCTTCTCCGATTACATGGAATTTTTATTTGTGCTTATAAATAACTGGATAAGAACATGTATAGAAACAATATAGAAACTATATTGTCACCTATGTAAACCATGTATTCTCAACATGGGCCCGATAAATATTTAATATTGTCGTTGAGACACCAGGCGCAGTGTAGTTATTAGTAAAGATTTATATTTTCTTCTCCATTTTGTTTTTGTAAATTAAATGTATTTTCTGTTACATGGGATATCTATTTGTGCTTATTTGGGTCGGACATTTTTTTTACGCCAAAAGTCAGCCCTAAAAAAAAAAAAGGTTGAGAAACACATCTTTTGAGTGACGTAACTGAAGGCGGAGTGGATAGATCTTTTTTTCCAAGATCCGATGCGACACAATAAAACATCAGAAAGTGTGATGCCACATTATTCTACGCGAAGTTTCTAAGATTGTCAGTTCCTAATTTCCAGTTGCTTCGAGCCAAGAAACTAAAATGTCCAAAAATTCATCTGAGAATTTCTCTAATCAAAACCGGAACCTTTGTTTTTACAACAAAATGTACTCATTAAAATCAGGAAAATTCCTCAATAATTAAATACAAATTTAAGCTAAAATCTTATTTTCTCAAATAAAAATGTTTGTAAAACTTGCATCACTCTTAAATCTCCCTGATTTTTACTCGGTCGGCTGCGTAAACCGCTGACAAAGTAACTGTCTTTTTGAGCACTCACCACCACCTAGAATTCGTATCAGGCAAAGCCTGAGCATTCAAACAACTTTCTTATCGAAGCGTGACACGTGAGGAGAAAAGGGAGGTAACTGTTGTTATTTCAAGATGGCTAAATCGGAATAATAAACACGTTCAGAAACGATAATTATTTTCTCATAGAAGTCATTGCCTCATAAAATGCCAGCTGACCTGAACTTATTTTCCTGTACTTTTCAATAGATTAGCAAAAACAAAATAATATATATATATATATCTTTGTAGCAATTCCTCTTTCATAAGTTTCGTTAAAAACGACTAAGTACTGCCGTTAAGTTTTTTTTTATTTAATTTTTCTTGCGTGATTATAATATTCACCTTTTTAGACGTAAAATATGTAGAAATTGTTCAAATGTTTTGTATATCCGATCGCTTTCGGCTATACTTTTTACCATTATTGAGGATGGATGATTTTATTGTGTTGCCCGTAAAGTGCATGCTGATTTTTATGGGAAATTAAAATGAAAAAATATGAATTCAGTAGACCTAATGACGTCTCTAAAATTTCCAACGGTACAGAATGCGTCAAGCTAGATTTGGTCGAGATCAAAACAACACCCTACCTGGTGGCAAACGCTGCTGGTGGCGCCAGAGGCGGCGGTCCCGCCATAGTCACCAAAACCGTGATATCACCCCTGGTCGGCGGTTGATGAAGACAGGGTATTGCACGTGCTAATACACGTTGTATGTTACAAATTGTTACGTCTTTACTCTGCGACCTCGTATAATGACCGGCTTCTCATTTTCCGATCACAAATATCTGATAGGGAGTGTAGACCATATTGGCTGCAAACGCCTTAGTCTTTGTTCAACGCTAGCGTAGACCTCCTCTAGTTTACTCTGCTCAACGGACCTTAGATAAAATTTATGGGGGTGAGCGCATAAGATGGCATAATAAGCAATTTGAAAAACGCCAGCACACTCAAACTCTCGACCACGATGACTTGTGATTTCGTGCTAGTAAAACCATCGACGGTTCCGAACAGGTCGATCAACGCAATTTCACTCGCAACGCTTGGTCAACTCGTGACATGATTTCTAAACACATTACAAATGCGTCATCCCTTGAGATCGCCTCCCATATACATACATCTATATATTTGTTTCTATGGGTGAACAATATGAATTATAATTTAATCAAGGGCTGACCAGAGGACCGCAATATCTCCCTTATTTTCCTTGGTATCTTTTAGTAGTTGACCCCTGTATGTTCCGTGCATTCTGGCATGCCTGGAACTCCTCCTTTTTGAACAGAGGTGTCAATGTTGCTATTTGTTATTAAATATTTTGACAGCCTACTGTTTAATAAGCTGAAGAAAATTTTTCCTTCAACATTCAGCAGCAAAATACATCTGAATTGTTTGGTTTTCTTGGCGTTTTCCACTTTGGGGATCCATATCCCCCCGGAATACTTCCACTGGTCTGCTATCTTCCCTCTCTTCCAAATGACCTTCAGTAACTTCCATAGGATACGTTGTAATTTCGGGCATCTTTTGTAAACTAAGTATGGGACTCCATTCGGGCCTGGAGCCGAGCTTGACCGAGCTTTTTTAAGCATTAATTGCAACTCAACGAAGCTAGGTAGTCCTATGTCGAGATCAATTAAAGGAGGATCTGCGGTAAGAAGTAGATGGTTTTCGCCAAGTTGTTGCTGCTGGTAGGGGTCGCTTAATGAGTCTTTGAGAAAATGATTTATTTCCTCTGTGCTACTTTGTAGCGTTCCATTGCGGGTTTCACCCAGTAATTGTTTGGTAAATCCGAAAGGATTGGATATGAAGGCTGCTCTTTTCCGTGCCTCCTCTCTCTCCTCCTCCGGCGGTGCTATAATTCATCACCCTCATTTATGTTCGGTGTCCTTTTCGGACATACGTGGTCATAATTCTCCGCGACTTCTAGTCTCTTTTAATTTTAAGCAACGTTTGATTCTTTAATATCCCTCCTTGTCTTTACATTAGTATTCATTCACAAAAACTCATAATATCGGTTTCTTTCTACTCTTCACCGATCACACTCTCAGTATGTCCTGTGAGTTTTACCATTTCTATGCCGTCCTTCCTTAGAATGAATTCCATATATTTCAACTTTTTTTGAGTCCCTTAATCATTTGTAAAAATGTGGTTCATTATTAACTGCTATACAAGAGAATAGATATTTTTAAATACGTTCAAATAAAGACCTTGACATATATCAAGCTATTTGTATCCTCCTAACGTTATAGGATGTTCTAAAACCTCCAGTGGATGCCTGAAGTCACATATATTACTAAAAATATATGCTATGTTGTTTCATATACACGTTTAACTCTAGGAATGGTCCTGTGAAAGCCAAGATTGCTGGTAAATATTGATTAGTCTGTTATGCTCAAGATAAGTCCTTTGAAGAGTTATACAATTCGAAGATGGTGCCATTGCTGGAATCATTTTTCAACTTGTTTCCAGAATACGTTTCAATGATGTAGTCCCGTGTAGATATTATGGATATTAGCAAAATCTTTTCGTTTTGGGAATTTTTCAGTTTTGGTGATGACCAGAAATGACGATTATGAATGAAGTGTCTGTTTTCCTTGATGTTCTGACTACATGAATTTAAGCGTGCGATTAGATTGGCTCTTAGGTCTTATTGTTGAAATAGTTAAATATAACCACAATTTCTACTCCAACATTTCTTTTCTTGCACTTTCCACCTGCGAACCTCCCTTCCGTTTATTTGCTTTCCTGATAACTATAATCTCCAAGAATGTAACACCCATTGCCATCTATCTTCTTGAATAGAATACATCTTTTATCCATTCCTCAATCCTCTCAATCAGTCATTTAAGTGCCATACGTGATACACGCTTGGGCGATCATGTCACGAAAGAGACATGACTGACTGGGCAGAAGATTATCTCGCAGTAGGTTGCCATTGCTTTCTGCGGTAGACTGGTTGCCGACCAAGGCTATAGAACCCAATCTGTCCTGCTATTTAACCCATAACGGGAAGGAAGAGACGGATTAATACCCTTCCCAAGGGTATTTGCGCGTAAGTGAATACAATGGATTCAACTGGAATTCGAACTCGGCTACCCGGTTTCTCGTTCCGAGCCGATATCCACTGGACCACAACGCACATCTCTCAAAACATAGTCTTTTTTCTATTTTCACTCTCCGTAAGCCTCTACGTACCACTGGTACTCCCGCTTTGCTTGGGGTGAAATAATTTAAAAAAGGAGGAAAATATATTTACTCATTTACTGTTATGTATTTCTTAGTCAAGAACTTGAAAACTCTTAACACAACAATTTTCTCAGTGGCTTATTCCTGTCCAATTCTTTTGCTCTCATTTGAACACTTATTTTTGTTCTTTTTTTGTCTGTTTTTGTGTTTAGACATGTTTTTGTGTTTAGACATGTTTTTGTGTTTAGACATGTTTTTGTGTTTAGACATGCCAATCTACTTCATTTGGCCTTTACTTGAACCACTTGTGCCAGTCTTAAATATTCGGTTTCTTCATAGCACCTTCACTATAAAGCATTCTTAAAAAGGCCAATGTTTTCACAAGAACTTTAACGAATCATCACAAAAACATGATGCTAATCTACTGCGCCAGATTCCTTTCCCCAACGGTATAACATGAACACGTACAACTTACTCTGCTTTTCGACAACGAATGTTACATATTAGTTTTACTGCGAGGTGATGATAAACGAGTATTTTTAAATAAATTTCAAACTTCAAGGAAACTTGACACAGCACAATCGCTCAGACTGAGATGAATTTCTACATCATGATTATCAGCAAGCATTCATGTACTTAAATGTACTCATGTACTTAAATGTACTCATGTACTTAAATGAACTCATGTACTTAAATGAACTCATGAACTTAAATGCAACAAAGATAATAATTAATGACCTCTGTATTAAACTGACACGCACACACACACACACACACAGTAAGAATATTCGAATTGTCAGTTATAATTATGTAAGATTCGTTTGGAAATATTAGATGTTTTTTGCTTATAATGCAATATATTTTATTGTAAAAGATATTACGTTTTCTTATCTGTGGCCAGATGACCGATTCTTACGGGGATCTTTATCCAGATAATTCGATAATTTTCAGATTTTCGTAGAAAGTAGTTAAAGAAAGTGAAAAGTAAGGACTACATATAATCTACAAGAAAGTTGAATGTATGGTCATCAGTAAAAAGAGGAACCCAAAATGCCAACTACAGGCCGGAGATACTAAAATCAAACAGGTACAGAAATCTAAAACCTTGGAAGTGTCCTAACTGAGGACGGAAAGTGCGGCACTGAGATCTGAAGACGTATTAGCATGGCCAAGGATGCATTCCAGAAGCTGAATAGAGCATTGACAGACCGGAATATTTCGCTGGAAACAAAGAAAAAATACTGGATTGTTATGTGATATCTGTGCTTCAATATGGCAGCGAATGCTGGATAATCTCCTCAAAGATGAAGGAGAGACGGGAAGCAACCGACATGTAGTTCTACAGAAGAATGCTAAGGATACCATGTACAGAACATGTGAGCAACGACAAAGTTTTGAAAAGGATGGAAACAAAACGAAAACTGATACTTAACATCAGAAAAAGACAGCTGAAGTTTCTGGGACATGTAATGAGGAAGGAGGACTTGGAGAATCTGATAGCCACAGGGCGGATAGATGTAAGAAGTGACAGGGGAAAGCAACGCGTGACATACTGAATGGACTTGAGCAGATGGTTGGTGGAGCAGTGTTTGGTGGGTATCAGATGAATTGGTGCTAAAAGCTACAAGAAATAGAGATGTGGAAGGCCATGATCGCCTACGTCCTGAAGGGACACGGGTCATAGAAGAAAATCTTATAAACTACTGTCTTCGATTGTGTTTTGAATCGTGTTTCTTTTTCACGATCACGAGTCCCGTAATTAGATAGGGTCGTAGGGGTATCGCACGCACTCCAGCCACAATAAAAGTGGTGTGTTTTGGGAAAGATAGCCTGACAGATCCAAATTTTATTCGGGATAGTTTGAATTCAATATTTTTTCTTCAGAGTTGCAGACCAAGGCTATAAAACCCAGTATGCCCTGCCATTTACCCATAGCTGGAGGGACAAGAGATGGATTTATAACTTTCTCAAGGATATTGGCAAGTAAGTGAATGTAATGAACTCGACTGGAATTCTAACTCTGCTCACCAATTCCTCAGTCTAATTTGTAGTCGATAACTCCACCATGCCTTCTTTTACCATCTGCTAAGCGAATGTATGCTGCACACCATTTCTAAATATGCTACATTGACCATTGTTTTCTCTTCATAAAAAGAGGACTGTTGGGCATAGAATGTTGGGAAAATTAGCAAAGTGCCATCTGTGAAAATAGGGCCCATCTGTATTACCTCCCATGGCTTCGCATGGATACGCCTCGCTGCTGATGCAAAGGAGGCTATTGAGTTTTGATTTTTACTTACATAATCAGGGGCAGGCATTTTGGTACAATTTTATTTATTTATTTGTTTTTATCGACTAAAGGAGGCTTGGAGGTTGAAACCGTTTTTTCTCGTTTTCGTGTATTTAGAAGGAACAAAGAATTTTAAAAAATGATACAGCGAAGGTGTTAAATAGAGCATGAAAAAGTGTATGAACGAATGAGGTAAGAAATGTTGAGTGTTGAAATGAAAAGAGAGAAAGAAAGAGAAAGAGATTTTGATAGGAAGAAAAATTGAAGAGACAAGAAGGATGTAGAAAGAAATGCTGGAAGTACTGTGAAGGAATGAAAGAAAGATAGAGTAATTGAAGGAGAGAATACGAGAAAGAGAAAGAGAGAAGAATAAGTAGAAAAAGTAGGCGAGAGAAGTAGAAGGAAACATATAACGAGAGTTAAAGAGGGACATTTGAGTTAGAATGTTAGTGACATCGAAATAAGAGACGAACAAATAAGGAAAAAATATGCGAGACGTAAAAAAAGTGAAAGAGAAAGTACGAGAATAATTCTTCACGAAAATAGATTTCTCAAATCTGCTAGCAGTTGTCATTCTTTCTAAGAGTGATGGGTTGCTTGATTGATTGATTGATCTTGTTCAGCAACAGATTAACCTATCTTGTTTATGTAATGCCGAAATTTAAATGTTTTGAATGCAATTGTATGCCTTCAATAACAGATAAAATATATTGTTGGCGATTTTGCTCTAAATAGGTATTGGGGGTAATTTTACTCTAAATAGATATTGGTGGTAATTTTACTCTAAATAGGTATTGGGGTAATTTTACTCTAAGTAGGTATTGGAGGTAATTTTACTTTAAGTAGGTATTGGGGGTAATTTTACTCTAAGTAGGTATTGGGGGTAATTTTACTCTAAGTAGGTATTGGGGGTAATTTTACTCTAAATAGTTATTGGTGGTAATTTTACTCTAAATAGGTATTGGGGTAATTTTACTCTAAGTAGTTATTGGGGGTAATTTTATTCTAAATAGGTATGATTAGTAATATTACTCTAAACCTATATTGTTTATGTAATACCGAAATTTAAATATTTTGAATGCAATTGTATCCCTTCAGCCACAGATATTGTTGGTAATTTTAATCTAAATAGGTATTGGGGGGATTTAACTCTAAATCGGTATTGAGGTAATTTTACTCTAAATCGGTATTGGGGTAATTTTACTCTAAATAGGTATTGGGGGTAATTTTACTCTGAATAGATATTGGGGGTAATTTTACTGTAAATAGCTATTATTAGTAATTTTACTCTAAACCTATTTTGTTTATGTAATTCTGAAATCTAAATATTTTGAATGCAATTGTTTGTCTTCAACCACAGATAAAATTTGACGATTTTACTCTAAATAAGACCAACCAAAATTAAGAGATGATTCCAAGCTTCTCAAAACCTCCAACCTCCTGGAATGAGTTATAAGAGAGTGCTATCTTCCTAACATATTTTAAACAGTGTGGAAACTCAAGAAAGTTGATTAAGTCATTATTTTCTGTTCGAGTTACACGTTATTATCCATATTAGTTGTTGCTCCTGTTAAAAATCTTCAAATGATTCTGTCACTTGGTGCAGTTCTTTATGATCTGGTAGCTCTAGTCCTCGAAGTTTAAAAAAGTATGGTTCTCGCTAACACCTATAGTTTTCATTCGGTCAAAACTCTCGTTTGTCTCTCATGTGTCTGAGAAAGCGGTTGTATGCTGCTGACATTTTAAGTATTTTCGAACAGTTTTGCAGCATACATGACATCCATATGAAAACCTCTATCTGGTGTGTCTATGGCTTGAGGTTTTAGCCTGTTTTGCTTTTGTAGTCTGCGGTATTGGGTGAAACTAACCCTCGCGTAGCCTATCTTGTTTCTTATAGTAACTTTATTTAAAGTGATCCATACACAAAGTTATTTGAAGTGCTAATTTCACATCTTCAATTTTTATGAGGGGATCAGGGTACATGCCATTACTATTTTTATTCTAATTCTAGATCATAGTCATGGTTTGGAAAAGGTTATCTTGAGTTTGTTTCTTGAAATGAATACCTAGAATAGAGATAATTGCTACTGCATTGTCACGGTTCTTAAGGAAGTAATTTAGAAAGACCTTTTTTTCAGCAGAGGGCTCACAAATGTTTTATGGTGATAATAGCATATAAACAAGGTGCGCCAGCTATTTGAGAACACATTTTTTACGTAGCTATGAATGAAAGATGACTTAATCTAATGTTATGTGGCATGCGCTAATATTTTTTAATTCTTGTTTCTCTTTCAGAAGTATCCAGAGCATTAACATTGACAGATTCCAATCTGACACAGGAAACGAAAATTTTAACCCGTGTTCGTGAACCAAAGTTTCAACCACAGTAACTTGGAGATAGTCAGCTACTTAAAAGTGACCAGCTGTTTGGTGTTCTAGATCCGGAACAAGCTAAAAATTTTCAACGGTGACATGTCATCCGTGACCAAGTGAAAAAAACGTTCTGAGAAGCCAGTCGTTTTTTTCTACTACTACTAACAGCAAACCACATATGTAGACAGTCCTGTGGTTCACTTCTGGCGCATCTAGTCGGGTGCCCCTGCTGTTCATCTCGGGGTTCTTGACAAAATCCAACGTAGAATCTATAATTTGATAGATACCCTCTTGGCAGCTCGGCTGCAGTCGCTATCTCACCGGCGTGACGTGGCTTCCTTATGCCTCTTCTATAAATATTTCACGGCTTCTGCTCCAATGAACATAGATCACTAGTGCCTCCTAGGTATGAATTTACACGAGCTACTAGATTAGCAACTAGGTCCCATCCTTTTACTGTGAAACCAATAAAATGTAACCGCAATTTCTACTCTAACAGCCTCTTTTATCGCACCTCCCGCCTGTGGAATTCCCTTCCATATACTTGCTTCCCCGACAGCTACAATCTCCAGGAATTTAAATATAAGGTCAATAGACATCTCCTATCTCACTAACTCGCATCCATTCTCCCAATCTTTTTTCCCTCTACTCCACCCCTATTCTCGGTATACTCATCCGTCTATTACCTTCCTCCTGACATTTTCCATAACTAACACCCTTTATCAACACTTTCCCTAATGTAACCCCCTGCGCAACAGTGGTAGTAGAATGCCTTGCTTGGGGTGAGATGATTTTAAAAAAGATATGTAGCTTCCCTTTGTTTTTTCTACAAATATTTTTCATGGCAACTGCTCCGCTTTTTCCCTGGTGACTCGACCATATAAATTTAAGCGCGCTCTAGTTGGCATTTAGGTCCCCCGCTATTGAAATAGTTAAATGTAATCACACTTCTATTCCTACAGTTTCTTTTCTCGCACTTCCCGCCCATGGAACTCCATTCCATTTACTTGCTTCCTTCGTAGCTATAATCTCCAAATATTAAATGAAACATCAATTGTCATCTTCTATCTTCTTGAATCCAGTTCATCTTTTATCCTTTCCTCAATAACCCCTGTACTCAGTCTTTTCTCTCACTGTAACCCCCTGCGCACTAGTGGCGGTCTAACTTTGCTTGGGGGTGAAATGATAAAAAAAAGAAAAAAAGAAGAGTCAACTCAGTAAAAATATTAAATGGGAACTTTAAAAAATAGGATACATTATTTTATAAATCTGGTTTTGCAATGATACTTATGAATTTCTTAAATGTACAACTAACCAGTCTTACGAACGGGACTTTGCTTTAAAAATCTCCCACTAGCACTTACTAATTCTTACTACGATTATGAAATAAAATAAAAAATATTCAGAAAAAAAGACGATAAAAAATGACATTAAAAAAGCCTCAAGTAAAGAAAACAGTCATTTTTCTACATGAGCGGAATCTCCCCCTTTTCTCGACTCAGGGTGACGACGCTTCCGTTACTTAGCTGTTTTGACATGACTAAGCATAGAAACATTTAAATGGCAGCTTTTTTTAACTTCTTTCCAAAATTCTTTCATATGTTCTCGTATAAAAACACAAGGTTAGGGAGGGAAACTGAATGTTGAAACAGAAGAATGTAAGAAACGTGACAATAAAGTCAACCGAAAATAGTTGATTTTCTAAGCGCCCCTTAGATGTGGCACCAGGTTGAAGGTAACCAGTGAAAACCGAAATCACGATTCAGTTGCAATCAGTTCTAGCGAGATAAGTTTGCTAACCATTACACCACGTCGAGGTGCCCAAGTCAACTCAAAATAGAAAGCTTAATTATTCTTTTTTAAATGACAGAGATTAAAAAGTGGAGATAACCAGCTGAAGAAAAAATTACAAGTTACTCAGGTTAAAAGGAGAGAACCAAAACAATCCATCCAATTTCGTAAATATTTTTATCGGCCCTACGACCACGAAGTTGACACGAAGACTCACACTGCATCTCTCAGACCAGAACTCAATTCGATCTGATTTAAACACACACTGTGACATATCAAACCCTATCCGTAACATAATTGTTGACAACATAAATATCATAGTATCATCCACATACAAAATAGGCTAAAAATAATGGAAGCATTATTAATAAAGAAAAATTACAATACTCAATAATATAAACTACGAACACGCTAACAACAAGCTTACCATGTTCGGAACAGAAAACGTGCACACCATTCTACAAGCATACATAACATTACATACATTCTGTTACACGTAAAATAAAATCCATCCTCAATAATGGCCAAAAGTAGAGCCGGAAGCGTTCGGATAATCAAAACATTCAGACAATTTATTACAATTTATGTCCTCAAAAGAAAAAATCATCAGATTACATGAAAAATTATATAGAAAATTTGACTAGAAAAAGTAAAAGTTAAAAATGTTAACATATGTTATTATTATTATTATTATTATTATTATTATTATTATTATTATTATGTCATTTTTTCATCATATTTCGATTTCTGCTTTGGTCTCACTACCAACCAAGTCTGCGGGGAGACCTAAGGCAGGTCGTGGCGTGTTGTTATGACGCCATTTCATGTTTTTCTATCTTCCCTATCATCCCTAGCATTACATAGATAAAGTTTTCCTTAGTGTGTGGGCTGTACTTAATAAGACAATTTTTTGTATGTCTCTTAAGCTGGGGTTTCCAGGGATTCTTTCAATGTGTTGTTTTGTTCCATTTTTTTATCATTCCAAGTGCACCTACTATCACTGGCACAACTCTTGTTTTCAATTTCCACATTTTTTCTATTTCAATTTCCAGGTCTTTATATTTTGACAGTTTTTCAAATTCCTTGATTGCTATGTTACAATCCGCTGGACAATCCATATCAATTAATGGACAAGTTTTCTCCTTCTGGTTTTTAACAATAATGTCTGGTCTGTTTGCTTCAATTTTTCTGTCTGTGTAGATGGTATAATCCCATAGAATGGTTACATCTTCTATTTCTGTAACCGGTGCTGGGTGATGTTCATACCAGTGTTTGTTTACAGCTTTTCCATAATGTTTGCACATTGCCCAATGTAAATATTGCCCAACTCTATCGTGGCGATTTTTATATTCATTTGGAGCAAGCACAGAACAGCCTGAGATTAGGTGGTCTATTGTTTCTTGGTGTTTATCACAAAACCTGCATTTTGGATCCATATTATTATGCATAATATTTGTCTGAAAGTTTCTAGTGAAAAGACTTTGGTCTTGTGCTGCAAGAATAAAGCCTTCAGTTTCAGACTTTAATCCAGATGCACGTAACCATCGATGAGTATTAACTTTGTCAACATTGGATTTATTGGCACGTTCTGGATATTGGCCATGCAGAGGTTTGCCTTGCCAGCGCTGTTTCATCTGTTCAAGAGCTTTATCTTTGGCTTTCATTTTCCTATTTTTTGCCGCAATAGTTGGTTCTTGGCTTCTGTTTTGCTTTTCTACAGAATCTACTAACTGTAGATCTTGTTTGTATTTACTGCCTTCTTTTATTATTGAATATTTTTTCTTTCTTTCTTCATGTTGCCTTACTAATTGTATCATCCAATCCTTTGTTGTTTCTATGTATGTTAGTAAGCCAATAGTTGTTGTCTTGTATGACAATTCCAGCTGAATAAGACCTCTTCCACCTTCTTTACGGGGTATGTATAGACGGTCTACATCAGCCTTTGGATGATGCATCTGATGCTTAGAAAGAAGCTTTCTTGTTTTAGAATCCATTCGCCTGATGTCGTTTAGAGTCCAGTTTAAGATGTTGAAGCTATATTGGACAACTGGGATTGCAAGGCTATTAATGGCCATAACTCTGTTCTGAGAATTCAATTCAGTTTTTAATATCCTTCGTAGCCTTCTATAGTGCTCTTTACGCACTATTTCTTTCATTTTTTTATGGTGAATGTTTCACTCTCATTTACACCTAGGTATTTATAAGCTTCTTCTGGTCCCAATTCTTTTATTGTTACAGCAAGGTCTAAGCTAATTGAGGATGTTTCTTGTATTGATCCACGTAAAACTGTAGCTTTAGCACATTTATTCAAATTGAATTTCATTCCAATGTCTTCGCTGAAGCATTTTACAGTTTGTAGAAGACCTTCCGGCTCATTATCATTCTTAGCATATAACTTTAAGTCATCCATGTAAAATAGATGGCTTATTTTCTTTTGGCCTATTTTATAACCACATTCTGTCTTATTAAGTTGACTGGTTAGTGCTATTAATGATATGCAGAATAGTAAGGGAGATAAAGAATCACCTTGAAATATACCTCTTTAAATGTTTATTTCATCAGACTTATAGGTTCCATTTATATGATTGAGGTAAAGGGTTGTTTTCCATATAGACATGCACCGTTTGATGAAATTGATGATGACGGGCGATATCTTGTATATATTTAAAGTCTTTAAAATCCAGGGATGTGGCACACTATCGAATACCTTTCGATAATCTATCCAGGCAGTACTAAGATTTTTCTTTGTACTGTAGCAGTTTTCCAGGATCATTTTGTTAATTAGCAATTGGTCTTTACATCCATAACATCCACGTTTGCACCCTTTTTGTTCAAGCGGTATCATGTCATTTCTTTCTAAGAATAAATATGTCTGTTTTGCTAAAATAGATGTTAATAGCTTATATTTTGTCGAAAGACATGTAATTGGTCTGTAGTTTTTCGGGTTGTGTGTGTCACCATTCTTGGGTAGAAGAAATGTAATTCCTTTGGTCATCCATGCAGGAATTTTAGTGGGATCGTCAAACATTTCTTGAAGTTCTTTGGCTAGTTTTTATGTGCTGTGTTTAAATAATATAGCCAAGAGTTAAGAATTTTATCTATACCTGGGAATTTCCAATTGTGTGCTTTTTTTAGTGCAAATTTAACATCCTCTTCTGTAATTCCAGCCCATGTCTGTTCTGGTTTATTTTTCATTCGTTCTATTTCTTGTGCAATCCAATGTACTTCCTTGCTATGTTCTTTAGGGCAAGCCCATATCTTTTCCCAGAACTGTGTAACTTCTTCCATTCTGGGGGGGGGGGCTGTCACTTCAGTTCTTTTTTTACCTATTTCCCTGTAAAATCTCTTCGTATCGGTTTGAAAAATCTTGTTTTGTCTGTAGAATCTTGCTCTTTTCTCATAGCGTCTTATTCTTTGAGCCTTCAGTTGTATTTTTTGCTTTATTTTTTCTTTAGTTGATTATTATTATTATTATTATTATTATTATTATTATTATTATTATTATTATTATTATTATTAATTACGATGTTAATAAAATGAAAGAAAAGAAAGAAAAACTATTTATTGGAATTTTAACTTTTATTTAAGATTTAGTAAGTTTGTATCTAAATTTAAAATTTTAAAATATTTATAACAATATTTGCTTATGAATTATTTTACTAAAAGCAAATTTTGATTAGGATACTTTATTTTAATTTTTCAACTAAAATCTATCGTAAAGATTATTGGGGGTGCGGGCCAAACATTGATCTTTAACTCACTATTGGGTCCAGTCCCTCCTTTTTCATTTTCCAAATTCTTCGGGAAAGTAAAGTCTGGAATTTTAGATTGGGGTTGGAAAAGGAGTGTTTAAGGGAGTAGTAACCTTGTTTAAATTCTCCTGCCGAAGTTCCATTGCAAACTTGATAATTATTTTTTTTATTTATGGAGAAAATGTTGGATTGGAAGATTACTTGAGAAGACCTACATTTGCCTTTTACCAAACAATTGTTGATGGACCTACAATTGCAAGATGCCTGTTTTAACATTAGTTCTATCTAATTGGTTAGCAAGCAGTCTAGGAAAACAATTACCCTGAATTTAAGATCTGAGGACAACAGTTTGGAGACTTCGTAGCACACTGAGCACCAGGTTTCTTTGTTCAGTTCCTTCTTTAATGTTTGTCTATTGTGAGAATTAATGATATTATTTCCATTATGTGTTCAAGAATAACTAATTTTAATAGTATTTCTATTAACGATTTTGTGTAGGAGGTTGTTGGTATGGAAATGTTTACTTACCCATTTTAGAAAAGTATATATATATATATGTGTGTGTGTGTGTGTGTGTGTGTGTGTGTGTGTGTGTGTGTGTGTGTGTGTGTGTGTGTGTGTGTGTATGTGTGTGTGAGGACACTTCTGTCGACTACAAAGCATGACGGTTAAACAATTCAGTTTTTACAACTGAAATGCCGGACTACCTAAGCATACGATTTGATTGCGGTAGTGAAAATGTTTGCCGAACCAACCACAAGGGGGGACTGAATGAAAAAAATGCGTTCAGTGTGCTACGAAGTCTTTAAAATGTTATCCTTAGATCTTAAATTCAGAGTAATTATTTTCCTATACTGGTTACTAACCAAGGCTAATGAGTCAAATTTGCACTGCTATTGAGGGAAAAGATAGGTTTACACCTTTTCCAAGGGTATATGTACGAAAAAGGTTTATAATGAATTCCGAGTTTGCTTTATCAGAAAACAAAAATAAAATAAATAAATAAATAAGAAGCAGTAAAGAAGTAGCTCTGCAGAAGGATACTGAGAATTCCATGGACGGATCAAGTACGCAACAAGAAAGTCTTGAAAAAAATTGCAACGAACAAAACACTTTTACTCAGAATCAGGAAAATACAGCTAAAATTCCTTAGATATACAATGAGGAATGATTGACTGGAAAACTTCACACTCACGAGACATATCGTAAGCAAGTGAGTTAGGAAATAGCGAGTTAATTTACTGACGAGATTGTATGAATGAATGGGGGCCTTAGCCAAGGAAAAAATTGCTAAGAGCTACACGAGATAGGAAATTATGGAGAGCCATGACTGTTTATGCCCTGAGGGGTGCGGCACATAGAAAAAGAAGATAATGTATTATCAATATATTTTTACAGGAAAATCTCTTTTCTGTTGCAGTGCGTAATTCAGACGAGTTCGCTGTTGCATAGAACCATAATAGCTTCCTCATGTGCCAGTTATTCGTAATAAAGAATTCCATTTGAATCCCATCAAACAAAGAAGAACCCTCTCTCTGCCACAGATTTCATTTTGCTTTGAGATGTTTAAAACACTCCCGGATCTAGTCACAATATTTCTTTTTTCTGTTTTGGATTTTTCTAAACAGACCCTCTTTCGTCGCCAATGATGTACTACAGTTGACTGGTTGCACAAGCAGTTAAGTGTTGAGTAAACTTCAAAAGCAGCTCCAAGATTTCATGGGCGCCGCCATTGTTGATATTATGATATGATTTACAAAGTGCCAGCTAAATAAATTTTACCGAAGTAGGCATAAATAGGGTCACATTCTGAAAATAAGTCAAATTAGAGTTCGTTTTGATCATAGTAAAATTAGTTGCTTAATACTGAATGTCATATCGGCGAAATATCTTGTCAGCCGCTCAGGTATAAGGATACATTTAAGTGGTTAATCTTTTGTCTTTTCTGCATTTCCTTTCTTCTCATACATTATTTTCCCTTTTTCTCTTTTCTATTTGGCCTTTTTTTTTCTTTTTGCTTTTCTTTCTTTTTCTCCTTGTATCGCTTGTCTTTTTCTTTAAATTTCTTCCTCTTCTTGTTTCTATCTTTTCCCCACATATTCTATCATTGCTTCTTTCTTTTTTCTTTATCTGTATCAGTTCTTTTCTCTTTCTTTCACTCTATGTATTTCTACCTTCGCTAAAAGTTTTCTTAAATATCTTTGATTCTTTTTTCAGTTAACTTCTCTGTCCCGTTCATTTTCTTCCTCCAACGTCTTTCTTTTTCTTTCTTTTTGCTTTTTCGTTTCTTTCTTTCTTTCTTTCTTTTGTCAGTTATTCTTCTTTACACCCTTCATTCTCTTACTCTTTACGTATTTTCTTCATCCCGTCTGCTTTTCTTTCTTTCTTTCTTTCTTTCTTTCTTTCTTTCTTTCTTTCTTTCTTTCTTCAGTTCCTCTTTTCTATACTGTTATTACTCCTCCTTTCCACGTCTTTCTTTTTCCTCTCTTTCTGCTTTTCATTAACTTTCTTTCTTTTTTATCGGAAGCTTTTTTTTTCAGTTAACTTCTTTGTCCCGTTCATTTTCTTCCTGCCAAGTCTTTCTTTTTGCTTTTCAGTTTCTTTCTTTCTTTCTTTCTTTCTTTCTTTCTTTCTTTCTTTTGTCAGTTAATCTTCTTTACACCGTTCATTCTCTTACTATTTACGTAGTTTTCAACCCTTCTGCTTTTCTTTCTTTCTTTCTTTCTTTCTTTCTTTCTTTCTTTCTTTCTTTCTTTCTTTTGTTAGTTATCCTTCTCTATACCGACCATTCTCTTACTATTTTGCTCATCCATTTCAGGCGTTCATAATTATCTCTTCTTGATGATAACTTGACACACGCAGCAGGTGTTTGTCGATCGTACGAAATGCATCTATTCAAATTCCAACACAATCTTCCCATCCGTGTTTTTTTTAATTTCCCAAAATTTCTTCTACAACGGAAGCAACAACATTAACTCAAGCCACATGACTTGCCAACATACCGTATTAAATGCTAGGAAATAACCTAAAAAGTAACAGCAAAACATTTCATCTGGCATAAAAAACAAAGAAACTAGCACTCTGAAGGGTAGAAAGCCGCCAGTGTAGCTAAGTACGACACAAGGCCAAATAAAAGAATAGTAAGATTACGCTGCGTGAACAGCCTGTCTACTTTGAAAATATCATTTGAAAGTATGGTGTTTGTCTCATTTATACATTCTCCTTTACTTCTCTATAACTTTTAGCTACGTTCTGCCATTCATTCGCACAAATATGTCAAGTAGGTTACGTACTATTTCATTTTCATTTGATTTGTCGTGTGAGTGTTAAATTCTCCAGGTCTCCTTTCTCTCATTATATGTCACAGAACTTTCAGCTCTTCTTAACTTTTTTCACATGCTCCGTTTATGTTATCTTCAACAATAGTTATATTTCCGTCGACCCGGATTAACTTCAGTCAGTCAGTTAATTGCCATATCTGATACACGCTTTGGGCGATCATATCTTAAGAAAGACATGACTGGCTGGGCAGAAGATTATTCCGCAGTAGATTGCTATTGCTTTCTGCAGTAGACTGAGTGCCACCCAAGGCTACAGAACCCAATCTGACTTATTATTTAATCCATAAGAAGGGATGGATTAAAACTTTTCCCAAGGGTATTTGTGCGTAAGTAAATGCAAGAAATTCAACTGGAATTCGAACTCTGCATCCTGATTTGTCGTTCCGGGTCGATATTCACTGCACCACAACGTACATCCGTATTAACTTAGATTTCCAAATATATTTTTATTTATTTGTTTTTTATTTTATATTATTTTATTTTATATTAATTTTTGTTATTTTCTTTTCTTTTCTTTTACTATTTTTCTTTTATTTTTTATTTATTTCTTATCTTATTGTTTTATTTTATTATTTTTTTTTACTAATTTATTTTTATAACATATGCCCTAAAAATATTATACCTATTAATATTAATTTAAATTTTACGATTTTAATTTCCAATTTCATGTTTTTTTTAAAATTATACAATAAAAAATAAAAAAAAATAAAAGCATCCCAGCATTAATATATATATATATATATATATATATATATATATATATGTATATATATATATAGCCCGGCGTTGCTCGGGGGTTTTTAGTGGTTATGTTGAAATTATGTCAAGAGTTTATTAAATAAAATCTAATATAAGTTTTCCGTATTGTGTAAGCTAAAAAAAATGCGAAGGAAGTATTGTCTTTTGTTGTATTTGTAAACAGGGGATGTGCGTTGTGTTGCAGTGGATATCGACTCGGAACGACAAATTGGGTGTGCCGAGTTCGAATTCCAGTTTAATTCCTTGCATGCACATACACAAAAATACCCTTTGGAAAGGTATTAATCCGTCTCTTTCCCCCAGTTGTCGGTTAAATAATAGGACAGATTGGGTTCTATAGCCTTGGTCGGCAACCATTCTACCGCAGAAAGCAATGGCAACCTACTGCGGGATAATCCTCTGCCCAGTCAGTCATGTCTCTTTCGAGACATGATCGCCTAAAGCGTGTATCACGTATGGCACTTAACTGACTGAACTGTAAAACAGGATTGATGCTTGGTCAATTTTGTCAATAAACGGGAATTATGTATATACAATTGGAAAAACAGGAGCGGGCGTTACGAGAGCCTGTAATAAGATACAATGACATTGTGATGCAGAAGAAGTGGATGCATTGTCCCTGCAACGTTGGAGTGGTTGGCATCTTGTAGAAAACGTGAAATTGTTATGGCATATGATAAGGTAGTAGTTACAAAAAAGACCCAATTTTTGTTGCAATACAACTAAGCGTTTCGGGGAAATAAACGATCGCAAAAGCAACATTTTTTATTAATTTTTGTCACACCCTGTGTGTCAGTTGAAATGTTTCTTCGTATATCAAGACATCAGACCTTGATCTACAAGTAACTTTATTTTGGTTAGGTTTGAGTTAAGTGTCTTGGATAAATGCATAAAAATACGCAAAAGATTATGTTTGTCGTTGATTTTTAACGAACCCTGTAGATTGATTCAAATATCTTTGATTACATCAAAGGTTCGGACCTTGATCTACAAGTTACCCGATTTTGGTTGAATTCGCATAAGGCGTCTCGGAAAAGAACAGTTCGGAAATTCTAAATGTTTCGGTGATTTCTGTCGTACCCTGTAAATTGATGCAAAAATTTTTAAATAAATGGTTCATGTTTTGACCCAAAAATAGCACAAATTTCGTTGAAATCAGACCAAGGGTTTCGGGGGAGTAGTGTTTGTTAGAATGGAGACACATAAAGACGCACACACAGAAAAGACAAACATAGCAATTTATATATATATATATATATATATATATATATATAGATATAGATAGATAGATAGATAGATAGATAGATAGATAGATAGATAACATGAACAACGTGAGAACCAAAAATCGAATCTTGGAACGATCAGTTTACAATAAACACGTGATGATTGCATAGTGCATGAAATTCATAATCGTCGTGCTACAGACGTTGGATATATATATATATATATATATATATATATATATATATATATATATTATTAAAATACTTTAATCCAAAAACGGGAAAGTAGGAAGGTAAATCCCAAGAACCTGATCCTAATTAATATTAAAAATGTTTATATTAAAAATGATACAGGAGGAGACCTCAATGTAATTAAAATTACAGAGCTAATATAAAGTAAAATAAATTTTCAAAATTAAAAAATGTTGAATAAACCTTTCGACATAAAATCCCTAAGAGAGATATTACGTCTCCTCAGCAACGTCCGTATTTCAAAATGGAAAAAAAATAGTCATTGCTGTCCAACACACTTTTCTTGGTTTTTAATGTCATTTTCCAATATACTTTATACCATGTACAATATTCATCGCTTCAAGCCTTTCCTTCGTTTGCGACGGAAATGTTTACCAATCATTGCCATTAAGAAAGTTTTACATTACATTATATTCAAGCACCTTTTTTATTGTTTCTAATATTATTTTTAGATACGCTTAATACTTTGCACATTTTCTGGGTGCTATCTAAGCCTGTATGTCAACACCAGTCTCTTCAAGTATTTTCTTCATCTGAGACAAATTAGTACATAGAGAATTTTAGGTATTACATATCAGTCCGACACACATTTTGTTCCTAATGTTATTTTTCACTCTCTTAATACTTTGACCAGTTTATGAAAAGCATCTTTATCGTTTATTTACATTTCCACCTTCAGATTCGAGATTATTGAAAAGAAAATGGATACGTCTGGCCCTCTTTTGAGCTACAATAGTCGCACTTATTTCCCATTAGTTGTCAGAGATCGATCTTTAACGGATACGAGGAATTCGAACGTCGATTTTCAAAGCACATTCCCTATTAGAAGATTACTGAAATATAATTACATATTTCTATTCATTCCATGCATTCTTACATATACTATAATTAACTGAAGTGGAAACTGAATGTTTTACACATATTTACGGAGGGCAGAATTAGAGGTCTTTGACGACTTGTCGTGAAGTGACAGTTAACGAGTTCGTATTGCATACTATTACTGGTATAGGAGTTTGATTGTCGCTAGGGATGTCACACTTATGACCGAGTGACCAACTATGCTTTATCTGTTTATTCGCTTTCTTGTCTGGTTGCAGACATTTCTTCGCGACTCGACTCAAAAGCCTATTATCATTAGAATCAGTCAATCAGATCTTTCCCTGGCTATACCCCAAACTTTACGGACAGTACCCGCCTCCAGTTATTTCTTAATCCGAATACATTGAAATTAACATTCCTCTTTCTAACCAACCGTGAACCCCAATCAGTTCCAATTGCCCGGCCCATGAAATAGCAATAAAATTATCTAGAAAATGAAAAAAAAACCAAAAAAAAACCCGGTAATTTGACAAATAAATATATGAAATCTAAAGCAGTAAAATCCTCATGTTACCTAAAAGCAAGAATAAATTATTTTTATTACCGCGTAATGAGTTAGAATGTGCATTGTAGTGCAGTGGATATCGGCTCGGAACGAGAAATCAGGGAGCCGAGTTCGAATTTTAGTTGATATTCGTTGCATTCACTTACGCACAAATACTCTTGGGAAAGGTATTAATCCGTGTCTTCCCTCCAGTTATGGGTTAAATAACAGCACAGATTGGGTGCAATAGCCTTGGCCTGCAACCAGTTTACCGCAGAAAGTAATAGCAACTTACTGCAGGATAATCTTCTGCCCAGTTAGTCATGTCTCTTTCGAGACATGATCGCCCAAGCGTGTATCACGTATGGCACTTAACTGACTGACTGAATGAATTAGAAAAATTCCATGTCTCTTCAAGATGGACTCTGTGACTTTCTTTACTTGAATATCTGCGAATTGCTATGACTTAGGAAACAGAGTGCAGTAATTTTTTGCTTTCTTTATTGTTTTGGTATTCTCCTAGACAGACTCCCAACCAATGCATAAGGGCCAAATCTACCCTTTTTTTTAACACATAGCTTGAGTCAAAAGCCCACAGGTTCAACTACATATATATAAACAGTTCAGAGAATGGCTACACCTGGAATATAAACTCAGCCTGGCTAATTAATTTTCCAGAGCGGTACACCACCCTTACATATCATCGAATTCTAGAAGGTAAATATTAATAACGTTACAAACAGATACTTGAATAATATAAAAAAAAAATAAATACGTGGGTCATTCAATAAATAAGGTGAATTTTTCGGTATAAAGACTTCTAATACAGAAAGAAGCTTACTTTTTTTTTTCAAAAAGATTTCCTTTACTTCTTTTTCAAAGGGATTTAATTTTTTTGCAGATTGAAAAATAATTTTGAAAGTTTTGGAGATAAACATAGATGGCAGATCAAGAAGTATGCTCCAGAAGTGAACAGTGGTCAGTTATTAAGTTTTTTGTTGCTGAAGGGTGCAAGCCAATTGAAATTCATAAGAGAATGTCAACTGTGTATGGTGCCACATGTTTCAGCCAAAAAATGTCTACAAGCGGGCTAAATTGTTTCAGGAAGGACGGAGTTGTGTTGAGGATGAAGACAGGCCTGGGAGGCCTACAGAAGTGAGGTCTCCTGAGGTGATCGAATCAGTCAATGACTTCATTCAGTCTGACAGAAGGGTGACAGTGGATGACATTGCAAGGACATGGAGTCGTCTTGCATCAAGACAACGCAAGGCCTCACACAACAGCCCAAACGGTGCAGACCATCAACGAGTTGGGCTGGGAACTGCTCCCTCATCTCCTTACAGCCCAGACCTTGCCCCTTCAGACTTTCACCTGTTTTGTATCTTAAAAGCGTTCACGAGAGGCACAAAGTTTGAAAGTGACGATGAAGTCAAAAGTGCTGTGAGCGATTGGTTGAGACATCAGTCCAAAGATTTTTACGCTGAGGGAATACGGAAACTTGTGCACAGATGGGAAAATTGTGTGACACTACAGGGAGACTACGTTGAAAAATAAAAAAAAGTAAGCTTCTATCTGTATTAGAAGTCCTTATACCGAAATTTATTGAATGACCCTCGTAAAAGACGAAAATTGATTAAGGACGTTAGAAACTGTTAAGATGTGTACAGGGTGTCCCACCTCAGTGTACTCATTTTCTGACTTTCTATAATTTTTTTGTTTTTTGTTTTTTCTGGTACAGTGCATTCTAAAATTGCTGTCCTATTTATTTGCTCAAGCTCATGTATGTCATGCGTTGATTTCCACTGTCTCTCTTGCCCTTTACCTTTTTTGTGAGTATCTAATTCTTCAAGCCTTTCTTCCTCATTACATGTCCCAGAAACTTCAGTTGTCTTTTTCTTGGTGTTAAGTATAAGTTTCCTTTTCGTTTCCATCCTCTCCAAAACCTCGTCGTTGCTCACATGTTCGGCTCATGGTATCCTCAGCATCCTTCTGTAGAACCGCATTACGGTTGCTTTGAGCTTTTCTTTCATCTTTAATGAAATTGTCCAGCGTTCACCGCCATATTGTAGGACAGACATCACATAACAATCCAGTACTCTTTTCTTTGTTTCCAACAAAATTTTTCTTTCTCTCAATACTCTGCTTAGCTTTTGAAATGTACCATTTGTCATGACAATAAGCCTTCGGATCTCAGTGCAGCACTTTCCGTCTTCTGTTGTAAAGCTTTCCGATTAATTAAATTTTCTATGCCTTCTTGATTTTAGTTGGATTTTTGGGCTCCTCGTTTTACTGATAATCATGCATTCAGTTTTCTTGTAGCTTATATGTAGTCCTTTCTTTTTGCTTTCTTTAGCTCACTAATTACTGTACACTAATGTACAGTAATTTTTAGCAACACAGTTTTCAGGTTACATTTGTTACCATAACTCACACTACTGAAGATTATCTTCGGAAGGAGGTTGAAAGTACTTGGGTACCTTAAGAAATGAATGAAAATAACATCTGTCAACGTTACAGCTAATTTCTGACATTTTTCGATTAATAATTTTTGTAATACGTGAAAGATTATCCGTGAGTATGAACGGATTTTATTAAAAATAAGCAAAAATAGTATTTGCAATTTATCTAATCTGACATGCTTAAAAGAAACTTTGCTGTCTAAATACACACATTTTAATATATATATATATATATATATATATATATATATATATATATATATACTCAATTCTGTATAAGTATCAAGCATCCAACTTTTTAGAATCACGATCCAGACTCGCCGTGCTTATCATTTGATTATGGTGATGAAGGCTTGTACCGAACCAACTTCACCTTTGGAAAGAGCCGAATACAGAGACCTGGTGCACAGTATGCATAAGGCTTCTGAATGACCTTCCGCAAATTTTGAATTCAAATTTGACTTTCTCCTAGACCGTTCGTCACCCAAGGTTATAGAAACCAAGTCTGTCCTGCTATTTAACCACAGTTGGATTCATACCTTTGAATATTTGTATACACTAATCAAATGCAACGGCACACATATACATATAAATGCCAAGCCCCATACGGTTCGCATATAGTTATGTTTGTGTGAGCCCCGGTAAACGGACGCGCGTGTGTGTGTGTCTCTCTGCGTACGTCAATGGGTGTATATATCTGCGTTTGTCACGACGACAGATCTCCCTCCCAATTTTCCTCCCACTTCCACAAAAATATACGAATGTACGCAGCCCTATATATAGCCAATTTAAAAAAAAATTAATCAATTTGTCTGACGATCGCTAGAGCGTGAAACCCAAGGTCACAAACTCACACCTATCTATATGAATATACCAGATCTACCACTGATATTGAGCGCTTTCAAATAAGTACCACGCATATATAATATATAAAAGAATATAGATATAACATGTTGCATATATATATATATATATATATATATATATATATATATATATATATATTCTAACCATATAGTGTTAAATATAAGAGACAATGAATGTCTATTATGTTTAATGATGAGCCGTTCTAAACGTCATATTTTGGCTTTAATTTCAGTTGAAAATAAAGACAAAAATTCTCCAACATTTGGATAATTTTTTATTAATTTGGTTCTAAGCTTTCGGCTCACATGAGTCAGCTTCAGAGAGGTTATTAAGACGGTAACACAATAACATCAACCATCAGCGACGATTTTATTTTGTGTTGTCATAAAACTCCACTAGGCAACTATATTATATATTTATATACTTACACATTTCATATATATATATATATATATATATATATATATATATATATATATGGATGCATATGTTTGTAGTTATATATGCATATATAAAATAATAAAACAATCCCTAAATTAAAATCCTACGGTATAAAACGCCTCTTATCTGGATATACGGGGTGACTGAAAAGTAAATCCACATTTAAAAGTACATATAATTTATTTATTAATTATAATTGCAAAATATATTAGAGGAAAGCATTTAGCATGAGGTTTTATGTGAGATTCGATTTGAACACCAGACTTTGCAACCAGCTTCTTGAGATCCTTGAATCGCATCAACTGCTTTCATCAGAAACTCTTGTGGTATGGAAGACATTACTTTCAAAGTCTTGGTTTGTTATAGTAGACTTACTCATTTAACCAACCCCAAATTAAAAAAGTCTTAAGGTGTTAAGTCAGGACTCTTGGCTATACGTAAAACAGGAAGTTACTTTTCAATCACCCTGTAGATAAAACAAACAAGCACAGTGACATAGAGGTTCTCTTTACGTGTCATGCCAGAACGTGGTAAGCTAGATCAATCAATGTGATTTAGGACTACCAACTTATCCTCATAGATCTCAAGTCATTCTTCTGACACATATCTTTCATCTGTTAGTTGAACTGATGAGGCCAAAGCGAACATAAGCTTTTCGCTTGTAAAACGTGTCTTTGATTAAAACTTTTCCCCTGTCTTATCATCTCCCCACCCATATATGCACCCTTGTGCAAATTAATTGAAACAACTGCTTTAGTTTCCTTTCTTTTACCATACGATCAGTTTTACACCCACTGGCGTGACAGGATGTAATTGATTTCTATTTTTTCCTCAGATTATGCCTTTTGCAGTGGTGTGCAGTAATATGAATCTATTTTCTGGGTGTATGACGAAATTTGTTTGACCTTGAAAAATATCGCGTCGTCCATGATTGTATCAGATTTTTATCACGCCCACTCAACATTGTCTTGATTATTGATATGTTGTTTTACGGCCATTCCCTGCGATAGACATTACTCCAAAGAAAGGTAAGAAAATTATAACGCTGCACAAAAACACTGGCAAGCCTTACATAGAGATCGCGAATATTGTTGTTGTCAGCCTTTCAACTGTCAGTGGTGTCATCAAAGCAAAGAAACAAACTGAATTCGTCAGTTCAAAACGTAAAAGAAAATGCGATGTAAAGAAGAAAACAACGCAAGAGAGGACATATACTTGATCAGGGAAAGTCTGAAAGATCATAGGATGATGTTCGTTTTGTTTTAATTAATTTGAACAAATATATATATATATATATATATATATATATATATATATATATATATATATAATTGATAGCACCAAGGATTGTTGTTTTTCAGTGGTTTTATTGATAAAATGTAATTTAGCAAAGAGGTTTCTTTATCGTAAATGTAATAAAGCGTTGATAAGTATATATATGTATATAATCGCCGATTGACGCCAATTCGGTCGGGTTTCAATCCTGGGTTAAAAGCATTCGGATGTGTAATCATACTGATGAGCTGAGATACAGCGAAACAGATCTGTCTATGGATGACTATTTACGCTCTCACACAATGATTGAGCACCCTGGAAGATTGGTAGATTTTGAAAAAACAGTAGCTACTCTAGCATCTACGCATCGCTTATTCAGTAATGAATTAGAGCGTATGATACATCATATGCTAAAAGTCTGCCTTCTTCTACCGAGGTAGAATCGCCGACTGACGCCAATTCGGTCGGGTTCCAATCCTGGGTTAAAAGCAATCGAATGTCTAACCGCACTGATGAGCTGTGATACAGCGAAACATATCTGTATGCGGATGACTATATATATATATATATATATATATATATATATATATATATATATGTGCGTGTGTGTGTGTGTGCGTGTGTGTGTGCGTGTGGGTGTGCGCGTGTACATACAGATGTGTAATTTGACTCCAAGAACCAAATAAAAGCAAAAGAGCAAGACATTCTAAGCAATACATGAAGTTGCTATATTAAAAAAACAAAAAACAAAGACACGTTAGAACACGTGATGATGTGATGTTCAAAAACTATCAAGATAAAAAAAATCCTTAACTCCTCATGCATTCTTATTATTTCACAAATAGATTCTTTGATCATGGCTTACGAAGGCCTAAAAATCTCTGGACATATTGAACAATTTATGTTCAATCCGATCGCCTGCGTCCTACGAAGCAGAAAAATAAAGGGCGTCAGCAAGGATTTTTCAGCCGCCTATTCCAACTGTTTGGTAAATGATATAAGAAATAAGTTTAATCATCGAATAGATATTTTTTTTTACTAAAATAATAAATTGAAAACTTACCCAATTAGTTCGGCCTCATAATACGCGTTTCCACCAAAAGCTACTTTTCATTTTCCATGTGTCATGGCCCTTCGGTGGTCGATCATGGCTCTTTTGAAGTTCTGAGCAAAGTTTGTCTTCTTGCTATCCCTATTATTCCTTGTGTTGCAGTGGATATCGTTGTGGTGCAGTGGATATCGACTCGGAACGATAAATCGAGTAGCCGAGTTCGAATTCCAGTTGAATTCCTTGCATTCACTTACGCACAAATACCCTCAGGAAAGGTTATGGTCCGTCTCTTCCCTCCAGTTATGGATTAAATAATAGGACAGATTGGGTTCTATAGCCTTGGTCGGCAACCAGTCTACCGCAGAGAGAAATGGCAACCTACTGCGGGATAATCTCCTGCCCAGTCAGTCATGTCTCTTTCGAGACATGATCACCCAAAGCGTGTATCCCTTATGGCACTTAACTGACTGACTATTCCTTGGGATGTGCGTTGTGGTTGCAGTGGATATCAACTCGGAACGACAAATAGGGTAGCCGAGTTCGAATTCCAGTTAAATTCCTTGCATTCACTTACGCACAAATACTCTTGGGAAAGGTATTAATTGGTTAAATAATAAGACAGATTGGGTTCTATAGCCTTGGCTGGCAACAATCTCCTGCAGAAAGTCATGGCAACCTACTACGAGATAATCTTTTGTCCAGTCAGTCATGTCTCTTTCGAGACATGATCACCCAAAGCATGTATGATGTATGTCACTTAACTGACTGACTATTCATTGATCTATGAACCATTTACACAAGGTTGTAATATATGTTACTCATTGCTTTCCTCTGTCCCTATTAACCTCAGTGGGTTCTGGGAGTGTCAAAATTGCCATGCCTTTCTTTCTCATAATATGCCTTAAAAATTTCAATTGTCTCCTGATTGTAAATATAAATGTTTTGTTTCCATATTTCTTTAAAACTTCGTCGTTGCTTACATATGAACTAATCCATAGTATTCCCAGTATCTTTTTGTAGAACAACATATCTGTTGCCCCAAGCCTTTTCTTCATCCGCATAGGAGAACCGATATTACGTAACTGTTAAGCATTGTTTTCTAAAGAATTTTTCCTGTTTCTTAATATTTTGCTTAGCTTTAGAAAGGTACATTCGATATTCAAAAGCCCCTTTATATTATGACGTCGCAAAAAATTACAGAGTAATTAAAATGTTCGTTTTTGCTTAATTCAGATGTCTTCAATTAGTACTGCGTATCTTGGACTGTTCCATTTTATAACAACGATGCATTGTGTCTCCTTGCAATTAATGGTTAGTTCTCATTTTCCTTTACTGCCTTCTGCAGAAGTTCCTGTAGTTTCATTTTTCTGTAAATAATCAATGGAAATTTTAAAAGGGCGAAATGATTCACTATCTGATGAAATTGTCTAGCCTTCACTGCCATAAAGGGGATTGATATTGCTTTTTGTGTGTGTGTGGGGGGTCTCGTAAGATTTTTCTGCTTCTTAATACTTTGCTTAGCTTGTTGAAAGCATATTTCGCTATCCGGATGCGTTTTCGTGTTTCGGTATCGCATTTTCTGTATTCTGTTAAAACACTTCCTAAATACTGAAATTCTTTTTCTTACTTGATTTTGATGTCTTCGTATCTTGTACTGTTCCATTTGATGACAGACGTACATTGTGTCTTTTTACAATTGATGGTTAATCCTCTCTTCTCGCCTTTCTTTTGCTATCATTTATTTACTAAGAGTTTATGTTTTGCGACTTTTGCTTGAAGAAACTATTAGCATAGAACTGTTACATCTCACTATTTAAACAGGAAAATGATGGAACTTAGTTGCTAATCTAACATTGCACTTAAATTATGAAACCGAGGTAAAAAGAGGAAAGCCTATCAGAACAACTGCTATGAAGATATTTACAAAGAAAGATACAGAGGTGGGAAAGTGACTGAAGCCGAGATGCTAGGTCAAATCCTATAACATTCCAGATTATATTCTTTAGATCTTGTTCATAATCTTGAGACATATAGCGAGAGCATGAGACCAATGTCCAGTACTGAGACGAATGGCAGACTTAAAAATGTGCAAATTGGTTCCGGTGATAAAATTCGCCTGGCACTAACTTTCCTAGTTGCAGACATAGAAATTGATTAGAAATTATCGTCCTACTTAATGTCAGTGGAAAATTAAGACCGAAAAGAATTGTACTTATGAAGGTTGGCAACGACCATGATGTGACTTTAAGGTGTCTAAAGGACAGCAGCTTCGTTTGGGAGGCGTTAAACATCGCAAGTCATTTGTTGCCCTCATTAGCAGTTGGTTGAAGGTCAGTTTCGAGATCTGCTGTCGAATTGACATTATCTCGCCTATCGGAGTTATCATTAAGACAGTAGTAAATAGCTGTTTCATTAATTGTTGTAGCCGGTTAGGGCCAGGAAGAAAGACACGGAAACAAGATGGTAGGTTGAACCAGGGTATTAGAATAACAGAACATATATACAAAATAAGAGTGTTAGTAGTCAGCAGATAGAACGTCCGAACAGCAGACAACAGATAGTGCGTCCGTACTGTCCAGTTACACTGCGTCACGACTGCCTCTCGTCTGCCTCATGACGGCCTCCCAGGAAGTCACGCAGATTAGTATTTATCGAAGGAGGAAGAGTCCATTCCACTGTAAATAGGGAACCATCAAGAATGACAATGATACAGATGAGAAACAAAATAAGTGTAAAATTTCTAAATTCTAAATTCATTTCGTTACTTATGTCTCTCTTTTTTTTTAAAACTTTTTCAGTTTCCACAACAGATACGTGTAGCAGCTGAAACCGGAAATTCCCGAAGCAAAAATTCTTAAAATTTAGCATACAAGATGTCATACTAAAAACGAAAGTAAAGTGATACAAATAAAAAATTAAAAAAAAAAGCTCCTGAAAATGCCTCTTTAAATACAAAAACAATTTTGTGCACGAAGTCTTTTGCATACACATGCAATAATATTTTACCATTATTATGGTCTTTCATGGCCTTTTGGTTTTCATTCTTTGTTTTTGAGAGCATGTGTTTTGGACACGTTCCGACTACTTGATTTCAATGTCATAAAATACATCCTATATTTTACGCCATATAAAACACCTCCATTAATGCACACCCTAAATTTTGGCAAAAATAATATTAAAAGAAACATTCAAAACGGTTACTAAGTAAAAGTCAAAGAAATATAAAATTTCAATTATAATGAAGAAAACAAAAACAAATTTCAAAGATAAAGTTTAATTAGATTTTTATTAGAATTTATTTAATATTGCCTTCACTCTTCAAAAATTCATGTGCCATGATAACGTGAGAGATCGTTTCTTGAAGGGCCACCCAAAACGTATTTCGACCGTATGACATGCAACTACTATTTTTTCTAAGATGTCCTATTTGTTTTAAAATGTATGCGTCATGCGACAGTAAATATGTTTTATATTCGAAGGTCTTTCTAAACTTTCGTTGAAAATTAAACAGCGCGTGTAAACCAAAAGTAGTAAGTGCTTTTGCCGCTACCATTTATGAACTGCATAATTTTTAGGCAAATGTTCAAAAAAAGAAAAAAACAATTCTTCGATTAAGACAATGGAGATTCTTTTTCATATTTAAATTTCCCAAAAATTTAGAGAGCAGATCGTATATATATATATATATATATATATATATATATATATATATATATTTTCTGTCTTTGTATATATATATATATATATATATATATATATATATACAAAGACAGAAAATCTAAGCAAGAGCCAACAACCTACCACGGTTTCGCCCAACGGAGCCAAGTTCCCTGACGAGCCGTTGGGCGAAACCGTGGTAGGTTGTTGGCTCTTTCTTAGATTTTCTGTCTTTGTTTGCTCTACTTTCGTATTGAGCGCTTTTGTGTTAGGGTTTTCGTCTTGGGTTTTTTCTTTCTTACGAGTGCTTGACTTTTTGTTCATGTACTTCGTTTGTTTCTTTTTTACTTACCCTTCTTTTCCCTCCGAGTTCGTTCTAGGTTGGTTCTACGATTTAAATTATAGATTAATTAATACTAGTTTTGGCAGAGTTAGTTCTGCTACTATTGGTATTGTTGTTGCAATAGTTAATATTATATATATATATATATATATATATATATATATATATATATATATAAATTCAGGTGAAAAAGACCCAAGGTTTTACGATTTTGAGTTTCCCTGTGTTTGGGTTTTAAATTGTTAAGGATCGGAAGTATTATTTAAAAAATGTGTAGCTCGACAACAATCGAACTTGCATCCTATTTTTAAGCTGATAAAGGAGCTTCAACCCAGGGTTAGGCTTACCATCAAGCTACGAGAAACCCTTGCGGCAAAATGCTTTTCTTAAATCGGGTAATTGCCCTGTTTAAGAAAAGTGCATCTCAAGTTGGAACCTTTCAATGTGTATATCAGCTAACTTGATTTTCGAGATCCAAAACCCGAAACAGACTAAATTTCTTTTAAACTTCTTTTTAAGCTGATATTTCTTCTTATTATAAACGTTGTAATTAGTGACTGCACGTGTTTGAGTAGACGTCTCTTCTTTTTAAACAGTGAAAGCAATATCTTGCGCCGGAAGGTCAAAAGTTTTATTAAATAATAATAATAATAATAATAATAATAATAATAATAATTACAGTAGTAACAATATATCTATATTATTTCAAATGTTTTTAGTAGATACCCATATTTGGGTAGAACGTATACGGCTTTCGAAAAAAAGATGTGCTTTCGAGATGTGCTTTAAGACAAGCGAAACCTTGCTTGACTGTTAGGCTCTCCGTAGCCGAATAGTCAAAAACATAGCGGTTCAGACGGTGGTTGCTCCTTACCAAACTAATGAAGCTTCGAATTCTGTTAGAGAGCTCGTTTTTTTTATTGAGTTTTCTTGAATGTGCATGCCAGTAGACAAAATGAACACTGTTAAAAATAAAACAAAAAACTGAACGTTCTACTCAAACACGTCTATCTACTAAAAATATCGTTTGAAGTAATGAAAATATTGTAGATTAAAAATTTAAAAAAATCTATTAACTATATATATATATAACCATGGAATAACGTCTCTCTTAATTTTTACATATATTTGCTCTATATGTATTTATATACATATATATTTTGAGCTCTTCTAGAGTGTTATCCTACCACTTTATGTACAGGGCACTCCTTTGGATTCTTCTATATCTACACCGCATATATATAGTCCAGCCGCTTTAATATGTGGTCTGGTAACACCCATTGTCCAATACATTTGAATCAGTCGCCATTAGTTCTCTTAAAACTTTTTGTAGCAGCCGACAGCAGCAGTGTGTTTTGGTAATACGGTCTTGCTCATTTCTGATATATAGGTACATATTTTGGATACCCCCACCCCAGCAAAAAATGCATAATGTGCATATGATAGTGTTAGAAGACGAAGAATAATGATGAATCATTTTTTATGCCTGAAAAGGTAGAGTTGCTGAAAAATTAGAGAAAGCAACTCTGCAAAGACTTTTTGGGATTACTATGAATGGGCATCATCTGCTGTGTCCGACTTTTAAAAAAACAAGGAATTTTTCTTTTTTTCTTTTTTACTGAAAACGAGACACAGATAAGCTTAGTAAGGATGTATTATTTTTTGTTTTTAAAGATTTGGAGCCATTGTATTGGATCAAACAATAAAAAAAAACCTTGTTTGGAAGCATTAATCATTGTTTCATTTCCTGTTTTAAGCTTTGTTCTATTTTTGATAATACAGCATACGTAGAATGTGTTGTCAAGATTATGTTTACAGAGTGTTTTCTATGGAGGAGATTTCGGTCATCTGTGGTCCGTCAGTTTTCTTATACAATAGCTGCCAAATAAAAGTGATCTGACTGTTCATATCTATCTATCTATCTATCTATCTATCTATCTATCTATCTATCTATCTATCTATCTATGGTTCATTCAGCAATGAATTAGAACACTCTCAGGTATTGGGTGTGTATAATGATAATATACACGCTAAAAAGTCTACCTCCTTTTACCAATCGCCTGTAGCTCAGAGCTCAATTCGGTCAGGTTTCAATCCTGGGTATAAAAGCAATCGGCTGTCTAACCGTATTGATGAGCAGTGATACAGCAAAACAGATCTGTCTGTGGATGAATATATATATATATATATATATATATATATATATATATATATATATTAAATCATATTGGAGATGTTATTTGTTACTATTCAAATTCAATAGAATGTTGTTGAAAGTTGAATTTCTTAAAAATACGTATTCTTGCTTATGTATCCAGACTTTATGAACATCCTGTATTTAGATATATTTTAATTTTAATTTCTGAGACGATTTTCAGAAAGCTAATCTAAAAATCTACATAACTAACAAGAGTAGTTATTGAATTATCACATTTTTGTATTTGCATCAGTTTCATCTCCTTGGTTTCCATTTGTTTAATTTTTGGTATCAATTATATTTCGTCCTACGTCCTGTTGGCGCAGTATACAACAATCCATTACTTTCCAATGTTATGGCAGTGCGATGCTTGCTCGCTTCGAGTGACGCTAGGCATACTTAATGTTACCATAATAATTGATGACATCATTACCTTTTAAGTAAAGCGACCAATAATGTCCACCAGTGATACTGGTCCGACAAGAACCGTCCTAAAATCTTCCGATAAATTGATGCGAAACGGAAAACCGAAACTGAATCTGAATCCTCCCATCATCTCAAGCCAAACCAAATTTCTCCATCTCAAGACTCACTGTCAAAGAGACTCCAGAGATTCTAGCGAGATGGTAAAAATACTTTTCGTCCCATCCCAATCTTCACTGCTGCGTCAATCTTCCTCAGACGTGTCCCACATCAACCGGTGCGTCAACGGATGTCTACCAACCATGCCTATCCATGTACTGTAGACAAGTACTAAACTATCGTCTCTCTTTTCCCTGATAGACATTACATACCCTATTGGGAGGCATATGAGAGGAAGAACTAACATTTTCTAGGAAAAAATTCTGATTTTGGCAAGTGGGACCAACTTGCCTTTTGTATGACATTATGATGGAATACTTGCAGTCTATGGCGTTGGGGTAACCATAAGTTTTACCAGATTCTTCAACTTTGCATTTAGAAACCTAGAGATATTTTTTATGTTAATGGTAATTGTATTGCTAAAATTAACTATTTCCATATAGGAAAATTTTATATGAATGGGCTCGTGCCCTCAAGAATGGCGGCAATCTATCTATCTATATATATATTTATATATATATTAACGAAACTTGGTTATAAGCAACAGACAATTTGTAATGAATTATTTTGAACATTATTTTTACCGATACTCGTATTTAAGTAGATATTCTGTTTTTTTTTTTAATTAAAAAAAAAAATTCAAAGAAAAAACAGAATATCTACTTAAATACGAGTATCGGTAAAAATAATGTTCAAAATAATTCATTACAAATTGTCTGTTGCTTATAACCAAGTTTCGTTAAAATTCGTTAATTTCCGTAACATGTTTACGTTTGTTGACATTACGATACATTTCAGAGCAGATATGTTTGTTTACGGTAAAATCGAAAATTGTGTTATATAAGCATGATAAAAACCTCGTCTGATCAAGAGGCTATTCATGGTCGAGTGGTCAAGACGGTACCAGATCAAATGGCATGCTTCCCCTATGTAATAGGGGTCGCAGGTTTGAATCCTGCTGGAAAGCACATATTTTCGTAATAAAAATTTATCGTAAATAATCAGGCCGGTAGATATAAATATAAAAATACTGTTTAATTAAAAAAAACAAAAAAAAAAAAATATCTACTTAAATACGAGTATCGGTAAAAATAATGTTCAAAATAATTCATTATATATATATATATATATATATATATATGCCTTCTCAAATGACGGCAACATATAGAATGATGTACCTACTATTGAGTACCATACAGTTAGACATAAGAAAAAGTAATCCCAATCCCTGAGCGTAACAGTATATATATATATATATATATATATATATATATATATATATATATATATATATATGATGGTCTTAACTATATTAGAGAGGATATCTATCTATCTATCTATCTATCTATATATATATATATATATATATATATATATATATATTCTTCACTACTCGACAACATAATTATTGCAAAAAAATAAAAGAATAAATCACTGTTAAAGAGCAAACACGTGGCAAGAGCTTTCATAAGTGGCAGTCAAGTTTAATAACTGGTAGTAAAGAGAATTAACTGAGCCGAGGCTGTCTCGCTATTGTCTCTCTCTCTCTCTCTCTCTCTCTCTCTTCGTGAGCGTTACAGGAGGAAAATATATATACATATATATACAAATAAATACACAAAGATTTTTATTATAATAGAAAAGGACTCATTGCCAAAACAGTTAATGTTAATGTCGGTTGCAATTTATGAAATCTTTTTATTAACACATGATTTTTGGGTTTTTTTTTTAGATGGAAATTAGACATTTTCATGTCCATTTGTAAAAACACAACGGTGTCCTCAGCCAACTTTCCATCGACCGACCAACCTTTACTCTTAAGTTGCTTTCCATTTTCGTTCATGTTGATATGTACCCCCCCCCCAAAAAAAATGGGAAATTTAATGCATAATCACAAGAAAACAATAGCCAAAATCAAACGCCATGTTGTGAAATGTGAACTTGAACCATGTTTCCAATATTATAAAATAGGTATTTTATTCAGGAATACGTTTGTTCTGTCCCGGTAAACGACAACTTCTACCATGTCGGTTTAGAAGATAAGTTTTACCTTCCTAACAATTCTCTGCCCATTTATACATCATGATATGCGGCTGGCAGCACAAACGAGCGCCATCGGAATTTCCCGAGCGATAGTCTGTCTCACTGCCAAGAGCAGACCAGAACTGACTTCTCGATCTCAATTGTGATTGTTAATACAGACCAGCAACCGGAAATCATTTATGACCGGCTTGTGGTCGCTTGACCTCAAAACATTAATCTACTCAATTTCTTTCGGTAAAGTGGATGCCGCTTAGAAGATCCAACTTCAAAGACCACATACAACGGCCACAAACCAGATAAAACTTAAAATCGAGATACTATCACATTTTCTTCTCCAAGTGTCCCAAACATTGTGCTATATATTGTCATCGCTCTTTCTAATGTTGTTCTAAATTTTGTTTCTGATAACAGAGGGCTGGAATGTGCGTTATGGTGCATTGTATATCAAAATGAGAAATAGGAGAGCCGAGTTCGAATGCCAGTTGAATTCGTTGCATTCACTTACGCGCAAATACCCTTGGGAAAGGTAATAATCCGTCTCTTCCCTACAGTTATGGGTTAAATAATAGGACAGATTGGGTTCTCTAGCTTTGGGTGGTAGCCAGTCTACCGCAGAAAGCAATGGCAACCTACTGAGAGATAATCTTCGGCCCAGTCAGTCATGTCTTTTTCGAGACATAATCACCCAACGCGTGTATCACGTATGGCACTTAACTGACTGACTGACTGAATCTGCTTGTAAGACAAGGATATGTCTTCTCAACGATTCGATTCAACCTGTGCAGCGAAACAATTCTGAGAGAACTAGAAGTCCTTCCAGGATTCGTCATTGGCGGCTACAATCTGAACAATATAAGATATGCAGTTGACACAGTGCTGATAGCAAACACAGAAAGGAAAATACAGGGCCTCATACGAAGGTAGAAAGAGAAAGCGAGAAGAAAAGACTAAACATAAACTACAAGAAAACTGATTGTATGGTCACCAGAAAAAAGTGGAGCCAAAAAAGTTTGAGGATACTAAAAATCAAGCAGGTGCAAAAATTTAAATAAGTGTTTTGAGAGAGGATGAAAAGTGCGACACTAAGATTCGAAGCAGAGTATTAAGAGACAGGAAAATTTCGTTGGAAACAAAGAAAAGAGTACTGGACTGTTATGTGATATCTGTCCTCTTATGTGGAAGCGAATGCTAGACAATCTTCTTGAAGGTTAAGGAGAGACTCGAAACAATAAAAATATGGTTTTACAGAAGGATGCTGAGAATACCATGGACCGAACATATGAACAACGACAAGCAAAAAAAGATTAAGAAAAAACTTGAAGCAATTGAAATGTGGTTCTACAGAAGGATGCTGCGGATATCATGGATTGAGCATCTGAGCAATGATGAGGTTTTGGAAAAGAGGGTAACACAAAGAAAATTAAAATTGAGCATCAGAAAAAGACAGCTAAAGTTCCTGGGACATTCAATGAGGAAGGAGGGTTTGGAGAACCTGATACTAACAGATCATATAGAAGGGAAGAGAGGGAAAATCAGCGGATAACATATTTGAGAGGGCCTGATCAGGTGGATGACAGAACGAGGGTTGTGTGGTGTAACAGGAGAAAGCGTGCTAAGAGCCACCAGGGATAGAGAGACATGGAAAGCAATGATCGCCTACGTCCTGAAAGAACAAAGCACATAGAAGAAGTTCAAGCCTAGTTGAAAACAGTATTTCAAGTGGTAATTTTCAAGGAAAACAAAAAATTTTCATAATACATTTTAGATGCAGCCAGGGTGGTCTTCAGTGATGCACTGTCCTCATCGCCAATTTCTGGTTTTGCATCATATCGGCTCATACTGCAACCCGGAGTATGGGCGTCACACCTCGACATTAAAAAAAAACGTAATTAGGTGTCCGACCGTTCTTAGTGAAATATCTCTATCAGCATCAGCCAATGAGAAAAAAGCTTTTTACACTCTGCCTCAGGTATACTAGTATCTTTTCACTTTATCCGGTTTCGATTCGAGTTACTTCCCTTGGATTCCTAACTCGGTAACTAGTCCCCTTCTTACACAGTTTAATCCAAATGTTTCATACGTATTTTTTCAATTGCTAATCCTATAACATTACTAACTCTTTAACTAATACCTACACGCGTACTCAACCCAAATTTATTATCTACCTATACTACCACCAATAATTAGTCTAACTTAACACCTATAGTCTAGAAGTAGGGAGATGGTTAATGTTTTTAACTGGCCATGTGTCATACATAACGGAACTCCATACAACTTACGATTATTCGCTATCACGAGAAGCTTGGAGATTGGAATGTGTGGAAGAATAAAAGTATACCTTTTGTATGTTTAAATAGAAATTTATTGATAGAAAGGAATAACATAGAATGGTAGAAGTTAAACGTACACGAGAAAAAGTATTAAGCAGTTAAGGTTAAGAGTTCATCGTAGTCCTTGCAAGAGTGAGTTTATGTGTACGTAAGCAGGAACATATGTATGTATGTATGTATGTATGTATGTATGTATGTATGTATGTTTGTTGTTGCGTAGGATTGTCTTTGAAGTTATCACTCAGGGTGAATGGTTAAAAGGAAGGACGTGAGAAGTGAAAGTTGAGAGAGAAAGATAGAGACAATAATAGCGATCGCTTGACGTTTGTCAAGAGACGTTTTAATTACGCTCGTCTCATTTCTCTCTGGCGACGGTCGAACTTGCTCCGTCTTTTATTTCATTTGTGAGGTCTTCGAACAGGTTATTTGGGAAATCACTCCCGCATGTGATTCTGGCCTTTCTATTTGGTTTTAAGATGTTTCCTAGTTTTTAATTGGCCAATGAACATTTTTCATCGATATGTGAAATTTCACGAGTTTTGTGTGTGTTAAGCATAGTTTATAAATTCGAGAAAATTCATTTATTTCTAACAAAATCAATGAGTCAGTGTTTAAGATTTGAATTTTCAATCTAGAACTTGTTTTGTTTAAAATAGAAGCGTTTTTAAGAAACTACTTATTAACTTGAAAAAATATAGTGTACTGCAGTCTCTCTACTTCCAATTTGTCCTCTTCTCTCACTTGATCTTGTACATATTTTAAGCCAACGTTCCCAAATATTTGACAGCATCGTCGCTATACAACTTGTAAATGTACGATAGATATGTACATTTTAGCTGTCAGTTTTCGATCCCAGATAAAATCTGTAATTCAGAATAAGACAATCAGATAGTCTTTCATTACTTTAAATACTAGCGCAACATTGTCTTCCTTCATCTCCTTGACCTAATCTTACTAATTATCAAACAATGTAATCGTCGAAAAACTGTTTGCGGCTATAAAGTCTTACAACAAGTTATTTCTTCTTTTATGTGCTCTGTCCCTTCAGGACATAGGCGATTCTAGACTTCCACTTACCCTTATCTGTTGTCGCTCGTAACACTTTTTCTCTAAGTATCTCTCCTAAACCCTGCTCCGCCATCCACTTACTCAAGCTCATCAAGTATGTCTCGCGTTGCTTTCCTCAGCATTTACTGCCGTAGTGAAGAACTGACATCACATAACAATCCAGATTTCTATTTTTTTTTTTTGTTTATAGCGAAATTTTCTTGTCTCTTAATACTCTACTTAACTTCTGGAACGCGTCCTTCTCCATGATAATACGCCTTCGGATCTCTGTATCGCACTTTCCGTCTTATGTTAGAACACTTCCCAGACATTTAAATTTTGGTACCTACTTGATTCTAGTATTACCCACCTGTATTCGGCATTTTGGGTTGCTCTTTTTGCCGATGAAAATGCATTCGGTTTTCTTGCAGTTTATTTGTTGTCCTTTCTTGTCACTCTCTTCAGCTACCTTCTGTAGGAGGTCTTGCAGTTTCCTTTCCGTGTCTGCTATCAGCACTGCATCATCTGTATACCTTATGTTGTTTAAATTGTGGCCTACGATGACAAATCCTGGCATAACATCTCGGGTCCTCAGAATAGAATAGGCTTGAACACCGAGATGTAATGATTCTAGATTTCGATGTTTTTCTTTCACAAATCAGGGAAATTATTTATTAGATTAGATCAAATGATGGAAGTTAGGAAGAATTGCGCCATTTTCAGCAAGTGAGAAAGGTCAGTCTGTCTTTACGGCTCATCTACCAATCGTGGCGTATTTAAAATTATAAGAATAATCCTTTTTTCGAGAGAGTATAAAATGCTTTATGGTGTAATGGATATCGATTCCGAAAAAGTAATTGTTAAGCTGAGTTCGAATTCCAGTTGAATTCGTTGCATTCACTTACACACATATACCCTTAAGAAAGTTATGAATCCATCTCTTCTCTAGTTGAATAGCAGATCAAATTACTGTTTAATCCATAGCCGGGAGTTAGTCAATAGATTCATATGCAGCCACTTTCTCATCGGCGGGATGTGGCTTCCATCTGTCTATTCTACAAGTATTTTCATGACTTCTGCTCCGAAGAACTTAGGTCACTAGTGCCCCATCCACAAGAATTTACTCTGGCAAACAGACTGGCATCATGGTCCCACCCTTTTACAGTTAGATCAACCAAATGCAGGCGACAATTCTACTCCATCAGTTTCTTTTCTCGCTCTTCCCGCCTGTGGAATTTCCTTCTAAATAATTGCTTTCTGACGGCTACAACCTCTAATAATTTAAATGCAAAGTCAATTCCCATCTCTTATCCACATAACTCCAGCTCTTTCCACATCACCCCGTGTATCTTGTTCTTTCTTTTTCTCTCTACTTTCGTAACTGTCTTTACTCCTGTGTTCACATATTTCTCTTTGTCCTTTCCCTTTCATCCCCTGTAGCTGGTTCGTCTTCACTCTCCCCCTGTCTGAAACATTAACTCTCTTTTGCAGTCCCCTGCACATCAGTGGGGTGAAACGATTAAAAAAATATCTTTCACATGCGTATTTGCTCGTAAGTCAATGTGACGAACCCGACTAGAATTCGAATTCGGCTCTTCTGAGCCATCACACCAACTGCACATCCACTTGTTTTGAAAACCAGCATGTAAACTTCTAAATTTTACATTGTTTTTAACATAGGCCAGTGACACTGATGGATCTTTTTCATCCAAGATAATATCCAGATTCTTTAGACTTTTTTGATGGCGTTTGTTTTTGACGGTGGTTAGCATGAAGTGATGGCTTTTCACCTTTAAATTTCTAACTTTGTTCAGGTTTACAAAGCGTGAGCTTCCTTGCGAATTTAATAGAAATCAGATCAATACAGGTTACGAGTTGAGAGATCAAAGTGACAACACGCAGTGGACGAGAGCGATGTGCTAGTTATCCCTCTTTTGCAGGTGAAAAGTCAACGAGCCTGCATCCACGCACACCTGCCGTGGGCTTTACCATTGGGAAAGTAATAAACTATTCAGCCAAGTGGAAACTCGTGCAAATGCAGACCGACTAAATAAGAAAGAACAGAAATCGAGGACAGGTAAATAAAATTCCGAAGTTTTAAATCAAGATTCACAAAGTTATCTTTCTATTATCAGTGTTGCATGATGGGAAATCAATGACGGAGGTGAGAGTAGCGCATTGACAACCCGAGCGGAAAGAAAGGAAAGGTTTCCAAGAAAGAGGCGGAATATGCAGACAATAGGCCCTTCAAAAATTATAAATGTTTTATATAAACCGTAAAGGGAAAATCAATGTACATAGTCAAAGTGAAATCTTTAATTCAAAGGCGGTAGTGACAGAGGTGTCCATTTCATTTTTATTTTTTACCTTGAAGACATTTTTTTTTTTTTTGTGAAAACTTCAGGTGAAAAGTCGTTGTACCTGCTAAAAATATATGCGTTGTTTTTCCAGTCATTCGCAAACGTCAAAGATGTTTATCGAAGGACACAACAGTTGCATAGAAGCAAAAGAGAGATTTGGATACAGAGTTTCATTTTGAAGAACTGGTTTAAGAAGAAAGAGAAGGAGTAGGAGGAGGATAAATAAGAAAAAGAAGAAAATATATATATATGAGAGAGCGAGGTGGGGGGGAGAGAGAGCGAGGGTCAAGTATCAGACTGTTAAGAAGTACCATACGTGATACACGATTTGGCTTTGGCGATCATGTCTCTTTCGATTCCTGATTGTAGAGGCAAAAAACTTTTTCCACAGTTAGCTGGCGTTTCTTTCTTCTAACACATACTTGACAAACTTGTCAAGAAGGCTAATATATATATATATAGATATATATATATATTTATATATATATATATATATAGAGAGAGAGAGAGAGAAATAAAGGAGGGATATATATATATATATATATATATATATATATATATATATATATATATATATATATATAAAGTGACAGAGAGGAAAAGCTAGTTGCAAGGAGAACTGGTAAGAGTGTATAATAAATAGTGTACAATGAATGAATATACAGGATCTACAATATAATTGTATTGAACACTTTTTAATACAACTGTGTAAGGGTTTAATTTTATTATGACCAAAAACTAAGTAATTAAATAATCAATATATATATATAAATGGAGCTTGAAAAGACCTCCAACCCGTAGTGTACTGGGGTAAGAAATGGCTTATAAGCTTTAATGCTTCGAAAACAAAGCTACTATCAATTAACCATCATAGACAATCGCACCTACCTCCCATTAGCATGGACCAGGCTTGCCTCCCAGAGAGTAAAACACTACGCCTCCTTGGTCTCACAATTACAGTGGACCTCAAATGGAATGACTATATCGAATCCATTGCTAAATCCGCTACTAGGAAAGTCGGTTCTCTGTGCAGGGCCCGGAAGTTTTTTCCGTCTGAATCTATCTTGCACATATATAAATCTACCATCCGCCCGTGCATTGAATACTGCTGCTATATCTGGTAGGGGGCTCCTGCTATTCTCCTCGGGCTTCTCGACAAGGTACAGCGGAGGGTCTGTAATGTGATCGATACCAACTTGGCAGACCGCCTGCAGTCTCTCTCTCACTGGCGTGACGTGGCTTCCCTGTGTCTCTTCTATAAATACTTTCACGGCTTCTGCTCCAATGAACTTGGATCACTGCTGCCCCCTAGATACGAATTTGCACGAGAAACTAGATTAGCAACTAGATACCACCCTTTTACAGTGAAACCGATAAAATGCAACCGCAACTTCTACTCCAACAGTTTCTTTTCTCGCACTTCCCGACTGTGGAATTCCCTTCCACATGATTGCTTCCCTCGCTCCCATTCTTTCAAACACTCTTCCCATCTGCCCATCCCTCATCTTCGGTATCCTTACCCATCTATCACCTTCCTTCTGATATTTCCTACACCTAACCACTCCTCCTCTTTACCTTCCACTATGTAGCCCCATGCACAATAGTGGCAATGGAATGCCTTGCTTGGGGTGAAATGATTAATATATATATATATATATATATATATATATATATATATATATATAAGTTCTACAATATAATTGTATTGAACACTTTTTAATACATCTGTGTAAGGGTTTAATTTTATTATGACCAAAATGTAAGTAATCAAATAATCAATATATATGAACGCATCGCTCATTCATTAAAATGAATTGGAACACTCTAGCTACTGGGCGCGTAATATGATATGCGCTAAAAAAGACTGCCTTCTTCCACCGAAAGCCCCGTGGCCCAGGGGTAGAGTCGCCGACTGACGCCAATTCGGTCGGTTTTCGAGCCTAGGTTAGGGAGCAATCGGAGTCTAACCGTACTGATGAGCTGCGAAACAGATCTGTCTGCGGATGACAATATATATATATATAGAGAGAGAGTGTCTAATTGTGATAATGTTTAGCGCAAATGTTATTGTTTTTCAATGATCTTGCTGATAAAATGTGTTTTATCAAGCAGTTATTTTATCGTAAACTTCTCGATATCGCTGTGTAGATAGAAACATCCCTGACGGGTGAGGACATAACACTGTTTTCACGAAACTTCGAAGCCGGTATGAATCTGCTCTATTGAAGAGACAAGCTCTTTGTGTGTGTGTATATATATATATGTATATATATATATATGGGGGATGCATACATGCATACATATATGGTCATGTCAACGGACCCCACAGACAGAAGAAATCAGATTATTTGCACCATCTACAAAGTGGAGACGCCAAAATAAAGTGTAGAAATTTAAATCTCTCTGTAAAGTTTCTTTTAGACACCACATGCATTAGAATAGCGAAAGTGGCCTTTGAAAAGCGAAAGTAGCCTTTGAAAAGCTTTGAAACGAAATATATAAAAAAACAGGAATATATTATTAGAAATAAAGAAAATGGTGCTGGACTGCTCAATCCTCATACATGGCTGTGGATTCTGAACAATTGATCTTTTCACAGATGAAAAACAGACTTGAGACAAATAGAGAAAAAATAGAGAAAAAAATACTGAGAATGTCATGGTCAAAATATGTGAGCATCGAGGAAGTTTTATGAAAATTGGGGCGAGACGGAGATTTCTTCTTAAGATCAGCAAGAAGAATTTTCTGGGCATATAGTGAAGAAAGGGGACTTCGAGAGTCTGCCACAATATATATTGAAAACAAAGAGAAGTAGCAAGCTGCATACCTTACAAACTTGTGTAAATAAATGAGAGGACATTACACCATATATTATATCATAATGATCGTCTGTAGACTAAAAAAAAAAAATTAACATTGCTATGGTTGCATTTGATTCTTCTAACCATGCGAGCTAGTTGGGTTTTTGCTATTGCGTCGATTGAGATTTATTTAGGACACCAAAATCTACAAAGATAACGGTGTAATTCTTCTCTGTAAAACAAGTCCAAGAGACATAGACTGATCGAGACAGGACCAGATTAATTTTTTTTTAAGTCACGAACACAAATTATTACAACCACCAAATGATAAAGTGACCAACTTTCTCGATGTAGCCTTGGAGTTGTTTATTAGTTATTACAAACCATATACCAAAAATCTACATCACTATAGACACGTTAACAATGAATCCAATCATCCACCAACTATTTTAAATAATTTTCATAAATCCGTCCATTTTAGATTATCTACATGAACTGGGAAGGATAATAAGGAATCAAATATTCCCAAGCACTACAAGCGAGAGGAAGCTGTGGAGAGTCATTATTGCTCGCATAAAAAAGAAGATAACAGAAACTCTATAATAGTCAGATTGAATATTGAACATGGTTCGAGAATTAACATTGTAAATTTTGAGTTTGGCATTGCAAATTTACTGTTAGAGAAATCACATCTAATGCAAGGTTATTTAAAAATATACTTCTTGTACACAGACCTGTACTATATGTTAGGATTTGAATCAATCTGTTTTGAATAAAAAATAAGAATTGTTTTCCACCCTACATCTATTTTCTTCACAGACGAAACATTGCAAGCTTCTCGCTACTCTACTAGTATTTTCATGTTTAAGCGAACTATATTCCTCGGTTCTATCAATTCATACCTTCACTGATAGGACCCGCCAGTCCACGTCTACAGTCAACTCATTCTCATTCTTTTTGTGTTCCATTAGTAAGGAGTAATATTCTACCCCTGAACTGTGGAAAAAAGAAAAGAGACTAGGAGATATAGTTGGCCTCCGTTTATTTCGCGAGATAAAGGTAGCGCCCTCTTTCGTCAAAATTCGTTGGTGGTGAGGCTGGAGTGATCTTTACAGGTTGCAGGCAGGATTGGTGGTATGTAGAGGCCGTGCGCTGCCCAGATTACATGGAAAACATATGGAACAATTTCCGTCATTATCTATCACGTCCTAGGGAGACATGACAAATAAAAGTAGATAATAAAAACTATTTCCCAGGACTGTTGCATTAAGGAACAGACTCCCAAGAGGATGCTTTCTTGATTGCAACAACTTTTTCCCCTTCAAATTATGGCCAACCTTTTTCTGTCCTACATATTCTCATAATGTGCTCCTTCTCTGTTGCATTTACAACATAACTTTCTAACTTTGGCTCTTGGGCCTTGTATTGGGCAGACAATAATAGAAAAAAGATCAAATGTTTCTTATTAATTATAACTGATTAAAAAATAAATATTAAAGATAGATATTTTTAATCAGTCCACCCCAAATGCCACTAAGACGTAAGGGGGTTATTAAGAGTAAAAGAGAATTAAAATACTTTAGAATGTGTCGCAAATCAAATCCTAAACAGGAAACATCGGACAAACTACTTCTGTTCAAAAGACAATGGAAGAGAGTAGATATGTCTTAGAATGAATATTCAGTGTTTTGAAATTACTGGCTTATGGTAATGAATCGTAAATTCTCTAATGGTGAAGGGCGAATAATATGACTTGATATACAACAAGCTTCTTGTGCAAATTTTAAGAACTGTAAATCGTAAACAGAGGCTATAAATTAACTAATTAATCGAATGAAATTTAGAATTAATTTTGTTTATCTTTTGAAATAACTTGGCTATGGTAATGTGTTGTAAATTGCCTAAGGATCAAACGGGGTAAATTGACTTAGTATACAAAAAGCCTCTCGTTGAAATTTTTACTCTAAATAGTGAAAAGACATTAAAAGGAGAAGAATGAACTTCACACATGTTTTTATTTGCGGCGAAATTTTTTGAGGTTTTCTCAGACTTCTATTCTGTATTTTTCTTTTATTTTAGTCTGTTAAAGCGAATCCAGAATCAAAAATATAAATTCAGAAATATCCAACTGCGAGCGAATTATTGTAACAGACTTTGAGGAATGAAAAGTGATTTATCTTTGCTTTTGCTTTGTATTTGTACTAAAAATACAAAAACAAAAACAAAAAAAAAACCCAAAAAAACGGAAAATCTGTAACCACTTACCTCCAACTATAAAAAATGAAAACGCCCGTTTCTAAGTCTCTTATGATCAAACTAAATTCCTCCTTATTACGTCATCGTGTCTTCCTGAAACAATTTATTTCTTAGCAAACGTGTGTAGAAACACATTTTCATAAAATGTGTTAGTTTAGTTTTCGCTTCAAGTTTTATAGTTTGCGTATAAATTTTCTTTTTAAATGAGAGAATGTAAACTCATCAGTGCTATTATTTCCTTCCCATTTTAGATTAATTTCATTTTTCCGGTTGTTGGAAGACTTCTTTCGACCTACCGTGTTTGATATTTGATCTTGAATGTTTCCGTGGGTAATATATTCTACTTTTTAAATCCTACATTTTTCGGTTAGTTAACAGGTATTACAGCTAAGATTTCTAGTTTGTTTCATCTTCATATTGCAGATCGAAATTAAGTCCTGACAACTGCGTGCATTATAACGGTGTCTTCACGAAACTTTGAAGTCGGCATGACTCTGCCCAGTTAAATGACAAACTCTTCCACATTAATCCTATATATAAATATTTGTACTTTACGGTTATCTTCAGGTACTTATTATTTTATTTTGAGCTGTCCTTGCCAGGGCATATATTGCATCAGCAGTTATGCGTGTCTTTCGAAATCATGAATCGAGAACAGTTTGTTCACGTAAATTAAATAAAGTGTCGAGTCTCAAATTCCCTGTAGGTTACCCGGATCAATAGTCATCTGATGAAGGCTGGAGGGCACAATGGCCAAAATACTGTGATAACAAAAACAAATATGAAGACAATTGTCCGAATGTAAATAGCGTAAATAATAACTCCTCGTAAAAAATGCTTCATCTATGAAGATGACGAGACGAAGTGGATTTTTTTTTATTTTGCCAAATCTGCAAAAGAAATTTGGAGAAAATGTATATACTTTTAGCTTATTCTGTTTGATAATGATAGAAAGACAAAAACATTGGAAGGAATAATGTCTTACAACCTCTGAGAAGAAATGCACATGTGGCTTTACAATGGTTTTGTCTTTCGTTCATTTTAAAACAGGGAAAAAAACCAAGAAGTAAACACATTTTCTCCAATGGCGAAACGCGTCTTTGACAAAAAAATCCATTTCTCATCATCACTTTTCTTTCAGGTATTTTACACACACACGTCGTCGTCGTCGTCCTGCGGCCATGGCCGAGATAGAACTCACTACATCTCTCCAGTATTCCCTGTGCATTTGGAACCCTGGCGCAGTTTATAGCGAAATTCATAATCTTGTCAAATAGATGCATAATTGATGCTTCGCCAGGACTATCAAGGGTATTTTTATTGTGACACCAACACTGGATGGGTTGCCTCCAGGCTCCATCCCGTTATTTAACCCATAACTGGAGGGAAGTGACGGATTAATACCTTTCCCAAGGGTACCAGTGCTTATGTGAATGCAGGGTACTCAACTGGAATTCGAACTCGGCTCACCGATTTCTCTTTACAAGCGGACATCCACTGCACCACAACGCACATCCGTCACTGTGTGTGTGTGTGTGCGCGCGCACACAGAAAGAGAGAAAGAGAGAGAGAGAAACACAGAAGCACGCACACATACACACACATATGCACACATACACAGACACATATATAGACACAGACACACACACACACACACACACACACACACACACACACACACACACACACACACACACACACATATATATATATATATATATATAATGTGGAGAGCTTTATGAAAAATATATCGAGCACATTAATTTTGCCAATGCTTAAACAAATTTGTTTATCAATAAGTAATCAAATTTTTTTATTAATTTTAACAATTAGTAAACAAATTCTTGAGAGAATCAAACTGCAAATTAAACAAATTATTGAATTAATCTAATGGAATAATACCACTGACGTCATAAATTGGTTCAAACATATTAACAACGAATCTAAATGTTCATTTTTCTAATTTGACATGGTAGATTAGTATCCCTCTATTTCGAAGGATTTGTTTACCTTAACCTTAGATTTTGCTTTGGAATTTTCTAACCTAAATATTCAAGATTGAAATATAATTTTAAACTCTAAACAATCAGTCCTCATTCGTAACAATGAACAAAGGATAAAAACTAATTCCGAGTTCACCTTTGACATTGCCATGGGAGTACTGGATCTTTTAGGTCTATTTATTTTCTACAATCTCACTGTACGTCATGATGTTGATATAGTAGATAGTGAATTGTATAGAGACGATGGTCTCATGATCGTCCATAATTCCACTAACTCTAAACTAAGTTGAATTTGTAAATACATACATAGCATTATGAAGAACTTGAAGTAATTGCACAAACCAATATAAAAAGTTGACTTTCTACACGTTACCCTAGATTTAGTTAATAACGCTTACCTTATGTAACACATATGCTAATCCTATCTACATACATCCTAAATCTAATTACCCACCATCTATTATTAAACGCATACCACATTCCGTTGAACACAAAATAGACAACAATTCCTCTACTCAGAATATTTTCTATAAACACAGGCATGAATACAATACAGACTTAAACACAGCGGCTATAAATGCAATGCTATTAAATTAATCATAATACCAAACATATTTGATATAGAAAGATAATTTGGTGTCGCTGTTTAACCGTTAACCAAATGTTTAGTACCAAGTTAAGCAATAAATCTCTTAGCCTAGTTCAGAAACACTTCCCAACTAATAACTACCTTAGCAAAATTTTTAATAAAAATATACTGAAACTTAGTTATAGCTGCATTGATAATGATGATATAACAACAAAAAACAAAATAATAAAATCCTGAAACAACATAATGATATTAATCATAACCAACTTATTATAAATAACGATAATAAAACTAATACTTGCAATCGTCATAACGGTTGTCCTCTGCAAAATAAATATCTTACAATTTCCATAGTATACCAAGCCACCATCTCCACGACTGAAAATTCTAATTTTGCCAAACAATATATTGGTTGTACTAAGAATAGTTTTAAGACACGATTTTACTAGCATAATTTATCTTACAATAATAAAATATATAGTAATTCTACGTCTTTCTCTAAATACTACAGGCAATTGAAAGAAGCAAATAAACTTCCTACAGTTAAATGGAAAATATTAAGAAAAGCTAGAACATGTAAATTGTTACATGAAATATGTTTCCTTTGATTACAAGAAAAAATCCATATAATTAGGTTTTCAAAAGCTAGCTTGTTGAACCAACGTAATAAATTTACTAATTTTTTCCAACATTAAACTTTCCATACTTTAAAATATATCTAAATTATCTCAATATATTTACTATTTACTCTTTTCTTTAAAATTCATACCCCACTTTTTTATATACCTTAAAATTTAACTTATTTAGCTGATATTCTATAATCTTTTATCTAGCACTTTCTAAAACTTCACTTTTGTTCTTTCTCATGTTTGTGTTTTTTTATATTAGCGAAATCCTTTAAGGAAGTTTTTTATATTACTATTACTCTTCGCTTTTAGCATTCTATGTTACTGTCGTATTTCCGGTTTAAACTTTTAACATGTCTAGTCTTCTTTGGCAAAACAGTGTTACATCTTTTCTATGAGTTCACCGATTACAGGTTCCAAAGGAGAGTTAGTAACGTGATAGGTGCTGACTTGGCGGCTCGACTACAGCCACTTCACCACCGACGAGATGTGGCCTCCCTTTGTCTGTTCTATAAATACTTTCATGGCTTCTGCTCAGATGAACTTAAGTCACTGGTGCCTCCTCAACAGGTGTTTACTCGTGCAACCAGAATGGCAACTGGGTCCCACCCATTCACAGTCAGGTTAGCCAAATGCTGGCGACAATTCTGCTCCTGCAGCTTATTCTCTCGCACTTCCCGCCTGTGGAACTCGCTCCCATATTCTTGCTTTCCTGATGGCTACAACCTCCAGAAATTTAAATGCAATGTCAATACTCGTCTACTAACCACTTGACTCTAGCCCTTCCCCCACCCCGTATATCCTTCCCTTTCTCTCCCACCTTGCAACTGTCATCACACCTGCATTTTCATCTTTCTATTACTTCTTCCTAATTGGTTTGTAATCCTCTTCTCCCTCCTCTAATTAATTTTCTTTCAGTTATGTAGCCCTCCCCCGCACATCAGTGGCATTTACGCCTTGCCCGGGGTGAAATGATTAAAAAAAATATATAATAATCTCCCCTACCACTTTATTCACCACATTTGCTAAACTACTGTCTCAACACCATTTTGCTCGTCACCCGGCATCCGCAATCTTTAACTTTTCAATACAATATTTATTTTCTTTTGTAAGCCAGTTTGCATTTTTGCTGCTTCATAACAATTGCTCAATATAAATACACTTCTGTCCGAAATTACGCACCAGGTCAGATAACATATATTAACAACTGGGTTGTAACTTTTGCGCCACACTCACTGAATCAGGATAGTAGTGGGTGGGAACAAAAGAAACAAGTTGCCAACGAGGAATTACGAGTACTTTAAAGATTTTGAGGGTAACAAATCACCCTGTATGACAAACGCAAGTAATTTTGTTTTTCAGTTTTAAACAAAAAACATACAATACTGGTATATCTGTAGATGATAATTTTGTTTTAAATATCTTTTATCTGTTATGTGTACATTATTTGGTAAAAAAACAAATTTCGTCGGTCTCACATTCACACAGTCTCTCCAAGCTGATAGGTAGATAGACAAAAGTATTTAATACGGGTGAAATAATTACGTATTTGGACTGCAGAAATCTTCTTACACAATCTTCTTACTCCCCAGTGGGTTGTTCGAAAAGAAGGAAATAAAGAAATAAACTAATTTTTACTATTTTACTAAAAATTCACCACTGACACCAATGCACTTTGTCTAACAGTCCTTAGGCATTAATATCCCATCACTAAAGCAAACTCCTTTACAGCACATATGATCTCATCATTGTTTCCAAAATTGTGACCAAGCAGGTAGAATTTCAATTTAGGAAACAGGAAGAAGTCAGATGGAACTAAGTCTGGTGAGTAATCGGATGGTGTAGGAACGCAAAGCCACAGTTGGCTACTTCAGTAACTGCAACTTGTGCAGTGCGAACGGGCGTCTTATCCTGGAGCAAGAGCAAACTTGATTGCTTCCATTAGTTGTTATAAGTCTTATACATAGTACTGTTTCTTAATAATTTCCATATTCCAAGTTGCCTATCATTATAACGCCTCCAGAATAAAAAAATAAAAAATAAAAAAAAACAGAAGCCATCACCTTGCCTCAGCAAGTGTCTGTAGCATGTCCTCATAAATTTCCTTGAAGTTCATAATTTTCTTTTGAAGTTACTTAATGCCTGCTCGAGCCTATGTTTTATTCATTTTTAAACGCACACCCCTCAGTTTCGTATGGCCCTCACCTGAAGAGAAACTAGAGTTTTTCCGCTATTTGCTTTGATTCCAGTTAGAAATGGTGAATCCAGGTTTCATGCTGAATTACTAATCTGTGGTGAAAATTCTCAGGGTCACCCTGGGAGCGAGCCAGAAGTGTCCTAGAAATGACAACCCTTTTCAGCTTCGGCTTTGTTGTCAGCATTCTTGGGATTCATCTTGCACACAGCCTGCTCATCTCGAATATCTTAGTAAAAATGGAATGGATCAACCAGAACTAATGACCATAGACTTAGTAATTTGCTACACAATAAGAAGTGTGTCCTCCAAAACCATTTGGTGAAAGGTATGAACTTGTTCATCAGAGGCTGGCATTTTTGGAAGACCATATTCTGTCTGTCTGTCCCTGCCCCGTTTGCAGTCCACTTTATGGTTGCATAGAAATCGGAGTCCTCAGCAAGTGTCTGTACCATATCCTCATGGATTTCCGTGGGTGTCATACCTTTCTTTTTCAGAAAAGAATTACTTTATGACTGTTCGGGTCTCTATTTTCTCTATTTTTAGATTTGTTGCACACATCCTCCCTTTGTATGGGCCTAATATGAACTTTTTTTTCTAATTTTATTAGAATTTTATAAAAATTTGCCACAACAAAAATCTTCAGCTATGGCTCTTTTTACTGGTTGGGTCTTAGAACTTTTTAACCGACCCTCGTATTTGATTTTGCACTGTACTAAGGTAAATAGTTTCTTCTTTTTCTGTATGCCATGTTCCTTCATAACGTAAGCGATAATGTCTTTCCACAACTTCTTATTCCCTGTAACTCTTAAAAACATTTGTCCTCTTATCATGCTTCTCAAGCCTCGCACCGACATCAATTCACAGAATCTGATCAGACAGGCGAACTGCTGCCACCCTCTGTCGCTTTTACCTTCGATATGCCTTGCGAGTGTCAAATTCCCCAAATTCACTTTCCTCATTATGTGCGAAAGCTATTTCAGCTATCTCCTCAGAATTGGAATCATAAAGATAAGGTTACTAACCATTTACTCATAACATATATTTTATAAGTACACAAACGTACTAACTGATTTAATAACAAAACAAATGTTATAATTTACAAGAAATGACGATACATATCCCATTCAATTTTTCTTTATTTTTTTTCGTGAATTATAGACGGAGAAAAATAATCGACACCATTTCAGCCACCAAGCACGAAGATAGAAAGAAAAGAAGCAAAATTAGCAGGGAATTTAAAGTGGGGATATTTTACTGCTGTTGAACGATCAAAAGAAGCGAGTGTCCATATCAACGTGCAAACTGGGGTCTACATCGTAATCTGATGGTTTTAATCATGAGCCGAAAGAGGTTAGGGTTCCGCTCGATATAGTGCCAAACGCCCCTTTTTAGTGGAATCAGGAGGCTGTGTCCCATTGTAGGAGGTCTCGCTCTGAATTATAGGCCGGGGTCAGTGACAAGAAAAGCCCAATACATCAATCAACACTTTTTTAAGCCTTCCTTTTCTTGAATTCATAAATTTACGTACTTTCCTTAGAATGTAGACGCGTGAACATAAATACACATGTTGGCGCGCGTACATACAGAAACGCACGTATATATATATATATATATATATATTGTAATTTTGTTATTATAATGGTTAATAAAAGCATTATATCATCACAAAAGTTTTCATATTTCAGAACAATACTGTTTTTCTTCAGGTGATATTTTAAAAAAATTATAAAAATGAAGTATTTTGAAAATATAAAATAAATTCATTAGAAAATTAGGGAGTGGTAGTTGAAGAATATGGTTGTAGGTGTGTCAATATTGTTCAATCAAAAATGACAATTAGGTTGAATTATGAATTTAATGATTTGGGTCGCGAAAGAAAATAGAGTAGCCTGATGTCATGAGTAGCCTGATATATATATATATATATATATACTAACAAAATAGCAAGATCGCCAAGACCGTGTGTTTGCTCTGCGTTACTGCCTTCTAGTTAAATACTTTTCGGTTGTGTGTATCGAGCACTTTTCTTTTCTGGTTGTTTGTTCCGTTAGAGGGTTTTTTTTTCTTTTTACTGGGAGGAACCGTATGTATTGTCGGTCCCACGCAGTTTTCTTTTTTTCCCCCTCTTTGCCCAAAGCTTTATAGCCGAGGGCAATAACGGATTTAGATTCTGCTGGTCATACATAGTCTTAGAAAGTCCCTTCTATAAAATTTTGAGATTAGAATACACGCAGAGTCGGTTTAATAATTATTATTATTATTATTATTATTATTATTAATATATATATATATATATATATATATATATATATATATATATATATATATATATATATAGGCTTACAATCCTGGATTAAAAGCAATCGGCTATCTAACCGTACTGATGAGCTGTCATACAGCGAAACAGATCTGTCTGTGGATGACTATTTACGCTCTCACACCCAGATTGAACACTCTGGAAGAATAGTAGACTTTGAGAAACAGTAGCTACTCTGGCATCTTTGCATCGTTCATTCAGCAATGAATTAGAACACTCTCAGCTATTGGGCTTGAATAATGATAATATACACGCTAAAAAGTCTGCCTCTTTCTACCGAGCGCCCGTAGCTGAGAGTTAGAATCGCCGACTGACACCAATTTGGTCGGGTTTCAATCCTGGGCAAAAAGGAATCGGCTGTCTAACCGTACTGATGAGCTGTGATACAGCGAAACAGATCTGTCTGCGGATGACTATATATATATATGTATATATATCGTAACTTCAATCCAGTAAATTTATCTCTATATTTATGATTTAACTTTTACATTAGAACATGTAAATAACTACGATAGAATTGTTTATTGTGTTTCGACATTGAAAAAAAAGTTTCATCTGGTAGTTAATAATAAGGGTATTCTGATTACCATCATTGCTAACTACCTGATGAGACTTTGTTTATATATATATATATATTTACTTTTCTAGTGTTCTCGCTCATCAGTTATGCTTCTTTTTTCTAATTCTTTCACACTTAGTATATATATATATATAGTTTTTTTTTTATTGAAAATCACTTCACGCAAGGCAGCAAAGCTACTAACACACAAGGTGTACTAAGTGTGAAAGGATTAGAAAAAAGAAGCATAACTGATGAGCGAGAACACTAGAAAAATAATCAGAAAGACATTGCATTTAAAATTGTGTAGCTCAAAGCATGAAACCGGAAGAGTGAGAAGTGTGAAAATAGAAACTTAATTGAACTTCCGGTTACATCTAACCAACTCAACTGGACATAGATAAGACCTTGTTGCCAATCTAGCACTGCACTTAAATTCATAAAGTCTAGGTATCATAGCGAAGAGCTCAACAGAACAATTGCCATGAAAGTATTTACAGAAAAATGAAAAGAGAAGCAAATTTACGTATGTGGGAAAGTGACAGAAACCGAGGCACAAGATCAAGAGCAATAATATTGCTGACTCTTCTTTCAATTTTATCAAGAAGCACTCGGCCGATAGACATCATTTAACAAATAAAAACGGGACATCTACTTGACATAAAAAGAGTCGATTATAAAAATATTAGATTAAAAATAAATTCGTTAATTCACTGTGTTGTTTCAGTCAAGCTGATTTCTAAGTTTTGTGAAGGCGTTACTGTCATGTCTTCATTCTCCGGATTTATTTTTTCTGATAAGGAAAGAAGAATCATCACATTAATTCTATTTACGCCCCCCTTTCTTGATACTAAACAATTTACGACAATACCTTTGCCTACCTAAAATGCATTTCCACTGGTAAACAATAGAAAAAACAGCAATTTTAACACTAAACATCATTACAATGATATATATATATATATATATATTCTTCACTACTTGACAATTTTTTACAAAAAAAATAAAATAAATAAAATGCTAAAACACTGTTAAAGAGTAAATACGCGAGAAGAGCTTTTATAACTGGTAGTAAAGTTTAATAACTGGTTGTAAAGAGAATGAACTGATCCGACGCTGCCTCGATGTTGTCTCTCTCTCTCTCTGTCTCTGTCTGTCTGTCTGTCTGTCTGTCTGTCTCTCTCTCTCTCTCTCTCTCTCTCTCTCTCTCTCTCTCTCTCCATGAGCGTGACGGCAGGGAAATATATATTCTCATTACGATTGAACTCGCTACAGAAAAAAAATTTAAAAACTGTTTCCACTTCTGCGATATATGCATTACTCTTCAGGAATGAAATGAGTTCTTTCAGTGACTGGCGTGTGTATACACTGCTTATATACAACACGTTAAAATTACCTTTTCTAATTTCAAAGGCCTATGGCTTGTGAGTAGCGACTCCGACTAACACCAAATATGGTCGAGTTTCGATCCCGGCCAAAGGCAAGTTTCTAGCCACACTGATGAGCTGTGATACAACGAAACAAGCTTGTATGTGGATGACTAATATATATATATATATATATATATATATTGTAATTTGGTTATTACATTGGTTTATGTTAGGGCGCTCTCCACCTTTGTTCTTGTAATGGACTGCCCTATTACTACATAACGTGGTAGGGGAAAGACCTCGTTGTTGTTGCATTGCGTTAGCGTTGACTGTTCAGCTCGATACCAAGTCAGTCGAGTAGTTCCGGTAGCGAACCGGAAGTGAGATATACACAGACTCTACGTCTTACTACTTTACGTGTTTACTAAACCATTGTTCCTGTACTCTACTAACAACTCTGTTGTACATACTATTTTCCGGTAATATATTTCATTTACTTTATTTCCGTTGTTTGTGATTATTTATACAACTATGTCTGTTACACACAACATAACAGTTTATAAAAGTAAAATTAGAGCACAACACAAAACTTTTCATGTTTCAGAACAATATTGTTCTTCTCCAGCTGATATTTTAAAAATAAATGGTGAAAAAGTTTTATTGTATAAATTTTAAGATGAATTCTTGATTATTAAGAAAATTATCGAAGCGTGGTTGAAGGATGTTAAAAAAATTTATTGTGGGTGTGTCAATATTACTCAATCAAACGTGAAAAATAGATTGAACTATGGAGTGCTTTCACTTCTATTATATATACAACAGGATTTATTATAATAGGAAGGATATATATATATATATATATATATATATATATATATATATAGCTATTCTTTAAATTAATACCGTTTTATTAAATCTCACACACAAACTTTGTTCGATAATTTTTGATGACTTTCTCTCGTTTTTGAACAACACATTTTCTGCTTGCATAGCCTGTGTGCGTATGAAGCTTTTAATGCCTGTTCTTCTTTGATTACAACTAATTCATTCGTAGAAGCACAAGATGCATACAAATTAATAACAAAAATGACAGGTTCCCAAATCTCGTCCTCAAAACAGAGCCTTTACTTCTCATTTGTTGTATTCAATCACTGATTCATAGAAGAGATAGAGAGAGAGAGAGAGAGAGAGAGAGAGAGAGAGCGCTTGATAGAATCTTTTTTGGTGTTTCTTTTTTTTTGCCTCATCGTCATTGGAAAATGGTTGTCCTGTTAGTGCTTCCTTCATGTGTCCAAACAATTCGAAGTCTGGAAGTGCCAGGTCTCTAATGTAGGGTGGATTAAGCAGAGTCGGTCAGCCATGTGCTGTGATTGCTCGTCTGCTCTTTGATTCTGCTGTATGATGGAACCATGCAGTACCGGAATCTTAGGGATAGCGAAAGAAGCCTTCCAAACGTTAAGCAAAGTATTGAAAAAACAGGAAAACATTTATTGGGAAATAAAGAAAAGCGTACTGAACTGTTATGTAACATCAGTCCTCCTATATGTCAGTGAATGCTGGATCATCGCATCACAGTTAGATAAGAGACTAGACGCAGCAAACATGTAGTTCTACAGAAGGATGCTGAGAACACTATGGACTTAACATGTTTTTACTCATTTTACCCCAAGCAAGGCGGTACCGTCACTGATGTGCAGGGGGATACATAAAAGTGTTAAGGTTTTAGACAGGAAAAGAGTGAAGACAAAGACGAACCAGCCACAGGGAAGAGAAAGGGCAAGAGAAGAATGTGAGCACAGGAGTGAAAACAGTTACGAAATTAGAGAGAAAGGAAAAGAACAAGATACACGGGGTGATTTAGAAAGGGCTGGAGTTAAGTGGATAAGAGATGGAAATTGACTTTGCATTTAAATTCTTGGAGGTTGTAGCCGTCAGGAAAGTAAGTATATGGAAGAGAGTTCCACGGGCGGGAAGATCAGGGCCACTGGACCATATGCGGGAAAAGAAGCTGATGAGGTAGATTTTTCGCCTGCATTTGGTTGATCTAAAAGGGTGAGACCTTGATGTCAGTCTGGTTGCCCGAGTAAATTCTTGTAGAGGGGGCACCAGTGACCTAAGTTTTTCGGAGCAGAAGCCATGAAAATATTTGTAGAAGAGACAGAGGGAAGCCATATCACACCGATGAGAACGTGGCTGGAGTCGAGCTGCCAAGTCGGGACCAATCACATTACAGATTCTCCTTTGAAGCATGTCGAGAATGAGATAAACAGCAGAGGCGCCTGATCAGATATGACAACAGTATTCCATGCACGGTCCAATGGCTGATTTGTATATGTGTAAGATGGATTCAGGTGGAAAAAAAACTTCCTGGCCTGACAAAGTGACCCAACCTTCCTAGCAGTAGATTTAGCTATTAATTCAATGTAATGATTCCACTTGAGGTCAGAAGAAAGGGTAATGCCGAGGAGGCGCAATGTATTGCTTTCAGAAAGACTTGCTTGGTCCATGCTTATGGGTAGCAGGAGAGATTGCCTGTGATGTTTTGCAGATAGGAGTTTCGTTTTAGAGGCATTGAAATTTAGGAGCCCATTCTTAGCCATAATCCACCACTGAGTGGAGTTCCTTCTCGAGATCAGCAGCGAGGTTATGTTTGTATTGTAGAAATCTTGGAGAAAATGGAAACCAAAATGCCAGTACTGCTTTCGGTTGAAATTTATAAATTCTTTCTCTTAAAACATTTTTTTAGGAAAACATGTTTCTCAAGTCCAGTAGCTGTTATTCATATTTCCAGTATTGATGAGGTTTTTCCTTCTATATATTTTATTTGAAATTGTATAAAACACTCATATGTAGTTTCAGGAAAAAATAGTTGAAATTTCAAGCGCACATAATGAGAAAAGAGGGTTTGGAAAATTGAACACTCACATGAGATATTGAAGGAAAGACGGGAAGAAGAAAGCAGTGCATAACCTACCTAAGGAGATTGAGTAAATGGTTGATAGAACAGGGTTTAGGAGATAAATAAAAAACTACAAATTTTTCCAGGAGCCACAAAGAACAGGAATTTGTGAAGAGCCATGATCGCCCACGAGGTACAATATAGAAGTGACACAGCACATAGAAGAAGAAGAAGAAGAAGAAGAAGAAGAAGAAGAAGAAGAAGAATAAAAGGGTTTTTATTCTCTTGTTATGAAACATATCACTCAAATTTCAAATATGACCTTACTCGAAATTTTGGCAGCGTATTCACATTGAAGTCAGAATTGATAGCAGGGCTGCTGGGCACGAATCCTAACAGCACGCCCCCAACTTCTAACCCCCAGACAAGGTGGCCATCATTTTTCCTACGGAGAGTGCAGCTTTTCAGGTTGTTATCCCGCCACTGATTACAATTCTCATATTCTGTGTTAATCCTGTTTAGAACTTTTCAAAACGATTATTCCATCGATATAAGAAGCAAGAGCTACTCAAGGTAGTTCTTACTAAATAACGTTTTTGTTAGGGCGTGCAAACAGGTAGCAAGAGGCGCATATTATGAGGATATGTAGGATAGATAACGGTTGACCCTAGGTTTGAAGTTAATGTTGTCGTGATCAGGGGAGCTTCCCTTAAGTGTCCGTTCCATTGTGCAACAGATCTGGAGAAGAAGCTGTGCGAATGGAACTTCCTCCTTACCAATGGAACACGATGGAAATGGGAATAACTTGACCATGTGTACGCGTCCCGTCTTGATGGGGCCTAACTGTGAAGGTCTGGACCGGTGGTAATAAGGAATGGAGTTTAACATTCGTGTCGATTTCGTAGACTCAATCAGATGGAGACGTCCATATGGATCTCGTTCAAGACACCAAACTAATTCAGAAATATCTAAACTATCAGTTGTATACAACTGCCTTCTCAGGTCTGCTTTCAAAAATAGCTTCGAGCGAATAAAATTTGTAGGTTTTAGCGAGGACCATCCATCTTCGAATCTAGCAAACTGGCTCTACAGAATCACAAAAAAAAAACCGTGTCAAAATAAAAAAAGAAAAACAGAAACCAAATCACTTGAGGACTTTCAACATCAGTAACAACTAAAATTGATAGCACATGTGACTGGAAGGCAAAAAATTATTCCATATTTAAAATTCTGACGTTAAAGACTACTTTAAACAAAAGGTTGAGAAGGAAACTGAAAAAGAGGTAACATACGACATTTCGGCCGTTGTACGCTCCGGCCTTCTTCAGGTGCTAGGAATATCGAACCGAAACCTTTATTACAATCACTGGGTTATATCATCCTCATTCCTTGCGTAAAGCCCCGATTGGAAGTCATGAGTTATCTCCCTCTAACATTGCGGGTGTTCACCACTGCTGTAGCCTGGTATTGAACTCACAACTTTTGGGTCAGTTCACGGGAACTAACCAACGTCTATATCCACTGTGTCCTTAAGGATGATATACCACAGTGATTGTAATAAAGGGTTCGGTTCAAAATTCCTAGTATTTAAAGAAGGCCGGAGCGTACAACGGTCGAAACGTCGTACAACTGGCAACAAAGATAAGGACAATAGTCCGAATAATGTAAATTCTGTAAATTCTACCTCATCTCAAAAATATAGACAAATACTAAAGAGGTAACGTGTTGTGTACTTGAGAAAAATACTTTTCTGAACTTTTCGTGAATAGAACGTTTTATAAATTTCAGTTTAGGGTTCTAGTGGCTGCTCTGTCAATACCGAATGCTTCCTTTTGTAAAGGATGACCTCAGTCGAGATCATAGTCATTGTAAAACTCTCAATCATTTCCTTACCTACATATGGTTTTAATTTGGTGCTGCCCACACCTACTTCCGGTTTTAATTCGGTGTTCCTAGACTGGTTGCTACCCAAGGCTAAAGAGCTCAGCCAGCTCTACAATTTATTCAGAAGATGAATATTACCATTAACATTGTACGCACTGGCTGTTAAACTTTTCTGCATTTTCTAGGCGGGTAGACATTGTCCATTATTACTGAATTCGGTCTTCACTGACTGCCCTTTACAAAATTCGACGTGACTTAACCCAACAAGGGTAAACAAGTCGAAATTCGACCACTTAAACCTGGCCATTTGCCTTTCTATTTTAATGTGTATCGCAAGGACATTTGCCCTCTCTTTCCTTTCTCTGCCTTGATTCAAGTTTTTTCATACCCGTACTCCTAACACGGTCCCATATTTTCACCCCGACACAATCGTCTAAATGTGACGTTGTGAAACTGTACTTCGCCGATGACTTAAGATAACGGAAAGACACCACCATTTTCTGGCTGTCTTTGTTTGTCAGGAAATTCCTGACTGAGATAATAGTATCGCTTTTTTTTGTGAGCCAAGTCGAAGTGAACAAAAGAAAGAGGTATGGGGTGGGGGGTAAGTGGAAGGCGGGAGGAAGAATGAAAAATAAAGAATGTAAGAAAAGGGGAAATAACTGTGTCCAGAAAGAAAATGATTAGCTACAGAAATAGGGAAAGAAAAAGAATATGACGCAAAAAAAAAAAAAAAGAAAAAAAACGGAAGGAAGTATGAATTTCAAAAAGAGAAGAGAAATGGTAGTAGAGAAGGTTTTGGAGGGGAAAATTAAAAATAGATAAGGAATAAATGAAAGAATGGGGAAGGAATGAAAGAAATCAACAAAGAAGGAATGAATGAAAGAATGAATTAATAAAGTAAAGAAAAAATGCAAATAAAAAGTGAAGGAAAGAATGAGGGAAGGAAGGAAAGAAAGACTAACTGAATGAAATTATAAGATTAAAAGAAAGAAATGATGAAAAAATGATTAATGAAAGGGAGCGAAGGAATGAATTCGAGAAAAAAAAATTGATAGATAGCTGAAAAGAAAAAGTAGAAAAAGAAGAAAAAATGAAGGAATCTTTGAAGGGGAGTGAACATAAGAAAGGAAGGAGAAAATAAGAAAAATAATAAAATCTAAAAGAATTAAGCACGGTAGGAGAGTGTAAGAAAGAAAGAAAGAAAGAAAGAAAGAAAGAAAGAAAGACAAAAAAGAAAGAAAGAATAAAAGAAAAAAGAAAGAAAGAATGAAAGACAAAAAAGAAAGAAAGAATAAAAGAAAGAAAGAAAGAATGAGAGACAAAAAAGAAAGAAAAAAAGAAAGAAAGAAAGAAAGAAAGAAAGAAAGAAAGAAAGAAAGAAAATGAAGACACGGAGAAAACTGACTGCGCCTTCAAGGGCGAACTTTATCAGCTAACATGAAATGAAAAATTATATTGAATCCATTGCTAGGTCAGCTGCTAAGAAAGTTGGTTCACTGTGCCATGCTAGACAATTTTCTCTCAAGAATCTGTCTAAGTCTACCATGCGTCAATGCTTAGAATATCGCTGCCACATATGGTCCGGTGCCCCTGATCTTTCATCTTGAGTTCCTTGATAAGATCCAAAGAAGAACCAGCAATATTATTGGTCCTGATCCGCCGTAAGAGTGCGTCTCTGTACCCTTTTTATAAATACTTTCGTGGTAGTTTTTCGGATGAGCTCTTCGCTATGGTACCTAGACTTTTAAAAATTTCAGCGCAGTACTAGACTGGCGTCGAGATCTCATCAATTTATAGTTGAGCTGGCGAGATGTAGCCGTAAGTTCTATGCTAACAGTTTCTTTTCTCGCTCTTCTCGCTCGTGGAACTCCCTTTGTGCTTCATGCTTTCCAGTCAAGTTTAATCAGCAAAAAGTTTAAAGCAATATGTCAATCGCTGTCTACTGTTCACATGAATAACTCTTTTCTCTTTGTAATCACTATTAATGTTTCTGTTTCTAGTTCGTTCAAACCCTGTACCATCTTGCGTTTTAGTGGCTTTAATGCCTTGCTTGAGATGATGCCGATTAAAAAAAAATGGAAAGATGAACAAGGAACGAATAAAAGAAAGTAAAGGAGGAGGGAATTAAAAGCAAAGACACTGGAAATAAAAAAAAAAAGTGGTAAATGTTTAATTGATAAACTGAAGGAAAAAGAAAGAACGAAAGATCGAATGAGAAAAGAAAGAAAGAAAGAAAGAAAAAAAACATATGCGAACAAAGAACAAAGACAAAAAGAAAAAAAGAATAAGAAAGGAACGAAAAACGAATAAGAATAGAAAGATAGAATGAGAAAAGAAAGAACGAAAAAAATGAATGAGAAAAGAAAAAAGGAAAAAATGATTGAGAAAAAGACAGAACAAATGAGAAAAAGAAAGAACGAAAAAATCTAATGAGAAAAGAAAGAAAGAAAAAATAAATGAGAGAAAAAAGAAAAAAACGAATGAGAAAACGGAAGAGTGAATGAGAAAAGAAAGAAAAAAGAAAGAAGGAAGGAAAAGAAGTGTAAAAACCATTTAAGAAAAGTGGAAAAAAGAAAACGAAATAAAAACAACTTCAGCTTCTGACTCAACCATATTCATTGTTTTCCTCTTTTCCATCCAATATCTCGACTGTTACGTCATTCAACACAAATCGCTGAATTTGCCTTCTGCAATGTCACATTTGATGTTACTACTTTCACTACGACTGCTACTTGTAATAATAAAAATAATACTAATGTTAATAATGAAAATTACTACAAGAATAATATGTCTGTGTCATACCCTCCCCATTAAAGTGAGTTAAATCAACAAACTTTATTCACGAACAGCGTTTACTGTCCGGTTGGGGGGGGGGAGGAAAAAAAGAATGAGAAAAGAGAGACGAATGGCAATGTTTATCTTACGTACTGAAAAGAAACGTGTAGGTGAAAGACTCCACAAAAACTAATGGCATCTTTACAAAAAGGATTGTTATATTATCTATGAAATACTGACATAATTATCTATGGACAAAATGAATTCGACGCGAGGGGTTACAACCCCCCCCCCCCATATATATATATATATATATATATATCAAACAACGGATTCTGCCGCGGTAGATTCCCATTGAGATAAATCTGCAGAGTCATTTTAGTTTTTACACATTTTGATTAACTTTCAGACCATTTTTTCTAATTGGCTGTTCTTAGACTACAAAAGGATGTCAATTTTTTGACGGACATCTATATTTTCTCCGTTTTTTGAACGAGAGTAGAGGTTTATCGTTTGTTTTATATATATATATATATATTAATCATTTCACCCCAAGCAAGGCATTCCACTGTCACTATTGCGCAGGGGGTTACATAGGGGAAAGTGATGAGAAAGAGTGGTTAGTTATAGAAAATGTCGGAAGGAGGGTGGTAGACGGATGAGGATACCGAGGATAGGGGGTGGGTAGATGGGAAGAGTGTTTGAGGGAATGGGTGCGAGTTAGTGTGATAGATGTTTATTGACCTTACATTTAAATTCCTGGCGATGTAGCTGTCGGGGAAGCAAGTATATAGAAGAGAATTCCACAGGCGGGAATTGCGAGAAAAGAAGCTGTTAGAGTAGAAATTGCGGTTACATTTTATCTGTTTCACTGTAAAAGGGTGGGACATATTTGCTAATCTAGTATCTCTTGCAAATTCAAACCTAGGAAGCACCAGTGAACTAAGTTTATTGGAGCAGAAGCCGTGAAAGTATTCATAGAAGAGGCACAGGGAAGTTACATCACGCCGGTGAGAGAGTGACTGCAGCCGGGCTGCCAAGTCGGCATGGATCACATTATAGATTATCAGTTGTATTTTGTCAAGAACCCTGAGGAGAATAGCAGGGACACCCGACCAGATGTGGCAGCAGTATTCAATACACGGGCGGATGGTAGATTTATAAATGTGCAGGATGGACTCAGGCGGGAAAACTTACGGGCCCTGCACAGAGAACCCACTTTCATATATATATATATATATATATATATATATATATATATATATATATATATAAAAACAAACGATAAACCTCTACTCTCGTTTTCGTTATAGAATTAATCAATGCGTACCTTCGAAAATACGATTAGGCAAAATAGGTTGCATGTGTTGTCTTCCCTCTACCAATATGGAATCGGCTATTGCTCAGCACCTAGTAGAGAATATAGACTGTGCTAAGTCGTATAAGAAAGAGTGGTTCAAAGTTTTACAAGTGGCTGGTTACAATAATCAATTAAAGATTTTGGAATCAGTATGCATATGCTTACCTTCTCTTTGCCGGCAGAAGGATTTCGTTAAGTCTCTTTATTTGTTGGGGGATATTTTATTTTAACTCTCCCTCGATAATTATTTACACGGCTACCATTCGATCTAGCAACGTCTTCGACCGCTCGACCACAAATGACCTCCAGTCTAAACGAGGTTTTAATCAAGCCTATATAACACAATTTTCGATTCATCGCAAAAACCATCAAATGGTAGCTTCTCCTATGTAGAGGGGGGTCGCAGGTTCGAATCCTGCCGAATGACACACATTTTTCGTAATAAAAAATTATCGTAAATAATCAGGCCAGTAGATATAAATATATAATACTGTTTAATTAAAAATCAGAATATCTACTTAAATACGAGTATCGATGAAAAATAATGTTCAAACAATTCATTTCAAATTGTCGGTTGTTTATAACTAAGTTTCGTTAATATATATATATCTGTGTGTGTGTGTGTGTGTGTGTGTGTTTGTGTGTGCGCGCGCGTGTGTGTGTGTGTGTGTTGTATGAGTTGCGTAATGTAATGGTATCGGCCAGAAAAGTTAAAATTCAGGTAAAGTCTATTGCATTTATTTCGCACTAATACCCTCGGCAAACGGCACAAATGCATCACTTCACTGTATCCCTTTCCTTAGGTATGGGTTAAATAACAGAGTAGATTAGGTTCTCTAGCTTTACATGTCAAAGAAACTCTGAATTCAAAATCAGTGAGAAGGCAAATGTAATCACGGTCATCATAACTTACCTAATAAAAAAAAAAAATTAAAGGAGAATAAACTAAAGGAACGTGTGAAGAGTCATGATTGCCTAATTTCCTGACGGGCACTGTTTATATAAAAAAATCAAAACCCCAGAACACGATTTTATATCAGTCAGTCAGTCAAGTTCCATACGTAATACACGCTTGGGCAATCATGTCTTAAAAAAGTCATGAATGACTGGAAAGAAGAGTTTCTCGTAATAGATTGCCATTACTTTCTGCGGTTGACTGGTTGCCAACCAAGGCTATAAAACTGTTCTGCTATTTAACCTATATCTGGAGAGAGAAGAGACGGATTAATACCTTTTTCAAGGGTATTTGTGCGTAAGTGAACGAAAAAAATTAAACTGGAATTCGAACTCGGATCTCTGATTTCTCGTTCAGAGCTGATATCTACTGCAACACAACACTCATCCGATTTTATAAATAATAGCCGAAAAAAATTTAGTCATGTGTGTCAGCAAAATTGCTTCGATACATTTGAGTAACATTCAACAGCTTCTGATGTAAACATTTTTCGACAAACTCTTGAATCTGGTTTTCACAAGGGAGAGATTTTCTAGTGATCGTAAAAGGTGATAATCGATTGGCGCAAGGTCAGGTGAATATGAGCAACTGGGGTAGAACAGATCAACGGATTTCCAAATTTATTATGTGACTTAGCGTGGTCATCAAGGAGAATAAGATTTTTCCTTTAATCCACCTTGTTCGCTGCCAATTCCGTACAAATTATAAGGTATGATAACGTAGTCAACATTTGTTCTTAACTGACATGTATGTTTTGACGTTAGGATGATGCATTCGCCATTGCAATTTGTTCCCAAAAAACGTAAATTAGTTATGACGCAACCTAATAGTTGCTAAAATGTCTTAGGATCATGTTTTTATTTGGGCGCTTTTGGCTGTCGGTTAAACTTAACAAAGCTTTTAATCGGAATAAATGACTTTGTTTACACAAACTTTGTCACGTTGTTTTACAAAGAGAGCGCTTTTTCGTTCAGAGGCTAATCTCGAAAATATGCCATTTTCAAAAATATTCGCAGAAAAAAAATAAACTGATTCGAACTTTTGTAGAAAGCCTAAAACCTTTTCCCAACAAATGAGATGGGTTTCATAATCCCTCCCATATTTAAACAGTTTGATGATTCTTAATAGTTAAATAAACTGCTGCTAGGAAAGTTGGTTCTCCGTGTCGTGCCAGAATTTTTTTTCTCGAAAGAATCGGTCTTGCACGCTGAAAATTTACCATTCATCTGCGCATTGAATATTGGTCCCCTATTTAGTCTGCTACATATCTCGAGATTCTCGACAAAATCCAAAAGTTCTGTAATGCTGTCGGTCGTATCCTGGCATCTCGACTTCAGACACTCTTCCTCTATCTAATTAATAACATAATTTGGAAAAATGAAGCAAGACGAATTCTGCTTGCCGCACAGAAACCAATTTCGCTCAGCACTAATAGTCAACACCTTATTCGAAAATTAATAAAAATAATAATAATAATAATAATAATAATAATAATATAGATAGATAGATAATGAACAGAATGAGATAGATAGATAGATAGATAGATAGATAGATAGATAGATAGATAGATAGATGAAGAGAACCAATAGGTTTAGAGTCTAGAGTTCTTCGGCATTTACTTTTTTAAAAGTGCTCAATACAACAAAAATTGTAAAGCGTAATATAATTATAATTGGATTTGTTTTTTATTTAAAATTAATTTAACTTACATTGCGACACTGAAATTTCTATGTTTCGTGATTTAAAGTTGTGTTTATCTCGTCATCATGCAATGCTCAACTAACTTTGGTGAAAATTATTTGCATTTGAATAGAAAAAAACAGCACCTTTTCTTATTAAAGAGTTAATATGGGGGGGGGACAGAAAGTTTTGATCATATTGGTGTGTTTAATTTAACTAATTAGAAGGAAGGTCGACTTTGAAGATCTAAAATATAGATTGAATGTTAGTGAATGTCCAGTGTTCAATTTGTCAGACGAAAAAGTGTTCTCTTTTTTTTTTTTTTTAAAGATAGTCTGCTTTACTTCGGTAAGATGTATACATTTTAGTTAAGGAAAAATGTTCTTAGAGTTATATGCATCCCTGTTCATTTAACAAAACAAATAAAAAAACTTTATTTTAGACCAGTCTTAAAGGGACTTTTGCTATGATTAGAATATTTTTATATTTTTTCTAGTTCAGAATATATTTCTTTAACAATTGGCAACTCTGATCATACGGTCATTTCCGTTAATGTCTCTTTCAGCTCTCATTCTCTCCAGGAACCTTTTACCAGCAGACTATCTTACTTTTATCAAAGAGCTGAGTCGGAGTTGTTTCTTTTTAATATCCATTTGGAAAAAGTGTTTAGTTTTCGAGTTGAAGATTGCGCTTCTGAGGTCTCCTTCTGCGTGAAAGCTGGCATCGAGGCTTTCATCCCAGTCAGGAAGTTTCGACTTAAATGTCATTCATGCCCCTGGTTCCTTCTGGTTGCTCGGCCGCCATTGCTCACAGGAATCACTCATTCCGGCTTTACCAGAGCGACCAGATTACATATACAATTAAAATAATATAGCTGATACACAACCTATTTCACCTAGTGTTCACCTACCTTTAGACCTCTCTCTCTCTCTCTCTCTCTCTCTATATATATATATATATATATATATATATATATATATGACTAATATCTATCTATCTATATATATATATATATATATATTAATCATATCACCCCGAGCAAGGCGGTAACGCCACTGAAGTGCAGGGGGCTACATAAGAGAAAAAGATTACAGGAGAGTGAGGAGAAGGACGAAGCAGTTATAAAGGAGCAAGAGAAGGATGAGAATACAGGTGTGATGACAGTTGCAAAGTTGGAGGGAAAGGAAAGAATATACAGGGCGGTGTGGAAGGAACTAGGGTCAAGTAGTTAAGAGATGAGCATTGACCTTGCATTTAAATTCCTGGAGGTTGTAGCCGTCAGGAAAGCAAGAATATGGGAGCGAGTTCCACAGGCGGGAAGTGCGAGAGAAGAAGCTGCAGGAGTAGAATTGTCGTCCGCATTTGACTAACCTGACTGTGAATGGGTGGGACCCAGTTGCTAGTCTGGTTGCACGAGTAAACACCTGTTGAGGAGGCATCAGTGACTTAAGTTCGTCCGAGCAGAAGCCATGGAAGTATTTAAAGAACAGACAAAGGGAAGCCACATCTCGTCGGTAGGAAAGTGGCTGTAGTCGAGCCGCCAAGTCAGTACCTATCACATTACAGACTCTCCTTTGGAGCCTGTCGAGAACACGGAGATGAACAGATAGATAGATAGATACATAGATAGATTTGAACAGAATAAACGTCATAGTACACCTTACACCTTAGAATTCTTTCGGCTAACATATTATCAAAGGCGTATTATTAAAATTAATAATAATAAAGGACACAGTAATATAATGTTTGAGATGGAAAGTTGGAACTCGATTAAAAACAAATATTAATAAAAAATTAATTAAAATGTAAGGAGGGTGTAAACACAAAGTTCCACAATAAAAAAGAAAAAAATGGACTCGCAAACCCTCCAACAAACGTAATAGCGAATAAAGTGCTCCTTTCGTCTGCACAGACTGGACTGGTGGATCTTTAAATATACAGCCTCAAGAAGATGGTAAGACGAACGAACGCTGTACAGAATCGTGAAACATGTGTCTTCGTAACAAGAGGCACAGTCATGTCTGTCGAGTCATGGACGGCTTGAGTGGTTTCTAAAAAACAGTTCTGTCTATCCGAACGCACATTGGCAGGGAGGTGCTGCACAACCTGTATTTCCAACCTCAGATTGGTACATCCCATATATACCGCATCGCATCAGCATTTAAACTTATAAACAACTGAACACTAACGAAAATATGACAACCGATCTTAACTAAAAGATAATAACAGCATAATAACACAACGAAATACACAAATATATTGTGTATTTAAGTAGCAATCTCTCGTTTAATCTTACTAAAATTGACATACAAGGTAGTATGACCAAACTCTCCACACAAATCTTCATGGGATTCTACAATTCCGTTCTCCTCAATAAAAGCTACATAAAAATTGTCGGTATGTTCCAACCACCCAAGCGCCCACGGCTACACCCCAACCATCATCCTACGTCTAAGTGAATGTATACCCCGTGCATGCATGTTCGTGGCGTATTCCATATCTAAAGGAGAGCTGGAGGTGGTGAAAGCATTATTGATAAAAGAGAGGGGTTCCAAGAAGAGTTTGGGAAATGTACAAAGTCAAAAGCATTTTTCAAATTAAAAGGAAATGTGATACCAGTTTTTAAGAAAAGGAAAGATACTCTTTGCTGTGTTGGAGTATATTAACACCAAACTTGATAGGTTAGAAAACTGTGGCTTATATTAAAAAAAAAAAAAGATTGGTTTATATGCAGAATTTTCGACTGGGTTAAATGGCTGCTTCATACCACATGTATACCCGCTACCAACTCCAGAGTATATATTTGCCAAATTGAATGGTGGCAATTTTTTTTTCAAAATGGACCTGTCTGAGGTATATCTTCAAATTAGAGTGGATGAGGAATGTCAACAGTATCTTACTATTAATGCACACAAAGGACTGTATAAGTTTAGAAAATTATCGTTCGGTGTAAAAGTAGTCCCAGGTATATTCCAGCAAATAATAGATACGATGTTGGCTGGACTAGACGGTGCCGCCGCTTACATTGATGACATTCTTATTGAAGTGAATCATTTACAAAGAAAGTGATCAAAAGTATAAATAGCTACAGCTATTACTCATGAGGTTGTTTTTGCTTACCACTTCCAGTGAGTTAGTTTCACTACACAACAATAACGTCGCGATATCTAAAGAACCGAATGAACAATTATTACTTGTTAATTATGAGTACACACAAGCATGGCTTAGACGTCTAGCAGCTAAATCTAAAGCAAAAAACAAAAAGCTGAAAGATTTGAAGTCTATTGGAGGAGAAAACCAGATAACTGATCTCTTCTTGGCAATTGGGAGTTGTGAGGTTATCAACAACTGAACACCCAAAACAGTTCGATAAAAAAAAGATACTTTCTTACATTAGGTCAAAACTGATGTTTTGTCGATAGAAAAATACTTGAGGATACGAAGTATGATCCTATATTGAATAGTATATTGTTTAGAATTAAAAAAAATAATAAGTGGAATAATTGTCTACGTGGAGAAAGGCGTTTTAAAGTGGTTTATGCAGATGATACAGTGCTGATTGCAGACACGGAAAGGAAACTACAAGACCTCCTACAGAAGGTAGCGGTGGAGAGTGACAAAAAAGGACTACAAATAAACTTCAAGAAAACTGAATTCATGGTCATCAGCAAAAGGTGCAACCCAAAATGCCAAATACAGGTGGGGGACACCAGATTCAAACAAGTACAAAATTTTAAATACCTAGGAAGTGTTCTAACAGGAGATGGAAAGTGTGACACAAAGATCCGAAGGCGAATTGGCATGGCAAAGGACGCGTTCCAGAAGCTGAGTAAAGTACTAACACAGGAGAATTTCACTAGAAACAAAGAAAAGAGTGCTGGATTGCTATGTGATGTCAGTTCTTCAATACGGCAGTGAATGCTGGACAATATCATCGAAAATGAGGAGAAAACTGGAAGCAGCGGAAATGTGGTTCTACAGAAGGATGCTGCAAATATCGTGGACTGAGCATGCAAGCAACGATGAGGTGATGGAAAGAATGGCAATAAAAAGGAAATTAATACTGAACATCAGGAAGAGAGAACTGAAGTTCATGGGACACGCAATGAGGAAGGAGAGCTTGGAGAACCTCATACTGACTGGCCAGATAGAAGGAAAGAGAGACAGAGGAGGGCAGCGGATAACATATTTGCAGGGCCTGATCAGGTGGATGACGGAACGGGGGTTGCCAGGAGTAACAGGAGCAAACATAATAAGAGTCACAAGGGATAGGGAGACGTGGAGAACCATGATCGCCTACGTCCTGAAGGTACAGGGCACATAGAAGAAGAAGAAACATAAATTAACTGTTGAAAAGGGTGTAATTAGTAATGGAAACGTAATCGTTCCTTCAGTAACATGAAGGAGTAACATGAAGGAGTAAAATCATAAAAAAGCGTACATGACGATGCTCTTTGCGGAATAACGTTATGCAAAGAAGGTTAGGGTTAGAGGTAAGGTAGACAGGCTATTCTACAGGTGTAGAAAAATACGTAAAAATGTGTGAAATGTGCATTGAAAGAAGAAAATTAGAGACAGACAAAAACATATATATGGCCTAAAGAGTCCAACCCCATGGACAAAGTACACATGAATCATGCTCATGTTAATGAAGTGGGATTATTACTAATACTGATAGATGCCTATTCGGGCTGGTCAGACGTAATACACGTCTCCTACAAAAGAACTTCAACTGTGAAACAAACATTAAGGATCATATTTTCAAGAAATGGAATTCCGAAAATGCTAGTAACCAGGGTTCTGTGATAAGGAACTATGCCAATAGTTAACAAAATTGTTTGCAAACCATATAAAACATAACCTTTCCGTAAGCAATCAAACAGGTTAGCAGAAGAAATGTACAGAGAGCCTGAAATTAATGACGGCGAAAATGTCATGTCTATGAAAGACAAGCATGACAGTAAAGTCAAGAGCAATATAGACTCTGAAGATGAGCGATTGTTAGAGGAACACGCCTACGAAAAAAGAAAAAATTCGTGATCTCCCATATTAAGACAATCTCTTCTAGAGAGTGAGGAGCCTAGTGAGGAAAGAAAATCTCTTAGAAGTCCCATTTGAAATAAGGGGATAAAACCTCTTCAGTACAAAGAGATGAGGTGACTCATTTACACAGAATGTCACCTAGAGTATAAATAGCTACAGCTCTTACCCATGAGATAGTTGAGTGCTTCGTGTGAGTTAGTAACACTACACAAGAGCCCTACGAAAATACAGAACGTAAAACTGATTCAGCAAGTATTTCAGAGACTGCAAAAATACTGTTTCAAAATTATGAACAGAAATATTTAAGTCAGATAATCGATGGAAAAGGAAGAAGACCGGATTTTACTAGAGTAAACGCCATGAAAGACATGCCGCCTCCCTGACAAACTTGGTGACCTTACAATCAATGATCGGGTTAGCAACTTATTAAAATATTTATGTACCAGATATGTACGAATTGTGAACACCTCTGAATAATCAGTATAACCCGGATATAAGATACTCTGGTATAAGAGAAACACGGATATAAGAGAGATTTTCTCTGGTCCCAAATTAGAGCCTGTGGCAATGTATATAAAATAGACCAAACCCAGATATAAGAGAAACACGGATATAAGAGATGATTTTTCTAGTCCAAAATTAAAGGCTGTGGTAATGTTTATAAAATAGACCAAACAGGGAAACAAGAGAAAACCTGATATAAGAGAAACCCCGGATATAAGAGCTATAACTTTTATCCGGTTCCGACAACTCTCTTATATCAGGGTTGCACTGTACTTAAGAAGAGGACGAAATTAAATTGGTCGGTGAAATGTCGAAAAAGCTTCTGAAGGATTTAAAAAAAATATACACTTCAAAGCTATCACTGACGCATTACGACTCGCAGCGATAGATAACAATAGCGTCGGATGCGAGCAATTACGGCAATGGAGCAGTAACAGGCCCTAAATCGGAAGACAGTACAGTGCAAACAGTCGCCTACGCTTCAAGCAGTTTGACAAATATGGAAAAGTGCTACTATTAAACTGAAAAGGAAGTGCTTGCTATAATTTCTGCAGTAAAGAAATTTCTCAGCATGTTGATAAGCATCTTCAAAGCTGATCATCATTCATTATTAAGTACGAGGGTCATTCAATAAATAAGGTGAATTTTTCAGTATAAGGACTTCTAATACAGATAGAAGCTTACTTTTTTTTTTTTAAATTCCTTTACTCCTTTTTCAATGGGATTTTTTTTTTTTTTTTTTTTTTTTTTTTTTCAAATTGAAAAAAAACTTTGAGAGTTTTGGAGATTAACAAAGATGGCCGATCAAGAAGCATGCTCCAAGAAAGAACAGAGGTCAGTTCTCAAGTTTTTGGTTGCTGAAGGGAGCAAACCAGTTGAAATTTATATGAGATATCAACTGTGTGTGGTGCCAAATGTTCCAGCAAAAAAAATCTCTAAATTGTTTAAAGAAGGACGGAGCAGTGTTGAGGATGAAGACAAGTCTAGGAGGCCTACAGAAGTGAGGTCTTCTGAGGTGATCGAATCAGTCAATGACCTCATTCAGTCTGACAGTGGATGACATTACAAAGACTTTGAGCCTATCTATTGGGACAGAACATAAAATTGTCCATGATGACCTTGCCTACTCGAAGGTCAGCTGCCGGTGGGTGCCAAAGATGCTTACTGCAGAGCACAAACAGAAGAGGGTCGAGTTGTCCCAGCAGTGTCTCTCCCGCTATAAGAAGGGTGGTGATGAGTTTCTGAAGAAGGTGGTCACATGTAACGAGAGATGGGTTTGGCAATATGAGCCTGAGTCCAAACGGCAGCTCATGGAGTGGAAGCAGGCAGGCTCTTCAGTGAAGAAGAATTTCAAGTCCCAGCGGTCCACAGGGAAGGTGATGCTCACCGTTTTTTGGGGATATGCAAGGCGCAATCACCATTTCATTCCTTGAGAAAGGAAGCACTGGGAACAGTGCCAACTAATGTGAACTGCTGAGACAGGCCAAGAAAGACATAAAGAATAAACGCAGGAGTCATCAGTCCCATGGAGTCGTCTTGCATCAAGACAACGCAAGGCCTCACACAGCAGCCTAAACGGTGCAGACCATCAACGAGCTGGGCTGGGAACTGCTTCCTCATCCCCCTTACAGTCCAGACCTTGCCCCTTCAGACTTTCACCTGTTTGGTCTCTTGAAAACCTTCACAAGAGGCACGAAGTTTGAATGTGACGATGAAGTTAAAAGTGCTGTGAGCGATTGACTGAGACACCAGTCCAAAGATTTTTACGCTGAAGGAATACGGAAGCTTGTGCACAGATGGGAAAAGTGTGTGACACTGCTGGGAGACTACGTTGAAAAAAAGTAAGCTTTTATCTGTATTAGAAGTCCTTATATCGAAACATTTACCTTATTTATTGAATGACCCTCGTATATTCCGTTCTACGAAAGGGATTCTTACGCATACTGCAAACAAAAAACAGCGTTTGTCTACGATTTTATTGAACTATGACTTCTAGATTGAATTTCTATTGCAAGAAAGAATTGGGACACGCAGATAGTCTAGATATGCATAGAATAAGTCACCAGTACAATTTTAGTTATCGATGGACATACTTTACGATACCTTTGAAGTACTTATTCCTAAAACGAATATTCCAATACCACGCTAGGGTAAGTTATAACGTAATCCTACTAAAACGTTTGAAGTGAACTCATATCGGAAAAAAGTATCCACTAAAGAAAGCGCATATCTATAAAGTGGGGGTGTTGTGGCGATTATGCACACACCTATCCTGAATATGACTTGGATTCGTTCAAATAGCATAAATACTGACGCCGAGAACCTTCCGCGTCGCGTTAGTCGCTTACGCTATCCTGATTTTGTTGGACGGGAGCATTTCGGCGGATTACGTCTTTTGCGTGTGACTTTGTAAGTACGTCTTTCAACCCTCGCTCGTCTGACTCTTTCGCTTTTAAACCTCGTCTGTTTGTTGTCTATCTTGCATTTCCTGTTGTTTTTACGAATTTTTTTCGTATGTTGCGAGGAGGCGACAGACAAACTCCCCAGCTTCGTATGGACGAAGACCATAGAAGAAAAAAAAAAAGAAAAAAAGACGCATCCTATTATGACCAAGTGCGTTAGAAATTTTTTAAATTTTTAACTTAACGAACTGATGACCATTTCGAAAGTCTAATATATCCTTTCGACGAAAACAGTCTCCTTGATGACAACCGACGTCAGAATTCGAAAGTTTATCGCTGTCAGCAAGGAGATTATGGAGGAGGCTGTAAAAAGTCCCAAAATAATAGCCAAAATTTTGGCGCGTCGTTCCCGAGCAATGTGAGATATGTTACTTAGTTCAAAGGAGGAGGCAAAGTTGTAGGCTAGCAGTCTCTTGATGACGAAAAACATCAGACGGCAAACAGAATATATGGACGTCGCGAATCGAGGGAATATTGCGATATGAACGTTATTCTTATCAGCATCTTATTAGATTCTTTGAGCATAATCTCAGGATGAAGATCAGAACTGATAGAAAGTGTTTAATATCGACAGATTTCAGAAAATGGTGGATAACTGTAGCAAGTCTGGTTCGTGTGAATGAGCCAGCTTTGGTTTTTTTAAGTCCCTTGTGTCACAACGTGGCGGTTTCCTGCGAAACCTTCCCTGGTTAAGTTAAACTCTCTTTATGTATCTAGTAAGTGTAAGTTGAGTTCCTTCTCTTTTTTATGACCCATGTCGAGATTCCCAAACTCCCCAGTTTGACCCCACCCTTTTTTATCTTAGCTGGGTCAGTCGATGATTTTTCCAATCCTTTATTTTTTCTATCCTTTCCTTCACGGTTAGGGAGTGTACTACTCGATTCCTCCGTTTGGCGGATTACAGAAGCCACATTTTTGTGGGGTTGACGGGTTTTATAATTATTTATTTATTTTTAGTTTAAATATTTTGTTATATTTTAATTTGTTTTGGGTTATTTATTTCTTCCTCTTTCATTTTCATATTATAATTTTCAATATATTACTATAAAATATTGTATATAAAATAAAATCTTTGTCATGTGATTGTTACCTTTTTTCTTTTTTTTTTTTTTTTTTTTTAGATTCCCCTGCGAATATGTGGTATGATGGTATATGCAGCACTGAGAGGTGATGGACGACTTTTTGGGGGTAAATGAACAAATTGTAATGAGTCACGAATGAAAAGTTAATCTGATTAGCTAAGTATAGGATGGAAAAAGAAGACCAACCGTAACCCACTCGCTCTTCGGCCTTGGACTACAATTCTTGTAAATTTACAATAATTATGTTTCTTCGTGCCGAGAGAAACCCAGAAACTCGGATTTTCCACTATAAAAAGGCCTTGTGCCACATTCTGCCTCAGTGAGGAGGCAGATAAATACCGATCTAGCCGGAAACTAGTTTAACTTTATGGACTCTTTGCCGTCGGGCACAGAGGAATCTAAACAATGGTATGCCGAAGTGCAGAGTCTCGTCTGGAGTAAATAGACAAAAATCCGACTTCGTGTATGTTTGGTCTCCGAGGAATTTTTTACCGAGTGTAAATGCTCGAAATATCACACGTACAAAAAATCAGCTTTGTTCCACATCCCGCCTTTGTCCCCAGACTCGGGTAAATACCGAGTTAGCCGGGAGGGAGCATTAGAGCCTTACTACAGAATTCATTAAGACTACGTTTCATGATTGTGATATCTCAATTCGATGGAATGAAGACATAACAGATAATATAGGAGGAACACAAAGAAGGATAAAATGTGGACCAAGGGTTTGTTTGAATTGCGTTTAACGGATAACACACGCAATAAGAAAAGTTCAAACAAAAATGGAGAGATGTGATTGAAGTGGTTTTACTGTTACGATATAGAAGAAAATGACACAGTCACGGTCATCATGGAGAAACAGTCAGAACATTCACAGTGGCTGCTGGTGCTAATGAGTGTATTCAAATCACCTTGCGGGAAAACGTTAGGGAAAATAAAATCAGCAATCGGATTATTGCTATCTCAGCGTTAACCTCGCACTAATATGCCTGTGAAATGTATGCCCCCATGTCTCTGCGTTAATCTCGCACTAATATGCCTGTGAAATGTATGCCCCCATGTCTCTGCGTTAATCTCGCACTAATATGCCTGTGAAATGTATGCCACCATGTCTCTGCGTTCTATCTCATCACAAGGAATCTTGACACACTCACACAAAAAAACAAAACAAAAAAACAAACAAACAAAAAACAATCGTATCTTCGCTGGCATTCCTGTAAATGTGTAGGTGGCTTTGTTTGCGACTTTATTCGCCTCTCTCTCTCTCTCTCTCTCTCTCTCTCTCTGTCACCCCAGCACACACAACCGGAGAATTTTCGCTCTTTTCCTTCAACACATTCACTTTTTGGACATGTGTGTAATCCCTCGAAATATTTGCTACTCAACAACATTAGTCAACAGTCAATATTTACGCGTAGCAGTAAAGAGGATATTTAGAGTTTGGTTTTTAATGTACTTTCGAAATCATACGTTTAAAATTGGCACAAATGGGAGCGAAATGTACGCATGTGTTTCCAATTATGTATATGCGTGTGCGACTGTGTATTCTTCATGTGATGATCTCTTTTTTGCTACCATTGCGTGTACTTTTCCCTGAGTCTCTTTTTTATGTAGGTACCTCCACCAAATCGCGAAAAAACTCCATAGTTACTTTTAAACTGAATTTTTAAAAATGAAAAAGTGTTCTTGAAACTTTTATTTTAGTTTTAATTGAAAGCAAAATGATTAAATTTAATATTTCCAGTAAGCAAAATACTCTGATTTATTTCAAACAGAAATTATATTGATTGGAATATAAAAGTTTGAGATATTTTTTCAATTTTTGAATTTGCCGCCATTTTTGAGAGATCGACACATTTTTGTTAACAAATTTAATTCTAGTTTTAAAAATCTTGCAAAAATAAAATATATATCAGTGACACATTATTTTTGGAAAATTAGCAAATTTTATGTTAAATTAATCTGATTTACGCAAATATTACGTATTTATAGTGTTAAATTTAGAATAAAATTATTTCTTAATCACAAATTTGAACTTTTTGACCTGCACGCTTTGTAAATCAAGATCGTGTTGACAGGTTTTTAATTAGATCAAAATCTATGGCGTTCATAAACAACAGAATTGTCCTTATTTCCTTTAGGGTAAGGGAGGAAACACTGATCTTTTAATTTGCACATAGAAATTAGCATTAAAAAAAAATTAAATACACAAAAGTTTTAATTATTTTAAAAATATTTCTACAAAACAATTTTTATTAAACTTTCCAATTTTCGATAGGCAATATACTTATCAATTCTTAACCTAAGAAATCTAAAGGCAAAAGTTCATTAAAATATTTTAAAAATATTTTTAAAACTTTATGAATTATTCTAATAAAAATAATGAAACCAATCCTTTAAAAATTTATTATTAACCGAAAAAAATTTTTCTTCAGATTATAATGTCCTTAATTATTATTATTTATTCCAGCAATTAAAAGCTTGTCAAATTAAATTATATCAGAGTTTTATCGCATTTTTTATTTTACTCTCAGGAGCAGATTTTCGGATAGTTTTTTTAAATTTAAAATAAAAAAATAGATGATTTATATTCGCCAATGAGTTCTGCGTTTAACTAATAAAAAACTATTTTGTAGCCAATTGGAATTTCTTAAAATTTCATGGATTTACGTAGAAGGGGGTAACAGAGTTAAAAAGTATATTTTTACCTAGATTTTTAAAAAAGACTAATTTAAAAAATAATTTCATTTATTTGTAAATGAGTATTAAGTTTTATTAAAAAATCCGACAATTATTTTTTTGTGAGAATTTCCAAATTAATGTGTTTGTCACCGAAAAAAGGTGGGTGATGTAATCAGTACGTTTTCCATTGTAAACAGTCGTAACGTTTGTTTAATCGCTAACTCAAATCAAAAAAAGCTTTTCTAACAAAATTTTGAAAATGTTAGAGATTAATTTTTTTTTAAATTATTAGAAATTTCCTCTTAATAATCATATAAACATTTTGATGGAAAAAGTGTGAGATCCTTTTTATTCATACTATGCTAATTTATGCTGTTGTGTTTTTTTTTTTTTGTTTTTTTTTTTAGAGATTTTTCCGAGGTACTTATATGTACATGAACTATATCTTGAAACTCTGGTTCTCCTGTGATTACCGAAGTTAAGCAACGTCGATCCTGGTCACTACCTAGATGGTTGACCGCTTTTAGAATACCAAGCGCATAAGCTTAGATGCATATGGTATGGCTTAGTGTCATTTTTTTTTGCAAGGCAGTTTACTGCCACTGGTGTGCAGAGATTACATAGGAGGAAAGTTATGAGAAAGAGTGACAGGTTATAGGGGTTGTTAGAAAGTGGGTAATAGAAAAATGCGAATACTGATGAGAGTGGAGTGGATGCAAGTCAGTGAGATAGGAGATGACTATTGACTTTGCATATAATTTCTTGGAGATTGTAGTAAACGTAAGGGAATTCCACAGACGGGATGGTAGATTTATATATGTGCAGGATGGTTTCACACGGGGGAAAAAACTTCCTGGCCCTACACAGAGAACTGACCATCTTAGTAGCGGATTTAGCTATGGATTCAATACAATCATTCCACATGACGTCTGTTGTGAGAGTTAACCCGAGGAGGCGCAGTGTTTTGCTTTCAGGGAGACTAGCCTCATCCATGCTAATGGGGGGGGTAGGAACGATTGTCTGTGATGGTTAATAGATAGCAACTTCATTTTGGAAGCATTAAAATTCACGAGCCATTTCTTACCCCAGTCCACCACGGATCGGAGGTTCTTTTCAAGCTCAGCAGCGAGGTTCGCTTTCTCAGCCTCTGTAGATTTATTTATTTATTTATTTTGTTTAGAGGCGAGAGTAAACCGTAGTGTCGTAAGCGTATATGACTACTTGCGATCTTATTAAATCGAGAAGATCGTTAATGAAGATCAAGAAAAATGTAAGACCTATAATAGAGCCTCATGTTGAAACACCGGTTCTTGTACGAAGACCAAAGTTAAGCAACATCGAACCTAGTCAGTACCTAGATGAGTGACTGATTGGGAATAGCAGATGCTGTTAGCTTGGGTGTATGGGTAGTGTCAGGTGCAATGATTCGGGATTGGAATGGCGATTTCTAATTCTAGTTGGGTTAGTTATATTCACTTACGCACAACTTCACGTAGGGAATGTATGAATCCACCTCTTCTCTCTCCAGCAGTAGGTTAACTTGTACACACACACACACACACACACACACACACACACACATATATATATATATATATATATATATATATATATATATTGTCATCCGCAGACAGATCTGTTTCGCAGCTCATCAGTACGGTTAGACTCCGACTGCTACACAACCCAGGCTCAAAATCCGACCGATATGGCGTCAGTCGGCGACTCTACCCCTGGGCCACGGGGCGTTAGGTGGAAGAAGGCAGTCTTTTTAGCGCATATCATATTACGCGCCCAATAGCTAGAGTGCTCAAATTTCATTTTTACTGAATTATATATATATATATATATATATATATAATTCAATTTGTTTTTAAATTAAGAATACATTGCGACACGGAAATTTCTATGTTTCGATATTTTTACCTCGTCATGTTAGATCATAGTTGGGAATGATGTTCATTTAAACATAAGAAACAATACGTTTGTTATTTATAGATATGGGAAAACATAAAAATTTATATGCAGGTTCAATTTAACTAATCAAAATAGAGATTCACTTTAAATTTTAAAAAAGTTTATATTTTGGGGGAATACATGATTTCTTCTTTCAATCTTAACGGCCAAAGTGTCAACTTAATTTTTAAAACCTCTATCTAGACCCTATTTCCATTGATGTATCCATTTCTATTGTTGTTACAAAATCCTTCTTTCAGCTTTCTCCATATCACAACCTTTCCAAAAAAAGACAAAGAAAAGAAATAAAGAAAATATTTTATATTTTTGATCTATTTTAAAGAGACCTTTGAGTATAATATACTATTTTTTATAATATACTATTATACTATAATACTAATATTATTATACTATTATACTATTAAACTAATATACTATTATACTATTATAATATACTATTTTTATAATATACTATTATGCTAATATTATTATACTATTATACTAATATACTATTATACTATTATAATATACTATTTTTATAATATATTATTATACTATTATACTATTATAATATACTATTTTTCATAATAATCTGTTTTTATTTCGATTCAAAATGCATGTTATTCTAATTTTTCAAAACATTTAATTTATAAATAATATTTTATAATAGTCATTTATTCATTAAATAATTTTTAAAAATTCATTTTATTCTTTTTATATTAATTATGTTTTCTTATTATTATATTCTAATACAATGCTTTATAGCATAATAAAATCTTTTAAATATCTATTTAATTATTACAAAAAATTTAAATACGAATTCAATTATTTTAATATTAATTTAATTATTATTTTTCTAAAACAAATTGTTAGATATATGCAAGTTAATAAGCATAAAGTTTTTATTCATAATCTAAGGTGAAGTTTGGACCACATAAAGTGTGGGTTGCTGATGATTTGCTGCCATAAGATTGATTTTTAGTAATGTGAAAAGAGTAACCCTATTTCTGCTTATGAAAAAAAATTTAATTCTTAGTTTAATACGACGTAGCGAAAGTGTTATTAGTGTTATTGCTGATTTTGCAGTTTATTGTAAATCGCAATATGAGCTCTGATTAGAAATATTTAATACTTGTGTGCTTGTAAAATCCGAAAAACAGAAAAACTAGCTGAAAGAAAGGAAAAAGATATTCTTGCATTGTTTATTCAAAAGTCGATCAGAAGCTTTGTTTTTTTTTTTGTTGTTTTGTTTTTTTTCGGCCGGTAAAAGTGGAAAATAGTGATAACCAAAACAAATTGTCAGAAACTTTTGCTGAGGTTAAAGAGGTTAAAATTTTAACTATGGGAATAAATACGAATTATAAATTTCACTGGCATTAAAATTTCTAAGCTAGAGGCTGGATTTGCTGGCGTAATTGGTTTAATCAAGAAGAAGAAGATGAAGAAAAATTACGTCAGAAAAAGGTATTGCCCCATTGGTTAAACCAAACCTCCCACTTCGAGATGTGTAGGTGGAAGTAATCTCATTGGTCAAAGATTTGAATTGCATAAGATACCCCGGGTCTCTCCGCATCCCCAAAGAGAATTTGGGACAAGTATAAAATCGGGACACCGAGTAGCAAAATCAGTTTATTTTTGCAGTTCGTTAAGTTGCAGTCGAGCTGTAACAACTGACGGAAAAGTGTTCTCAACCGGGAGTCATAACCAAGATGACTGGTCGCCTCCTATAGAGCTCCGAGCTGAAGATGTAAAGAAAATTAGAAAAGCCTGCCGCCGATCAAATTAAAATAGTTAAAATCGAATAATGCACCTCCGAATGAGTCCTAGTGGAAGATGTATAGAAACAGCAAGAGCCCAGTTAAGTTTCAGAGTTGCCGAGAGAAAGAGACCAAATGAACTTAATACCACCGTCGCCACCCCTCTAGCCTTCCTCTCCACTTCGGCTATTTCTGTAAAGCTTCGATAAAGAGCCCTGAAAGCACATTTTGTTTTAAATGTAATTGGGAAAATTGAAAGCTCTGATTATTTTAAAAGAAACTTTCGCTCCGTTGCGAAAATTGAATTCGACAATTGTATATTCTGCTTCTGTTGATAATTATTTATTATTATTATTTATATATTCAAACGTCTTCGAACTTATTCATTTATTTATTTATTTTTGTGCCGTGTTTTATTTTATCAACGCAAGTGTACACGTGTGTCCGGTTTGGTTTAAAGTGGTAGAGAAACGTCTACCAGGTTTTCAATGTGTCTTTCCTGAGATCAAAATACACAGCGTGGGCAGGAAAGTTCACCGTTGTAATAGACGTCTTGAGGACCACCCTCTGTGACGAGGCCATAATCATGATTAGCGACTCGAGAGCGTCGTCATAACTGGTTCTGGTCATAACTCAGGTTCAGATCATTATCAGGTGTCACAGAATGGTGGAAAACTATTTATCACTTACAAACGCTTTGAACTAGCTCGAGCCTGGAAAATGACGATTGATTGGCTCCAGTTCAAAAACTGTGTCGTTTAAAGGTCTTCTCATTATTGACTGCTTAAAATGTTTCTGAAAGGCCATAACTTGTGACAAAAAATGGTCGGTTCGATAAAGTCAAATTGGTAGCTTATCTCAAAAATGATAAAATTATTTGGTGAATGGAGCAAGAAATAGCTTGGTAATTTTAAACCCTCCAACACGAAACTATTCTCTTTTAATCATCTGAGAGAACCATTTCTGCCTACCATCAATATGGCTGATGCTAACCTCCAAGAGAGTGACTCATTGCATCTAGTCGGATTAAAGATTCCCTCTGATATGAAGTGGAATAGTTATATTGAATCAATTGCGAGGTATGTTGCTCGGAAACTCGGTTTACTGTGTCGTGCTAGACAATTTTCTCTCCAGAATCTACTTTACATCTTTATAAGTATACTATTCGTCCATGCTTTTAATATTGCAGGCACATCTGGTCTAGTGCTCCTGCTATATATTTAAAGATAAGAATCTTTAAATAATAATCAGAAGAAGAATCTGCAATCTCATTGGTCCTGACTTGGCATCTCAGCTCTTGTAACTTTCTCCACCACCGTAGCTCTCCTGTGCCTTTTCTGAAAATACTTTCATGGAAATTGTTCTGATAAGTTTTTCCCTAGGGTACCTAGACTTTATGAATTTAAGCAGGGTACTAGACTGACAGCAAGTTCTCATCATTATACAGTTGAAATGGATAGATGTGACCGTACCTTCTATGCTGTGCCTTCACTTATATTTTTTGGTTATCGAACTTTGTTTCGTTTTCTTAATTTCCAGTCAAATTTGGTCTCTAAATATTTGAATTCAATGTCAATTATCTTCCGTCTTATTTTTTTTTGTTGTTGTTGTAGAGTAGCTGACACCCCTGCAGCACTTTCAATGATGAAATGGTCCGCTATTTAAGTAAAGAATAGAAGCACTCGAGGTGTAATATTTGAGTGCCATATGTGCGTGATTGAGTGCATGATTGTGTGTATAACTGCTTGGTTTCTATAAGCCCCGCTAAAATTTTGCCCAGCTAACTAATGTTTCTGTCCCGATTAAGAATTGTGTGTATGCGGGGGGGGGGGGGTTGTTACTAACAATAGTTTTGTTGAGTTTTTGTATATAGTCTCATTCATTGTATAAATACTCATCGGAGTTCTCAATTTTAAATTTGTTATTTCCCACCCCGCACAGACAAATTGTGCATATGGGTTTAGTTAGATTTTCACAGTCCTTGAAGCATTATGGTGTTTGTAGCAAGAATGGTATGTAAGAATGTGATGTTTTGGTGTAAGGGATTTTGTATTGTCTGCTTGGGTCAGCGAATGAGGCTAGCTAAGTTAATGTAAGACAGATAAAGACTAGCCTTTCCCCAGCCCACCTTTTGTCATTCGAGTAATATTCTGACTGATTACTTCGGCGACTATTGCGATCTAAGCATCTCTTCTCTGTGTTGTAAGTTCTGTCTTGTCTTGCATTGTAACTATTGTACTGTACTGTGTATATCCATTTAGCACCGGATATTGTGCTGAATAATGCCGCAGCACACTGTGTATCGTATCCACCTCGGCAGCACAACACTTTTATTGTTCTCCCTTCTTAATAGTATATTTTTCTCATATTTTCTAGCACTCAAAAATCATTGCATCTTGGTGGCTTTATCGCCTTGCGTGCAAAACAGTGCATAAATCTCTATTTCATTAATTGGGTTACAATCAATGCAAATCTGTTTCTCATATTTCTCTTATTTAATTAATAATATTGAAACATTAAAAGTGAACTCTACCGTAAAAGCTGTCATATGTGTAAATTCTTGAAGTTGACTCACTAACTGAGAAATTTCGGAAAAATTAATATCAGTGAAATTGAATTATTTCCACCTGCTTATAGAAGCATGCGCACAATCGCAATTGCAGACAGACGTAGGCACATATACGCTCATACTTCTGCACACATACGTATTTAATGACATGCATGATGGGACACACAGACACATACTGATTAAAAAAAAATCAAAACACATACAGCAAACATAAAAAAGAAACATATCACTGAACCAAACAAACACATGCAAATATATCAAGAGAAAGATAGGGTCAATGAAAAGGAAAAAAAGAGGAGGAAAAAGTTGGTTAGCACAGAAATTCTTCGGGGTCAAACCCCCAAGTGAATCTCCATTCTGATTATATATTGTATTCAGTTGTGATGATGCTTAATAAAAATTAAAATTAAAAATTATTTTTAAAGTTATTATTTATTGTTACTTTATTTTATTTTTTAATTTTAATTTTATTTTTAATTTAATTTTAAAATTTAAATTTTTTCTTTAATTTTAATTTTAATTTATTACTTGACTGGCCTAAGCAGGTGGATGGCAGAACGGGGGTTGCGTGGTGTAACAGGAAATAGCCTGCTAAGAGCCACTAGGGATAGGGAGACGTGAAAGGACGTGATCGCCTACAAAAAGGACAAGACACATAGAAAAAGAACACGCAGATATAAATGCATTAGCTCTAATATAATAAATTGAATAAGTAAAATATTTTTTAAATTAAAATTAAACAGAAAATTAGAATTTTAAAATTAAATTAAGATTAAAATTATATATATATATATATATATATATATATATATATATATATATTTTTTTTTTTTTTTTTTTTAATCATTTCACCCCGAGCAAGGCAGAAACGCCACTGATGTGCAGGGGGTTACATAAATGTAGAAAGATTAATTAGAAAAGAGTGAGGAGTACAAGCTAGTTAGAAAGGAACAATAGAAAACTGAGAAAGCAGGTGCAATGACAGGTACATGGGCGGAGAGAAAGGGAAGGTTATACAGGGGAGGGGAGAGAGCTAGAGGCCAGTGGTTAGTAGGTGAGTATTAACTTTGCTTTTAAATTTCTGGAGGTCGTAGCCGTCAGGAAAGCAAGAATACGGGAGTGAGTTCCACAGGCGGGAAGTGCGAGAGAGGAAGCTGCAGGAGTAGAATTGTCGTCTGCGTTTGGCTAACCTGACTGTGAATGGGTGGGACCCAGTTGCCAGTCTGGTTGAACGGGTAAACACCTGTTGAGGAGGCATCAGTGACTTAAGCTCATCCGAGCAGAAGCCATGAAAGTATTTATAGAAGAGACAGAGGGAGGCCACATTTCGACGATGGGAAAGTGGCTGCAGACGAGTCGCCAGATCAGTACCTATCACATTACAGACTCTCCTTTGGAGCTTGTCAAGAACACTGAGGAAAACGGCAGGGGCACCTGACCATAAATGGCAGCAGTACTCCATGCACGGACGGATGGTTGACTTGTATATATGCAGGATGGATTCAGGTGGAAAAAACATCCTGGATCGACATAGTGACCCAATCTTCTTAGCAGTAGATTTTGCTATGGATTCAATATAGTGCTTTCATTTGAGGTCTGAGGACAGGCTAAGTCCGAGGAGGCGTAGTGTATTACTCTCCGGGAGAATCATCTGGTCCATGCTTATGGGAGGCAGAAGAGGTTGCCTGTAATGGTTGACAGACAACAGCTTGGTCTTAGAGGAATATATATATAATCAATAAACACTTAAAAATACGAAACTTTTACTCAAATACAGGTCTTCACTAAAAGTAACGTTTGAAGCAATACAATTAGGTTGGAGTAAAAAATGAAGTCTACTAGCTCCTTAGAAAGTAGACACAAGTAATACCGATTACTAAAATCTTTTTCACGCCTGAAAGATGGCATAAAGATTGTGTTCAAGCATGAAACTGACTGTCGCCACTTGTTGTTGATCTCAGTGTCCACTTTCATATTTACGTACTCTTTATCCCTGATACTGAACACTTTTACACATGAATATAGCATACTTTAAAACTATATTTTATGATATATATATATATATATATATTTTTTTTTTTATTTTTTTATAAGCGTTTCACCCCGAGCAAGGCATGTCACTGCCACTACTGTGCAGGGGGCTACGTAGAGTGGAGAAAGGCTGGTTAAATATAGGAAATAACAGAGGGTGGGTGATAGGCGGGTGAGGATACCGAGAATGAGGGCTGGGTAGATGAGAGTGTTGTGAGAATAGTTGGGAGTTAGTGTGATAGGAGGTGTCTATTGACCCTACATTTAAACACCTGGAGATTGTAACTGTCGGGAAAGCAGACTTGTGGAAGGGAGTTCCACAGGCGGGAAGCGCGAGAAAAGAATCTGTTGAAGTAGAATTTACGGTTACATCTTATTTGTTTAACTGTAAAAGGGTGGGACCTAGTTGCTAATCTAGTATCTCGTGTAAATTCGTGCTTAGGTGGCACCAGTGATCTAAGCTCATCGGAGCAGAAGCCATGAAAGTACTTGTAGAAGAGGCACAGGGAAGCTACATCACGCCGGTGTGAGAGCGGCTGCAGCCGGTCTGCCAAGTCAGTATCAACCACGTTACAGATCCTCCTTTGTATTTTGTCAAGAAGCCCAAGGAGAGCAGCAGGGGCACCCGACCATATATGGCAGCAATATTCAATACACGGGCGGATGGTAGATTTGTATATGTGCAGAATAGTTTCAGGTGGGAAAAATTTCCGGGCCCTGCACAGAGAGCCGACTTTATATATATATATATATATATATATATATATATATATTAATGCAGGTTTCATTGAATAATATAGACAAGTTTTGTCTATTAATTTTGTGTAGGATCCGTTCATACCGTCTGATATACTTGATGGTGATGTCGTTGAAAGACAACAAAAAATCACAGTAATTGTTAATTTTTTTATCAGGTCTAAGCTGATTTTAATAGATATATATAATGAAAATAAGTTGGATGTTTTTATAAATCCATTGGTCATAGCTTATTTCGCAGAGCTCTTATAGACCGCTCATCAGACCAAATTTCTACAACAATGAATGAGTTAGATTTAATCAGACAAAAAGAATCGTGGGAGGAAAAAAATTCGGGTTGAGGAGGTTAGATTTACAGTGTTAGTTATTATTGGAGTCTGTATTTTTATCCCACGCGATAAGATGACCTTAGCCTGAACTTTTAGTTGGCCATTCTCAAATACATGACAGTAAATTTAGGGGTCGTATTATCTTTAGAAGAATTGAATTGTCAGCTTTTTTCATTTAATTCTAACGGTAATAATAATATCTTCATTTTACACGTACTAATTTTCTATCGTTTTGGTTATGACAATAATATTTTTATGGTGCATAAGAATGTTGTAAAAAGGAAACGGGGATAAGTGCTAATTATTATTCTTAACGATACCAATAGCAATATTTCATAAAACTTTTTTTTTTTTTTAATCGTATCACCCCGAGTAAGGCGGTAACGCCACTGATGTGCAGGGGGCTACGTAATAGTGAACAGATTGGAAAAGAGAAAGCAGGAAGCCACATCCTAAACAGGGAACAAGGGATGAGCCTCTTAAACTGTTTAATAGACGTGGGTGGAGTGTGAAGCGGGTGATAGATAGATCTATCTACTCCAATAGATAGATCTTATTATTATTATTATTATTATTAATAATAATAATAATAATAATAATAATAATGATGATAACAATAACTGATAAAAATTACAATAATAAAGATAGTTAACTAATAAAAAACAAATAAATTAAAGGATATAAAGTCTTTAACGAGATTTTATATATATATATATATATATATATATATATATATATATATATATATATACACACACACGAAATCCATTACGAAATGGGTTAACTCCGACATATTTTTAATTTATTTGTTTAATAATTATTTTTTATTGATACTCGTATTTAAGTAGATACTCTGATTTTTATAATTAAACTGTATATTTATTTATATTTACCGGCCTAAATAATCGGGAAATCTTGCTAGGAAAATATGCTTCCTCTGGCAGTATTTGAACCTGCGCCTTCCAGAGTAAACCATCAAATGATCTGGCGTGTCTTAACCGTTCGACGATAAAATACTTACTGTCAAAACCCGAAATAGTGCTTTTAAACATACATCTTCCATATTTTTGATATATTAATATCTCTTCTTTTTCTGTATCTTAATGTAAACAAAGGATTACGTTGTGGTGCAGTGGATATCGGCTCGGAACGAAAGATAGTCGAGTTCGGATTCCAGTTGAATTCCTTGCATTCACTTACACGCAAATACCCTTGGGAAAGGTATTAATCTGTCCCTTTTCTTCCAGTTATGGGTTAAATAACAGGACAGATTGGGTTCTATAGACTTGGCTGGCAACCAGTCTACCGCAGAAAGTAATAGCAACCTACTGCGAGATAATCTTATACCCTTTTAGTCCTGTCTCTTTCGAGACATGATCGCCCAAGCGTGTATCACGTATGGCACTTAACTGGCTGACTGAATGTAAACAAAAACAATTTATTAACACAATTTACAAAATCCGTTACGAAATAGATTAACTCCAACGTAGTTTTAATTTATTTGTTTAAACATTATTTATTATGGATACACGTATTTGATTAAATATTCTGTTTTTTTTTTTAAAAAATAATCAAACAGCATCTACCAGCCTGAATAATAGACAAATCTAGGAAGACGCATATTTTCGTAGCAAGATTTCTCGATTATTCAAGCCGGAAGATATAAATAAATATACTGTTCAATTATATATATATATATATATATATATATAATATATATATATATATATATATATATATATATATATATAAACAGAGTATCTACTCTAATATGAGGATCCATGGTGGATTTGCGAGGCGACCGTTCCAACTGGTTCCTGACGTCTTGAACATGAGCCGGCGTCTTCGCTGTAAACTTTGGGCCACAATGGCTCTTTTTATTGTTAACCACACTTCAAGTGTTTCTAGATTTTTCTGCCAAACGTGTAATTGTATGGCAATGAAGAATATTCCTTCCAGGATATTCGCGTCAAAATTGCCTTCTGAACAAGTGTAAACGACTTTGTTGCAAAATAAGTTTCCACAATTTGTGTCCCCTCATCAACCGAAAACTGTCCGTAGTGGTCTATCTTGGTATCAGATAAAACTTACAAGTGTGTTATGCAATTCACCTGATAAAGAAAAAAAGAAACAATTATTTTTATTTTTGCCCGTCTTTTTGTGACCCACCCTTTATATAGAGGCTCATCCCTTGTTTCCTGTTTAGGATGCGGTTTCCGGTTTTCTCTTTTCCAATCTTTTTACTCTTTTCTTTTTTTTTCAATTGGAGTAGATAGACTAAACTATCGCCCGGTTCACACTCCACCCACGTCTATTGAAAAGGTGAAGAGGCTCATCCCTTGTTCCCTGTTTAGGATGCGGTTTCCGGTTTTCTCTTTTCCAATCTTTTTACTCTTTTCTTTTTTTTTTCAATTGGAGTAGATAGACTAAACTATCGCCCGGTTCACACTCCACCCACGTCTATTGAACAGGTGAAGAGGCTCATCCCTTGTTTCCTGTTTAGGATGCGGTTTCCGGTTTTCTCTTTTCCAATTTTTTTCCAATCTTTTCACACTTTTCTCTCTTTATTTATTTATTTTTTTTCAATTGGAATAGACAGACTAAACTATCGCCCGGTTCACACTCCACCCATGTCTATTGAACAGCTGAAGAGATTCATCCCTTGTTCCCTGTTTAGGATGTGGTTTCCGGCTTTCTCTTTTCCATTCTTTTTACCCTTACGTAGCCCCCTGCGCATCAGTGGCGTTATCGCCTTGCTTGGGGTGATATGATTAAAACAAAAATTCCTTTTTTTATGTAAATAATATTGCTCTATTGGAAATACTTTTAAAAGAGCTTTTTAATGCGCATTAAAAATTGATTACTTAACACTTAACAAACTGAGTCCCGCGCATTCGCTTTTTTAACTACTGATTATTATCAAGTTTTGTCAGTACCTAAAAAGATGATAACATAGAAACGTTTGCAAAATTAAACAAAGCTTCACATTGGAAATTATCTTTCGTTTATTAGTTTTTGTTTTTTTGTTTTATTCGTGCCGAAACTAATACCAACCTCGCTGTCATTAACATCTGATTCTTATCAACTCAGGGTATGCGTTGTGGTACAGTGGATATCGGCTCGGAACGAGAAACCGGGGAGCAGAGTTCGAATTCCACTTGAATCCATTGTATTCACTTACGCGCAAATACCCTTGGCAAAGGTATTAATCTGGCTTCTCCTTTCCAGTTATGGGTTAAATAACAGGTCAGTTTGGTTTCTATAGCCTCGGCAGGCAACCATTCTACTGCAGCAAAGCAATGGTAACCTACGGCGGGATAATCTTCTGCCCAGTCAGCCATGTCTCGTTCGAGACATGATCGCCCAAGCTTGTATCACGTATGGCACTTAACTGACTGACTTATCAACTCTTTATTCCTTCCTTTCTTTATCATTTTTCTTTTCGATTTGGTCAAATTTGGTTAAATTCATTTGCTTCTGAATTTTGAGAAAAAAAAATTATTGAAACGTATTGCTTTTAAGTGCACACTGATATTAGTCCGACCAGCGGTCACATATTTTTTAGTATTTTTCTACTACGCAAGGAATGTAGTTCATATACCCTAGTGATTGCAATAAAGGGTTTGGTTCGAATTTTTTTTTTTTTTAATCGTATCATCCCGAGCAAGGCGGTAACGCCACTGATGTGCAGGGGGCTACGTAATAGTGAAAAGATTGGAAAAGAAAAGCCGGAAACCACATCCTAAACAGGGAACAAGGGATGAGCCTCTTAACCTGTTCAATAGACGTGGGTGGAGTGTGAACCGGGTGATAGATAGATCTATCTACTCCAATTGAAAAAAAAAAGAAATCAAAGTGAGAAGATTGGAAAAAAGAAAAGCCGGAAACCACATCCTAAACAGGAAACAAGGGATGAGCCTCTTAATCTGTTCAATAGACGTGGGTGGAGTGTGAACCGGGCGATAAATTCCTAGCACCTAAAGAAGGCCGGAGCGTACAACGGCCGAAACGTCGTACAAATGGCAACAAAGATGAGGACAATAGTCCGAAAAATGTAAATACTGTGAACATATTTTTTAATATAAAAGTTGGCGTGTTTCTCCTTCTTAGCCGTTATTCATCTACAGACAAATCAGTTCACAACAACTGGTATTTTAAACCTTAGCGGTCACTATCTTCGTACTAACCAGGATCGACTTTGTTTAACTTTGGTGATCAGACGAGAACCGCTGTTTCAACCTGATGTGGTTGTAAACTATATTTATATCATCATAGATTTGGCGCGAACTACAGCCTCAAGGAGGATGTGCGTTGTGGCGCAGTGGGTATCGGCTCGGAACGAGAAATCGGGGATCCGAGTTCGAATCCCAGTTGAATTCCTTGCATTCACTTACGCGCAAATACCCTTGGGAAAGGTATTAATCCGTCTCTTCACTCCAGTTATGGGTTAAATAATAGGACAGATTGGGTTCTATAGCCTTGGTCGGCAACCAGTCTACCGCAGAAATCAATGGCAACCTACTGCGGGATAATCTTCTGCTCAGTCAGTCATGTCTCTTTCGAGACATGATCGCCCAAGCGTGTATCGCGCATGGCACTTAACTGACTGACTAACAGCCTCAAACCTTCGTGGAATAGAGGAAGACATCTTAAAGATTGCTTCACCAGAAATGCTCTGCCATTGGTTTGAATAGTAAACCAAGAGTTCATTTAATTTCTTTGTTTTTTTTTTCTGTATTCGTGTGCGTTGTGGTGCAGTGGATATCGACTCGGAACGACAAATCAGTGAGCCTAGTTCGAAACCCAGTTGAACTCCTTGCATTCACTTACGCACAAATACCCTTGGGAAAGTTATTAATTCGTCTCTTCACTCCACTTGTGGGATAAATAATAGGACAGACTGGGTTCTATAGCCTTGGCTGGCAACCAGTTTACCGCAGAAAGCAATGGCAACCTACTGCGGGATATTCTACTGCCCAGTCAGTCATGTCTCATTTGAGACATGATCGCCCAAAGCGTGTATCACTGATACACACTTAACTGACCCGTGTCTTTAACTTTCTTCAGCTAGGTTCCATGATTGCAGTGCTTTGCGTTGGCCCATTTTTAACACCGTGTCACTACAACACCACCTGCACACGCCGACTACCGCGACATGAATATTGCTTTATCTTTAAATGCACTTTAACAGAAATATACATCCACACAAGCGTTTATATTTAAAATCATATTGAATACATTTCAGGAGTGAGCAGACTAGTCTAAAGCTCTTAATGATCAGCGATATTGGTGCCATATCTGGTCGGGTGCTCTTGCTATTCATCTCGGGGTTCTCGACAAAATCCAAAGGAGGAGCTAAAATCTAGTTAATCCCGATTTGGCAGCTCAACTTCAGTCACTTTCTCACCGACGGGATGTGATTTCCCCCCTCTGTTTTTTCTACAATGACGAACATATCTCCCTGGTAGCCACCTCTCCATGAATTTACTCGAGCTAATAGGCTAGCAACTAGGTCCCACACCTTTACAATCAAAACAGTCAAACATAACTCAAACAGTCAAACATAACATAACTTTCCTCGAAATTCTCGCCTGTGAAACTCTTGTTTCCCTCATAACGACAACTGTCGTCTTTTACCCTCTTGATTCCCATCTTTCTCTTATCCTTTCTTCGACACACTCTGTACCTTATTCGTCTTTCTTTTCGTTCTCCTCTCATGTAAATCCCTGCGCACTAGTAGCAAAACTGCTTTACTTGGGGTGAAACGATTGTAAAAAAATGGCGACTGATCCCTCTTTCGATCTTGCACAAACTACAGTGGGGTAAAAACTGGCTGGTTACATTCAATGTCTCGAAGACCAAGCTAATTCTCGCCAGTTGTGCCTCAAACTACCACCAGTGAGGATGAACGGATGTTCCCTCGGGGTGGCACCGTACTTTAAAGATTATTAAGCCTCAAACTCGCACCTGACCTTAGATGGAGTTCGCACATGCGATCAATTGCAAAGGATGCAAGTAAATTGGTTGGCTTCCTGTACCACTCCAGCGAATCCATGATTTCCTGCAATCCTCTATACCCTTTCAGTTAAGTGCCATCACGAAAAAGACATGACTGACTGGGCAGAAGATTATCCCGCAGTAGGTTGCCATTACTTTCTGCAATAGAACCCCATCTGTCCTGCTATTTAACCTATAGTTAGAGGGAAAAGAGACGGAGTAATACCTTTCCCAAGGGTATTAGCGCGTAAGTGAATGCAAATAATTCAACTTGAATTCGAACTCGGCCTTTCGATCTCTCGTTCCTAGGCGATATCCGCTGCACCACAACGCACACCCTCTCTATCCTTACAAGAGCCAAATTAAGCTCAAAATTGAGTACTGTTGTCATACTTGGCCGGAAGCTGACCAGATCTCAAACTCCATACTTGATAGTTCAAAAATGACTTCAAGCCCTTGCGTGTAACGAATTATTCCCCACCCTCCAACCACTCTCCCACAAGCGGGGTGTGACAAGATTTATGCTAATATGTCTCGACTTCCACGGAAAGTGCTCGGACGAACTGCATTCCCTGATCCCGCTAATTCAAACCTTAACGACAAAGATGCCCCATTCCATTTACATAGTAGCAAATCACCCACATTCCCTTTCTATTACATCGCTGAGAATTTCCACTCGAAACAGCCTCTCCTGCAAACTACTGTTCTGTGGAACCGACTCCCAAGGGAATGTTTCCCCGATTTCTACAATCTTAACCTGTTCAATGCTAGGATTAACCGGTATATTCGACTTCTATCAGCACAAACTGCCTCCTAACCTAACCCCCTATCTCGTATGGTTCTCGAGTCTTGTAAAACTTGCTATAAAAAAAGATGATACATTTGTTCCAGTCATGCCATTCTTCAATCTCAAAGCCTACGGTTTTCTTCTCCAATCATGAAGCTTTACATGAAAGTACCGTTATCTTGCTACATTTCGAAATACGAAACCGTAAAGCGTCATTCTAAATATTTAGCATCATTCAGTTACAGAATTTCAATTATTCGTTATGCATTAATACTTAATTAAATGAAAACATTTTTCGAAAAACATGAGACACATTCAAAAATTATTTGTTTCACCAAAGAATTTCAGGAAAAGATTTGTCGTAAATAGTCGCCTTTTTTCGGAAGCATTTGAACTTTTGAGCAACTTTGGGAGACTCGCAAAAAGTCGTGTCTTCATGTATTTAGTTTTTGTTTTTATTTTACTGACGATTATGTTATGCTGAACAAAATTTGATAAAATTAATTCTCGCTGAATATCTAGTTTCATTTTATATTTGTTAGGAAAACATTGCATTAACTAAAATAATACTGATATATATTATTAATTAAAATTTAGAAAATGTATTACCTACTACTAAATTGTACATTTTGTTTCGACATTGAAAGGAGAATGTCACATTAGGTAGTTAATAATGATGGTTCTTTCAATGTCAAAACAAATTGTACAATTTTGTAGTAGATTGTAGTTTGTACATGTTCTAAAATATAATTACTATCAAATATTCATCGCTCTCTCTTTTTTTTGTTTTAAATTAATGTTGGGAACGTTGCAATTATTTTCTTCATGCCTTATTCATTTGGATATATCGCTCATTCACTAATGAATTAGAGCACCCTGGCTATTGGACGTGGATAATGACAATATACATGCTAAAAGTCTGCCTTCTTTTACCGAACGCCCATAGCCCAGAGGTAGAATCGCCGACTGACTCCAATTCGGTCAGGTTTCAATCCTGGGTTAAAAGCAATCGGAGTCTAACCGTATTGATGAGCTGTGATACATCTGTCTGCGGATGACTATATATATAGTCTGGAGATATATATATATATATATATATACATACAAGTTTCATTGAAGATCACAGACAGGGTATTATCATTAATTTTTTTTTATATAATTTTTCATGTGTTCGTAAAATTTATTTTTCTTTTCAGAACTGAAATTATATAAGAATTGTCCAAACGTTTTTTATTTTTTTTTACTTCCGAGCGCTTACGGCTATACTTTTAGCCATTATCAAGAATTAATTTTGTTTTACTTGTAAATAAACATATACAAAATTTAACCATATAGAGTTTTGCGTATGCTAAGTTCCGAATACGGTAAGCACATTGTTACCATGTTCATAATTGATGTTATAAAGTGTAGGATTTCTCTTTTTTTATTAGTAAAGCCTCCATTATTTTTAATCTTCTTTTGCATGTGGATGATGCTATTATGTATGTATTATCAACGAGGATATCACGGATAGGTACTGGAAGATCTCGGTGTGTGTTTAAGTGAGATCGAATAGAACTATTGTGGGAATCTACTCGTTTATTTTGTGGTGGCGTAGCAAATGTAATTCCTTACGGATTTGGATAGTTAAGGAACACAGTTCTTCAAAGGACATAAATTTGCAAACGACACTGTTTCTCTGCAGTTTAGGTTTTGCAGATGAATTATTATTATTGATTTTTTTTTTTTTTTTTTATAAGCGTTTCACCCCGAGCAAGGCATGTCACTGCCACTACTGTGCAGGGGGCTACGTAGAGTGGAGAAAGGCTGATTAAATATAGGAAATAACAGAGGGTGGGTGATAGGCGGGTGAGGATACCGAGAATGAGGGTTGGGTAGATGAAAGTGTTGTGAGAATAGTTGGGAGTTAGTGTGATAGGAGGTGTCTATTGATCCTACATTTAAACACCTGGAGATTGTAACTGTCGGGAAAGCAGACTTGTGGAAGGGAGTTCCACAGGCGGGAAGCGCGAGAAAAGAAGCTGTTGGAGTAGAATTTACGGTTACATCTTATTTGTTTAACTGTAAAAGGGTGGGACCTAGTTGCTAATCTAGTATCTCGTGTAAATTCGTGCTTAGGCGGCACCAGTGATCTAAGCTCATCGGAGCAGAAGCCATGAAAGTACTTGTAGAAGAGGCACAGGGAAGCTACATCACGCCGGTGTGAGAGCGGCTGCAGCCGGTCTGCCAAGTCAGTATCAACCACGTTACAGATCCTCCTTTGTATTTTGTCAAGAAGCCCAAGGAGAGCAGCAGGGGCACCCGACCAGATATGGCAGCAATATTCAATACACGGGCAGATGGTAGATTTGTATATGTGCAGAATAGTTTCAGGTGGGAAAAATTTCCGGGCCCTGCACAGGGAGCCGACTTTCATAGCAGCAGATTTGGCAATGGATTCAATATAGTCATTCCATTTGAGGTCCGCCGAGAGTGTAAGGCCAAGGAGGCGTAGTATTATACTCTCTGGGAGGGTAGCCTGTCCCATGCTAATGGGAGGTAGATGCGATTGTCTATGGTGGTTAGTTGATAACAGCTTTGTTTTGGAGGCATTGAAATTTACCAACCATTTCCTACCCCAGGTCACTACGGATTGGAGGTCCCTTTCAAGTGCGGCAGCGAGGTTCACTTTGTCGTCCAGACCTGGTTTCTGATCGATGCGGGAGTAGATTGTTGTGTCGTCGGCATACATGCCAACTTGGGATCTAATGGTGTCGGGGAGATCATTAATGTAGATCAGAAAGAGCGTGGGACCTAGGATAGAACCTTGAGGGACGCCCGCGTTCGTCTGGTAGTTTTGGGAGGCATGCCCATTTAATACCACCTTTAATGTGCGTTTAGAGAGGAAGGACTGGATGAGGTCAAACAGATGTCCAGTTATCCCATAGCTCCGCAGTTTGCACAAGAGGCCAGCATGCCAGACCCTGTCGAATGCTTTGGAGATATCCAAGGCAACGGTGATGAAGTGGCAGTTTATAGTGGTCAGTTATGATAATGTTCAACGCCAAGATGTTTTTTTCAATAATTTTATTGATAAACAAGCAGATTTTTTTTATCATAAAGTGCTCGATATCAGGGGTAGAGATAGAGCGTTGATAGGATTAATGCAGAAAATTTTGTCACTTTAGCTGAGCAGGTTCAGGTCAACTTCCAAGTTCCGTGAAGACACCGTTACGCTGTCACCACTGATCCGGGCTGTTTTTTTTTTTTTTTTTTTTTAATTGTTGTCATGACCCGGTTATTTTCTTAGATATATGCAATTTGATATTTTGCTGAGGGTGTGGTTTTATTTTGAGATTGGTTGATTTTCTTTTTATTGAATTTTAATGTAAGTGTGATTAAAACTAATGAATCACAAATAAAACCGCTATTACAATAAAATAACAAATTAGAAAATAACCGGGTCGTAACAGCAAGTCGAAAAATCCAGCCGTGATGAGTGGGGACATCGTAACGGTGTCCTCCTGAAACTTCAAAGTCGGTTGAACCAACTCAGTTAAAGTGACAAACTCTTTGCAGTAATCCTATATATATATTGGTATTTATAATTATATACATACTCTTTTCACACACACACACACACACACACACACACACACACACACACACATATATATATATATATATATATATATATATATATATATAAGGTGTATTTCGGCAGCAAAAATTCTCTCAAATATGTTTTGTTAAATAATAAACATCTATCGCTAAATAATATGGACAAGTTCGGGCGAACAATTTCTTTTTTTTTTTTTTTTCAAATTTCTGAAGAAGGTGTTTCGTGTTACCTGTAACTTTGCCAAAATTAATATTAACTTTTATGGTATATTTTCCTGAGTGCTTTCGAATGTTGATACATTAATTTTCAAAGATTGTTCTGTGTATAGTTACGCAACTGGTTTTAATTCCAGCATTCTTCCGTTTGGTGGAACCAATTTCGCTCAACGTGACGTCATATAAACGGCCAAGCCCAAATTATGATGTCTGTATAGGTATTTATTATATATATATATATATATATATATATATATATATATATATATATATTAAACACTATTTAATATACGTACTCCTATGTCGAAAGACACGATATTTAATGTTGGCTGCTACTCCTTTATTACAACAGCCTCCAAAATTTAAAGTCTTTCTTTGCGCTCTGCGTTGAATAGACTACTAAAATCTGTCTAATATCAATATTATATTGTCTATTTGTCATATGCTAATTTTATAATCTTATATGTGCGAGAATTTTTTTTTTTTTTTTAATAGTCGTGTCGCCCCAAGCAAGGCATTTTACTGCCTCTGTTGTGCAGGGGGTTACATAGGAGGAATGTTATGAGAAAGACTGAGAGGTTGCAAGGGGTGTCAAGAACAGAGTAGGAGAAGGAAGAGAATACTGATGAGAGTGGGGTGGACGGAGAAAAAAGCATGAGAGAGAGAGAGAGAGAGAGAGAGAATGTAAGTTAATGAGACAGGAGATGACGATGGACTTTACACTCACATTCTTGGAGATTATAGCTGTCGGGAAAGCAAGTATACGGAAGGGAATTCCACAGGCGGAAAGTGCGAGAAAAGAAGCTGTTGGAGTAGAATTTGCGTTTACAATTTATTGGTTTCACAGTAAAATGGTGGGACCTAGTTGCTAATCTTTTGACTTGAGGAAAATACATATAAAGGGGTACCAGTGAGCTAAGTTCATCGGAGCAGAAGCCGTGAAAGTATTTGTAGAAGAGACACAGGGAAGCCACACTGCGTCGGTGAGAAAGCGACTGTATCCTAGCTGCCAAGTCGGTATCGATCACATCACAGATTCTCCGTTGGATTTGGTCGAGGACACAGAGGTGGATAGCAGGAGCACCCGACCAGATATGGCAGTAATATTCAATACACGGTAGGATGGTAGATTTGTATAAGTGGAGGATTGTTTCGGACGGGAAATAACTTCCTAGCCCTACACAGAAAACCAACTTAGTAGCGGATTTAGCTATGGATTCTATATAGTTATTTCACTTGAGGTCTGATGTGAGAGTTAATCCGTGGAGACGCAGTGTTTTACTTTCAGGGAGAGAAGCTTGATCCATGTTAATGGGCGGGAGGAACGATTGTCTCTGATGGTTAATAGATAGCAGTTTCGTTTTGAAAGTATTAAAATTTACGAGCCATTTCTTACCCCAGTCCACCACGGATTGGAGGTCTTTTTAAAGCTCGGCAGCGAGGTTTGCTTTGTCAGCCTCGGCAAATGTTTGATTGAGCCGAGAGTAAACCGTAGTGCCGTCAGCGTATATGCCCACTTGGGATCTTATTACATCAGGGAGATCGTTAACATAGATAAGGAAAAGCGTAGGACCTAGAATAGTGCCTTGAGGGACACCCGCATTCGTGTGATAGTATTGGGAGGCTTGTCTGTTCAAGACTACCCTCATTGTACGGCTTGAAAGGAATCACTGGATTAGGTCAAACAATTGTCCAGGTATACCATAGCCCTGCAGCTTGTATAGAAGGCCAGCATACCAGACTCTGTCAAACGCTTTTTGACAGATAACAAGTTAACCTTGAGTAACTTAAAGCAGGCAGGAAGGTATAATCACTATATTGTGGTGAACCCTCGGACCCATCCAACTATCGCCCTATCAGTCTTCTACCGATATTCGGGAAAGTATTCGAGGCTATAATCAATGCTGAAATAGTTCATCATTCCACCGCCCACAAACTGTTCTCCGACAGGCAATATGGATTTGCCAGGTCCACGGCCGACCTGCTAACAACCGTAACGGAGTACATGCTACAGGCCCTTGATGAGTCTGACGAGGCTCGCGCGGTTGCTCTGGACATCTCCAAGGCTTTCGACAGGGTTTGGCACTCTGGCCTCCTATGCAAACTACGCGGTTATGGTATTACCGGTCGCCTGTTTGACCTAATCCATCTTTCTTAAATAACCGCAAAATGAAGGTCGTTCTGAATGGGCGTGCCTCTTCATCCTACAGCACGAATGCTGGTGTCTCACAGGGCTCTATCCTGGGCCCGACGCTCTTCCTTATTTTCATCAACGACCTCCCAGATGATATCAAGTCCCAAGTAGGCATCTACGCAGATGACACTACAATATACTCCCGCACCAGTAAGAAACCTGTGGTGGCGGACAGACAGAATCTCGCTGCTGACCTTGAACGGGATCTACACTTTGTGGTGAACTGGGGCAAGAAGTGGCTTGTCAACTTCAATTCATCTAAGACCAAGTTGTTGTCTCTCAACCATTACAGGCAACCTGTCTTGCCTTCCATAAGCATGGACCAAGCGATTCTCCCGGAGAGTAATACACTACGCCTCCTCGGACTTACCCTGTCCTCAGACCTCAAATGGAACCACTATATTGAATCCATAGCAAAATCTACTGCTAAGAAGGTTGGGTCGATCCAGGATGTTTTTTCCACCAGAATCCATCCTGCATGTATACAAGTCAACCATCCGTCCGTGCATGGAGTACTGCTGCCATTTATGGTCAGGTGCCCCTGCCGTTCTCCTCAATGTTCTCGATAGACTCCAAAGGAGAGTCTGTAATGTGATAGGTACTGATCCGGCGGCACGACTGCAGCCACTTCCCCATCGTCGAGACGTCGCCTCCCTTTGTCTGTTCTATAAATACTTTCATGGCTTCTGCTCAGACGAACTTAAGTCACTGATGCCTCCACAACAGGTGTTTACTCGTGCAACCAGACTGGCAACTGGGTCCCACCCATTCACAGTCAGGTTAGTCAAATGCGGACGATAATTCTACTCCTGCAGCTTCTTCTCTCGCACTTCCCGCCTGTGGAACTCACTCCCGTATTCTTGCTTTCCTGACGGCTGCAACCTCCAGAAATTTAAATGCAAAGTCAATACTCATCTACTAACCACTGGACTCTAGCTCTCTCCCCACCCGCGTATAACCTTCCCTTTCTCTCCACCTATGTATGTCATCGCACCTGCTTTCTCAGCTTTCTATTGTTCCTTTCTAACTAGTTTGTACTCCTCACTCTTTTCTAATTAATCTTTTTACATTTATGTAACCCCCTGTACATCAGTGGCGTTTCCGCCTTGCTCGGGGTGAAATGATTAATATATATATATATATATATATATATATATATATATATATATATATATATTCTAGACATATGCTATTAAATATAAAAGACAATGAATGTCTATTATGTTTAATCATGAGCCGTTCGAAACGTCGTATTTTTGCTTTAATTTCAGTTGAAAATAAAGACAAAAATTCTCCAACATTTGGATAATTTTTTATTGGTTTTCTTCTAAGCTTTCGGCTCACATGAGCCATCTTCAGAGAGGTAGTTTAAACTGAAATATTATAAAATCCACCATCACCGACGATTTTATTTGGTGTTAACATAAAACTCCGCTTGGCAACGGCAATAGTTATCAAAAATAATAAACGCAGTTCTTAAGTTTGCGATGCAGTTTTATGACGTCACACCGCGGGATAGCGCGAAATGACAACAAAACCATGTAGTCAAATGCAATGTAATATGTTATTTCCTGTTTTAAAGTTGATTTTATTGAGTGTTGGTTGTTTTGATTTGATGTACATATATATATATATGGTTATTTTTCCTTCCTTCCCGCTTTAAGTCCCATGCGTGCTGCACGCTTAATCGATCACGTCTCTTTTAGTTCATAATGAACTTGGCAGCGGAATTCCCACAGTAAGCTGCCGTTGCTTTCTGCTATAGAACTCAGTCTGTTATTTAATACATAGGTGGGTTTGATCAGATGGATTTATATACAATACCAGGTACCCCGAAGCACTCTCCAGCTGGGTACTGACCAGGATCAAGGATTGTTAACTTCTCTCCCTGTCTTTCTCTCTCTCACTCTCTCTTCCTCTCTCTTTCAATATATATATATATATATATATATATATATATATATATATATCAGCATGCAGTGTGGGTATAGAAGAATCCAAAGGAGTATCCTGTATATACACTGGTAGGATAACTCTTTAAGAGAGCTCTAAACATATATGGGTATAAATACATATAGAGCAAATATAAGAAAAATTAAGGCAGACACGTTATTTCATGGTGAATCGGAAGTATGGGCCTATTTCAGGCGAACCATCATCAGCGTCCGTCTTTATTTTACAAAGGATTGTAAAAATGATAACAGCTGATGATGGTTCGCGTGAAATAGGCCTCTACTCTAAATATATATATTTGTTGAGAATTTCGTGTATATTCTATTTAGGTTAGTAACAGCTCTTTTGATGAGGTATTGGACAAATAGGTAACCTAACAAAAAATGCGGTTTTCTTTGTTCAAACAATTTACAAGTTGTGTGGTATCAATATCTATATATATATATATATATATATATATATTTGAAAAGACATATATATATATATATATATATATATATGTGTGTGTGTGTGTGTGTGTGTGTGTGTGTGTGTGGAATGAGAGAGATGGGGGAGTGGGTAAAGACAGGTAATTTATCTGTTCTATTTATTTCTGAGATCTTTTAAAATAATCGGTCTTTTCAAAATGTCTGATGGGCCGATTCATCGTAGAAAGCTTTTCAATTTTTCCACAGCCGATAATTCTTTCCATATCTCTTCATCTCGATGTATTTCCTCTTCTTTCTCGTTTTTTTTTCCTTTTATTTTTTCTTGATTTTCTTCCTTCAGCTTTTTTTTTTCTATTCTTTATTTTTCTGTTCACTTCACTTTATCTACCTCAGATCCAACGTATCTTTCTTTCTTCGTATGTCAAGTCATACAGTTTCGCCTTTCGATGCCTTTGTCTTTTCCAGCTATGTCGGTTTTCATTAGTCGTTCGGCCTGCTTCCCACATTGTTAGGGTTTTTTGTCGCATTTCTTTGTGACATATCTGAGTCCCCACGAAGGCAGCAAATTAGACTGATATATAGCATTCCTTACCATTTGTATATATATATATATATATATATATATATATGTATATATATATATATATATGTATGTATGCATGTGTATATATATATATATATACACACATACACACACACATATATATATATGTCTCTATGTGTGAGTGTGTCAGCGTGACAAAAAATTACATCTTCTCTACGTGTGATAAACATAAAAAATTAACAGATATATATATTGATAAAAAAGTAAATTTACAACACACATGCACACACATACACACACACACACATACATATATATATTCCACTTGTAAATGAGTTATTACGTGATTAAGGTTTCTATTGAAAATCGCCTGAAGACACGACTCATGGTAGAAACCTAGGTCGCGTAATAACTCGTTTACAAATGGAAAATATTCCAAAGTTCTACAATAATTGTATTGAACACTTTTTAATAGAAATGTGCACTGGTCTATTTTTATTGTGCCCAAAAACTAAGTAATTAAACAATCAATATATATATATATATATATATATATATATATATATATATATTTATATATATATCTTGTGTGTGTGTGTGTGTGTGTGTTTTGCAAGTTTCATTGAAACTGAGAGACAAATTGCTGCGGTTAAATGTGTTTTTATGATATAATGTTCATGTGATTTCATTTTTTTGTTCTTTATAGTTCAAAAATTATATAATCACTCTACATCACTGACCATAGCTCCATTAAGTTACGTTTAAATACGCATAGAAACCGACCAAACTCTATCCGTAACATATTCGTCGATAATGGAAATATAACAGCATCATTTATATGTAGAAAGAGGTTAAACCGAATAGAAGCATTATTTTTAAAAAAAGCCAACTCTCAATAATATCAATTACGAATGTGACCAACAATGTGCCAACCGTGTTTGAAAAATAAAACATTCCTATAACTCTAGATAAATGCATAAAATAATCGATATATTCAGGTAAAAGTAAATCGTTCTGATAAGGGCTAAAAGTATAGGATAAATAAAATATTATGCATATATATATATATATATATATTTTTTTTTTTTTTTTTTATAAGCGTTTCACCCCGAGCAAGGCATGTCACTGCCACTACTGTGCAGGGGGCTACGTAGAGTGGAGAAAGGCTGGTTAAATATAGGAAATAACAGAGGGTGGGTGATAGGTGGGTGAGGATACCGAGAATGAGGGTTGGGTAGATGAGAGTGTTGTGAGAATAGTTGGGAGTTAGTGTGATAGGAGGTGTCTATTGACCCTACATTTAAACACCTGGAGATTGTAACTGTCGGGAAAGCAGAGTTGTGGAAGGGAGTTCCACAGGCGGGAAGCGCGAGAAAAGAAGCTGTTGGAGTAGAATTTACGGTTACATCTTATTTGTTTAACTGTAAGAGGGTGGGACCTAGTTGCTAATCTAGTATCTCGTGTAAATTCGTGCTTGGGCGGCACCAGTGATCTAAGCTCATCGGAGCAGAAGCCATGAAAGTACTTGTAGAAGAGGCACAGGGAAGCTACATCACGCCGGTGTGAGAGCGGCTGCAGCCGGTCTGCCAAGTCAGTATCAACCACGTTACAGATCCTCCTTTGTATTTTGTCAAGAAGCCCAAGGAGAGCAGCAGGGGCACCCGACCAGATATGGCAGCAATATTCAATACACGGGCGGATGGTAGATTTGTATATGTGCAGAATAGTTTCAGGTGGGAAAAATTTCCGGGCCCTGCACAGAGAGCCGACTTTCATAGCAGCAGATTTGGCAATGGATTCAATATAGTCATTCCATTTGAGGTCCGCCGAGAGTGTAAGGCCAAGGAGGCGTAGTATTTTACTCTCTGGGAGGCTAGCCTGTCCCATGCTAATGGGAGGTAGATGTGATTGTCTATGGTGGTTAGTTGATAACAGCTTTGTTTTAGAGGCATTGAAATTTACCAACCATTTCCTACCCCAGGCCACTACTGATTGGAGGTCCCTTTCAAGTACGGCAGCGAGGTTCACTTTGTCGTCCAGACCTGGTTTCTGATCGATGCGAGAGTAGATTGTTGTGTCGTCGGCATACATGCCAACTTGGGATCTAATGGTGTCGGGGAGATCATTAATGTAGATCAGAAAGAGCGTGGGACCTAGGATGGAACCTTGAGGGACGCCTGCGTTCGTATGGTAGTTTTGGGAGGCATGCCCATTTAATACCACCTTCAATGTGCGGTTAGAGAGGAAAGACTGGATGAGGTCAAACAGATGTCCAGTTATCCCATAGCTCCGCAGTTTGCACAAGAGGCCAGCATGCCAGACCCTGTCGAATGCTTTGGAGATATCCAAGGCAACGGTTCGGGCTTCACCATTCTTGTCGAGTGCCTGGTATATGTACTCGGTAATGGTCGTTAGCATATCAGCAGTAGACCTGGTGAAGCGAAACCCATACTGTTTGTCAGAGAGAAGCCCGTTGGTCATAAGGTGCTGAATCACCTCGGCGTTGATAATGGCTTCGAAAACTTTGCCAAAGATTGGAAGGAGACTAATAGGACGGTAATTGGCGGGGTCTGAGGGTTCGCCAGAATTCTTAAATATAGGTACTACGCAGGAGAACTTCCAACAGGCAGGAAAGCAGGAAGCAGATAGGCAGAGGTTATAGAGATTAGAGAGGACAGAGGAGAGTTCTGGGGCACATTTTTTCAGTACTATGACTGGGATTCCGTCACCGCCGCTCGCTTTGTGTGGGTCAAGTTGCGCAATTATCTTGGCGACCAGCGAGGGCGAGATGAGGACGTTATTTAGTTGAGCCTTAGTTCTGGGTGGGAAGTCTGGTGTAGGTATTCCTAACGAGTCCAGTGTCGAATTGGTTGAGAATTTACGGGCAAAGCATTCAGCCTTGTCGGCTGGGGAGGTGAGAACTTCAAATTCATTGATTAGTGGGGGTATTGAAGTCTTGTTCCTGCTGAGCACGCTTTTGCAGAGACGCCAGTAATCTTTGGAGCCAAACTTAGAGGATGCTATGCGTTGCCTAATTCTGGTAGCAAACGCCCTCTTGGCTTCGTTCAGTACTTTTTTTACACTTGTTCCTTGCTGAGGTGAAAAGGCGCCTGTTTTGGTTCGACGAGCAGCTTCGATAGAGCCGGAAGAAATGGTTCCGGTGGGCAATAGCGGCCGAGCAAGCGGGTGAGAACCAGGGGGACGAATTAGGTTTTAGTTGGAATTTTCTGGCAGGGATAAAAGCATCGATGCCAGCCTTAACCCAAGAGGAGACTTCGGAGGCACAGTCTTCGACAGGAAGATCAAAGACGTTGTTCCAGGGGGCGTCGCAGAGGAAGTCCCTGAACGAGTCCCAGTCGGCTCTTTGGTAGCAGTATGATATTCTGCTGGTCTGGTTTTCTTGGGAAGAGTTAGTGCGGATTGATATGTTTACGGAGACTACGGCGTGGTCAGAGTTTCCAAGGGGGCAGAGTTGTCTGGTAGTGCAGGAGTCTGGGATGGAGGTAAAACAAAGGTCGAGTAAAGAGTCCCTTCCGTTAGGGTTTTTAGAGAAAGGCGTGGGGAAGTCCACCACTTGCGTTAGAGCTTGGGCTATTGAAAAGTGCATGGTGCGGATCCCAGCAAGGTCGGTGGCTGAGTTTTCAAGCCACTTGGTGTGGTGGGCGTTAAAATCGCCAAACACAAATATATGGGCAGATGGGTGAGAAGAAATGGCCCTGTCGATGTTATTAGAGATGCAATCAAGTAACGTACAGTCAGAGGAGGAGGGGGAGCAGTAGAGGAAGAAGAGATAGCTAACCGAGCTTAGAAGTGAGAGACGGAAGCACATGAAGGAATGATCAAGGGATTCAAGAGATGTGACCCTGGCTAGGGGGAGTTGTTCGCTGACATATACACCAAGCCCATGCATATGGACATTGGAGTCCTTCCTGAAAAGAGGAAGGTAACCAGGAACGAACAGCTCTGAAGAGGGGATAGAAGGGTCAAGGTTAGTCTCACATATAGCTAAGATATCGGGTGAGTTAGTTAGAAGGAAAGACTCTACACTATTAAAATTACTGCGAATACCTCGTATATTTGTGAAGGTAACGCAGATAGGTTTGGGCGATTTACGACTAGCTGGTTTAGGCTTGCTGTTTTGTTTGTTAAATTTCATGTTGGTTGTAGTTGTGGATAGAGAGAGGTCTAGAGTAGGGTCAGATGGTCGTTAATTGCAGCAGGTGAAGGATGGAGAATGGCGCCGCCTGCAGCATAATGTGGCCTCGGGGTTGCCCATCGGAAATTCATGCAGGGACGCCCGTCCATGCGCGAAATGGCACTACAGGAACCCCGATATTATTCAACTGTTGATCAGAGCAGCCTCTCGAGACGCTACGCAAGAGTTCGGGCTCCTAACTACCAGTCGGAAGCAGCAACCAGGAAACTGCCAACCCGGTACCCTCAGAATGAAGAGACTTTGCCACCATACTCACCAACTGCAAAAAGCTTCCAGCCGAACCGACATAAAGACCGAAAAAGAGAGAGATGAACCGGGAACCCCTTCCTAAACAAGAAACAAGGCGATCACCTCTACTCCTGTCCAAAAGAAGGGGGTGGAGTGTGAGACCGGGCGATAGAAGGTACTATCTACTCCAATTAAAAAAAAGAATAAATGTGTGATTGAAGATAATTAAGTTTTAACTTAGTATAAGTCAAACCTAAATTTGATAATTAACAACAATTTACACAAAAATTAGGCAGAAAAGATAAGAACCGAAATAAAATAAAAATACAAATCAAAATACAAATCAAAATAAATAATTCAAAAAATAAGATCACACTGGCTAATTAATTAATTAAAGAGGATTGCTAAAACACTGGTATTAAGCTTTTTCTTAATTTTTTCTTGCATTTCAACAAGTGTTTGCTTTTACGGATACTCTTGTGCAAAGTAAAAAAAATAGAAGTCAATATTCCATAATAACAACTATGAACACGGGCATAACCTGCTGATCATGTTCGGAAAACAATCGCATATATATATATATATATATATATGTGTGTGTGTGTGTGTGTGTGTGTGTGTGTGTGTGTGTGTGTGTGTGTGTGTGTGTGTTTAACTACAAATTTTTCGTTATACCTAACTTTTAAAATGAATTTTTATTAATGAAAAGGGTATTTGAAGCTTTAATTTTAACATTAATTGAACTCTAAAAAATCAAATTTACCCTTTTCAGCATGCAAAATACTATGTAGTATATTTTTCAAATAGAAATTATATTGACTGGAATCATTTTTTCTTATGTTTTTATAAAATAGCTCATTAGCAGCCTTTTTTGCCGTCTTTCATCGTCAAGTAATTTTCTTCATTAAAACAAACTTTGAAAAAAAAGTATACTTTCCTGAAACTCTCTTTGAGCTCATTTAAAGTATAATTAATTTGATTTGAAACAAATCTTATTTACTTCGAGTTAAAAAAAGAAAAATCGATTTTAAAGCAACCAGTCGTAGTGATTCACGAATATTTCAATGCTCAACAAGCACAGTATCAAGCGATTGACAAACATTTAACAAGCACTGATAAGTTATTTGCATTTTTATTGCTGTCCTACAGAGACTTATCTGTTAAAACATAATCTCAGAAAATGACGAGTGAACGCATTTTTATATAATTTTAAGTACTGAGTAATCTTAAAGATGTTGGAAATATTATCTATAATCTAATTATAGGAATGTTGACTTTAAATTTACTATACTCATCCATCTTATTGTTTGAAAATATCGTGCATGATCGCCCATACTTTCAAGTATGGGCGACCATGCACGTTTTATACACATGAAAAAAGAAGTTGAAAATTATTTTTAAAGTCTTAGAGAGTGATGATATGCATTAATCTTTTCAATTTTTGCTTAGTAAAAATAGTCTTCACTTAACAACTTCATAACCTATGGCAGAAAAATTTTGAAGAATTTAAATAGGATTTTAAAAGAATTTCGAAACTATAAACTATTATAATTTTAAAAAAGATAAAATGAAAAACAGTTCTTGTAAAATATATTATTTATCGCATTTTTTCTTCAGACAATATTCTTAGCATATATTATTTATATAAGCAATTAAAAGCTTATGTAATTAAATAATGTCATTGTTTTATTGCATTTTTTATTTTACTATTCGGAGATTTTCAGGAAAGGAGTAACTAAAAAAAGATTAGCACTCTCCAAGGAGTCATACGTTTAACTAACAAAACAAAGTTTGCAAACAGAATTTAATTTCTAGAAATTTCATGAAATTATTAGGTTGTCCCAAAAGTTTCACTAGGTCCGAAAGCTTGCAGGTCGATAGCAAAAAATCTTGGAAAATGATGGTCTTTATTTTGAGCAATAATTTTTGTTGTCTTTGCGAGTAAAATTTCAATTTTTTGCAAGTGTTTTCTGGTAACTTTATATTACTTGGCAAGTAAAATTTCAATTTTTTGCAAGTGTTTATGAACTTTTGGGACAACCTAATAAGTTGTGGCGGTTGGTGGGGTTTAATCAATGCAAAATACAACAGTAGCAAAATTTTATAAAAATAATATAAATGAATTCATGACAGTTTCATTAAAATCTGACAACTATTTGATTTTTGCAAGAATTTCCAAACTAATGCGTTTTTTACCGGAAACAAAGGCGCTAAAATTGACATAGTCAGCTCTGGTACAACGCTACGAAAAAAAAAAAATGAACATACTCGGAAGGATTAAAAAAAGATTAAAAAATAATTAAAAAGTACTTTGGTCTTTCCTCTTAATAATAACATAAATATTTGGACGATTAAACTTTGTTTTTATATAGTTTGGGACTTTTTAAATCATATTATGCTTTTTTTTTAGCGAAAAAGTGGTGGTACCAAATATGTTTATCTTCGATATTAAGCATTCTCTCTTCACAAAAGTGTGGTTCTACAGAAGGATGCTACGGATACCATGGATTGAGCATGTGAGCAATGACGAGGTTTTGGAAATAATGGAAACGAAAAGGAAACTAATACTGAGCATCAGGAAGATAGCTGAAGTTCCTGGGACATGCAATGAGGAAGAAGGGCTTGGAGAACCTGATACTAACAGGCCAGATAGAGGGAAAAAGACACAGGGGAAAGCAGCGGATAACATATTTGAAGGACCTGATCAGGTGGATGACGGAACGAGGGTTGTATGGTGCAAAAGGAGAAAGCGTGCTAAGAGCCACCGTGGATAGGGAGATCTAGAAAGCAATAATCGCCTACGTCCTGAAACGACATCGCACAGAAAAGAAGAAAGAAGAATAATCATTTTAATTCCTTATCGCCCAGTTCACACTCCACCCACGTCTATTGAACAGGTGAAGAGGCTCATCCCTTGTTTCCTGGTTAGGATGCGGTTTCCGGCTTTCTCTTTTCCAATCTTTTCACTCTTTTCTTCTTTTTTTTTCAATTGGAGTAGATAGACTAAACTATCGCCCGGTTCACACTCCACCTACGTCTATTGAACAGGTTAAGAGGCTCATCCCTTGTTTCCTGTTTAGGATGTGGTTTCCGGTTTTTCTCTTTTCCAATCTTTTCCTTCTCACGTAGCCCCCTGCGCATCAGTAGCGATTTCGCTTTGCTTGGGGTGATATGATTAAAATAAAAGAAAAAATATATATATTGCGTCTGCTTATTTTTAATAAAACCAGTTCATACTAACGGATAATTCCGAGTAATTTTTAGCAAGATAGTTTTGCAGTTATTTTTGTTACCACAACTCACACCCTGAAGATGATCCTAGAAAGAGATTGAAAGTACTTGGGAACATCGAGAAATGAATAATAATATCATCTGTCAACGTTACAGCTTTTTTCTGACATCTTGCAATCATAATACGCGAAAGATTATCCGTGAGTATAAACGGATTTTATTAAAAATAAGCAGTCACAATGTTTGCAAATTTATTTAATCTGATTTGTCTGAAAGAAAATTTGTTGCCTAAATACACAAATACATATATATGCCTTACATACCACCTATCTAACTACAGTGCAAAAAAAAAAACATTTACTAAACCATAATTTACAAAAACCCTTAAAAAAATTGGTTCAAAATGCAAAAATACAATTTAAATCCCAATATCAGTTTTCATGTCTCAGGAAACCCTTAATAAAAAATGATTATATACCATTATTAATACCGATCTCTTTCATATATTAAGATAATGTTGCGCTCTCACACCCTGATTGAGCACTTTGGAAGAATGGTAGACTTTGAAAAACAGTAGCTACTCTAGCATCTACGCATTGTTCATTCAGGGATGGATTAGAACACTCTAACTACTATGTCCCTCTCCTCACTACTTCAGTCGAATCACGAGAGCCACTGGGATCCTAGCCGTTCTTCTTTGCTCCTGCTTCTTCTTTTGACGAAGCTGGTGCTGGTATTGTTGGTGTCAGGGTTGAACAAGTGTGTTGCGGCACCACAGGCCCAGCAGTGGGTACCGCGACCTTCAACAATGACAAATGAAACGGTCCCCACAGGTAATGGCGTCGGAGACGTCTAAAAATTCTTTCAGTGTCATTGTCATCATCACAGCAAATTTGCCAGTGGCAATGCTCGCCTTATTGTTTATCACCGAGACATACAAGACCTGTCTATAGTTGGCGAAAAACACCAACAAATGATCTTCAGTGATGTACATGGGCACCCCGTGTAAGGTAATAAGGGTATTTCTTGTAGCCATGGATTCGGTCTGCAACCTCATCGATTTCGTGGTGAGGATGCTTCCGGACAAAGACTGGCGGTTGCATTTGTCCCCAACAGGATGTCCAACATGGCGTTACTTAGGCATGACTCCGATTAACTCCTTTGTCAGCAGGGATATCGTCCTTGTTGTGACAGCCTCCATTACAGAAGGCACGGTCAAAATTTCATTGTCCGAAATGAAGACATTATACTGCCTCTTCTTATTTGGACCATTTCTTTTTTGGGCCTGTCTGCCGTCCATGCCAATGGGCCTGAAGTGGTGCTTGTCGGTTCCAAATTATGGGGAGAATGAAGCCGTATTATCGAAAGAGACTTAGCTAAAATAAAACTAAACGATACCAACAAACAATGTAACGAAAAATCAAAATAAAAGACATCAAAATCAGGTTTTGCTTAAAAAAAAAAACAAAATGGCCGAAATAATACAGAAAAATAAAATAAAGACTAAATAACAATAATATGCAAAATAAAAAAAATTGCTTATAGAAAAAAGTTAAAGAAATTTTTTTTTTTGATTTAGAAACTAATGTAAAAACATAATCTCGCTGCTGACATTGAACGGGATCTATACTCTGGTGAATTGGAGCAAGAAGTGGCTTGTCAACTTCAATGCGTCTAAGACCAAGCTGTTGTCTGTCAACCATCACAGGCAACCGCTCCTGCCTCCCATAAGCATGGACCAAGCGATTCTCCCTGAGAGCAACATACTACGCCTCCTCGGCCTTACCCTTTCCTCAGACCTCAAATGGAACCACTATATTGATTCCATAGATAAATCTACTGCTAAGAAGGTTGGGTCACTATGCCGATCCGGGATGTTTTTTCCGCCTGAATCCATCCTGCATGTATACAAGTCAACCATCCGTCCGTGCATGGAGTACTGCTGCCATTTATGGTCAGGCGCCCCTGCCGTTCTCCTCAGTGTTCTCGACAGGCTACAAAGGAGAGTTTGTAATGTGATAGGTACTGATCTGGCGGCTCGACTGCAGCCACTTCCCCACTGTCGAAATGTGGCCTACCTTTGTCTGTTCTATAAATACTTTCATGGCTTCTGCTCGGACGAACTTAAGTCACTGATGCCTCCACAACAGGTGTTTACTCGTGCAACCAGACTGGCAACTGGGTCCCACCCATTCACAGTCAGGTTAGTCAAATGCAGACGACAATTCTACTCCTGCAGTTTCTTCTCTCGCACTTCCCGCCTGTGGAACTCGCTCCCATATTCTTGCTTTCCTGACGGCTACAACCTCCAGAAATTTAAATGCAATGTCAATACCCATCTACTAACCACTGGACTTAGCTCTCTCCCCACCCCCATATAACCTTCCCTTTCTCTCCACCTATGTATCTGTCATCGCACCTGCATTCTCAGCTTTCTATTGATCCTTTCTAACTAGTTTGTACTTCTCACTCTTTTCTAATTAATCTTTTTACAGTTATGTAGCCCCCTGCACATCAGTGGCATTTCTGCCTTGCTCGGGGTGAAATGATTAAAAAAAAAATAAGAAATAAAATTAAGAAAAATCACTACATTGAAATTCCACACAAGTCTTTCACAAGAATAAATTCGCCGGTCAGAGTAAATCCAAAACGTCTGTTAGGGGCTAAAAACAAATCAGAATTCTTCTGCGGCAAGTAAATATCCATGTAAGATAAGAATATATATATATATATATATATATATATATATATATATATATATATAAACTTATTTATAAATGGAACTTTGTCTGTGTATGTGTGTGTGTGTGTGTGTGTGTGTGTGTCCGTTACCTATAGACTCCGAAACGGCTGAACCGATTTTCTTGAAAATTTACACAGTTGTACTACAAGCGTCTGTGAGTTTTCTTAGCTAGGTTTTGTGTCGAGGTACCCCCGATAAATATCGAAAATCGTGTTATAGAAGGAGTGGTCCGATTTTAATCAAATTTGATACACTCATAGACAAAGACATACGGAACCATATTCAGAAGTTTCAAGGTTGCAGTTCTTACAATAGTGCAGAAAATCAATAATATATATATATATATATATATATATATATATATATAAAAGGCAAGATGTTTGTGTGTGTGTCTGTTTATCTGTCTATATCTCCTTTATACAAATCCACAATTTTTATCCGATTCTCACCAAACTTCACACAAATATTATTTAGGTTGAGTCTGAGCTCCAGGACCATGGATTAGTTCTAAAGCTTTCATTACACCCGAGCAACGCCGGGTTATACTGCTAGTATATATATATATATATATATACACACGTATGTGCAAAAATTACTTGAAAATTAATTGAAACGCACCTGAAAGTGAGCTGAATGTATAATACTCCTCATACCAATGACATTTACGAGTTTCTCTATGATATATGATTTCATTGAATTTCTTTTGAATGTCTTCTTTTCAAATTAATATTTAAGTTAATTTGGGGTCATCAGGAGAGTAGGTAAACTGTTTTCATTTCCAAACCGCCCCACTCACAGATGTGAGTCCTCTTTATAACGATATACTAGCATTTTTCGTATATACTATATCAAATATCCAACGGCAAAAGTATATTTACGAAAAAAACAAAAAAACAAAAACAAAAACAAAAACAAAAAAAAAACTAAAAAAACAGCAAACCTCTCGTTCTGAGAATACAACATAAACCTCATTACGCATTCACGATCAGTCCTGTCCTGTCGTCATGATCGCTGAAATGCTCTACACTATATTTCTTTTTTGTCCATAACCACATAGAACTATTTTCAGTTACTTCTATTAGGCGTTTTATACTTTTGGCCCTATTAGGCCCTTTGATTCCAATTTGGCCCAGAAATCGATATAGAGTGCCAGCAACGAAACCCTTTGCTCCAATTTCTATTGCTCTAATAATTACATAATATATTTCCTTTACCAGTTTTGATTTAAAATTTTCATATTTTCTAGTTTTAAATTCGTGGCTTTTTACCTTCCGGCTTTAATATGGTACTGGTAATTCTACTAGGATGATTTTATAGTTCACTTTTGATAGAATAACAGGTCTCGGACCCTTAATTGATATTATTTTGGGGCAATCATTACGCTAACCAGGAAGGTTAGGAGATTTTGGTATATAGATATTTGCTTGTTTGCTTTGAGCTGACTTTTCCCTTCTTAACAAATTTTTGGGTTGAATTAGATTACTCTGGCTTTATATATTTCTTTATAATTTTGACCACCTCATCCAAATACTATTGTGTCTTCAGGTATATCTTCCATTAACAAAAGCTTTCTTTACAAGAAATAACAACATGTTCTAATGTTTGTGGATTTTTCTTAAACAGACGACAAGTTGAATCGCTCTTTTTCTTCCATTTAATAAGATTGTTCTTCGATGATAGCAGTTCATATGTGGAACGTATTAAAAAACTCAACCTGAGTGGAGCCATCTGACAAATGTGCTTCCAAGTTATAGATTTGTGCAAAGCCTCCTCCCAGTTTGGCCTTGTTGGGATTGTTGTACTTCTTTTACGAGTCTTTTATTATCTTCTTCGTTCCTTACATTTTGGATAACCATGTCTCGGTGATCTTTACCAGAAGTTCTCGATCACTATTGCCTTTGATTAAGTTCTTACCCTTGTTTTCCTGTTTTGGTGTATTCGATGACTTTATTGAAAGCTAGATTGTCTTTAGCACTTGTCAAAAGTTGACTGGCGAAATTAATTAAATGAAAATTAATTAAATGGTAATTAATTAAATCATGATAATAATTATTTTATTAAACCATTATAAAAATAAGTTAATTCTGGGTAGCCAACATTTTTAAAAACCAGGTGTAGTAAACCGAGGTCATTAAGTATAAAGATATCTAGACTCAAGCGGAAGGCTGACCTATAAACTGTCACTAAAACAAAACACTCTGCAGGTGTGACGATCTGTCAAAAATTACTTCAATTTCAAAATATAAACATATTTTGAGCGTGGCACACACAGTGGGTCGCTTCACTCCGGGATTGAGTGCAAGTATGGCACAATGTAATAAATCATTGATCAACCAACCACAGGGCCTGCTTCTTGTTAGCCCACCCCGATGACTGCGACTAATTGGCTGATTATCTAAACAAATTAGATGCCACCCAGGAGGGTTGTTACGACGATAGCCATTGGCCGGTGATCCCTATTGGCTGATCAATCAGGAGCTAATTATTCGGGATTCGGGCCCATAAATAGAGAACACCCAGAGTAAAAAATCGAGTCGGTTCATTCTTCGCTACCCAGAACCGAATCCGTTGCCACTGCATACTCCATCATTGACACTGCCTAAATGCAGTTAAGATTTCTTCGAATTAAGGAAACTTTCTCCGCCAGTCAACTACATTCACCTCTCATTTCACGGTGTTTTTTTTTTAACTTGATAAAACATTATTGTATACTAGTGTAAATAAATGTTTGATACTGTTTATAACAAACGCTTTTCGTCATTTCTTTGATGGTGTGGCAACTGTTCTTCTACTCCGACGCCAAATTCAACACTCCATCGACTGAGTTGTATCCATCCCCAATTTCGTGGATCTTAAGAAACAACGTGAGCGCGGAAGGAATCAGAGAACAACCAGTCTGGAACATGTGGTAATCACAATCGGCCTAAGAGGAATACCATCTTAGGTAGATCATGCATGTGATGTAGCTTGCTGTAATGTTGAGACAGCTGCCTGTATGTCTTAGGCTGGAAGTGATCCTTGTTCTTGATTAGGATCTGCGACAGCTGTCGTTCTGTTTTCAACGTGGGGTCTTTCTTCACCTTGCTATAGCTACCACTTCTGATAAGGTTTTCCAGTTTCTTGGTATATTATATTTGTCCATCACAACAGTTGTGAGTTTAATACCTGGCTACAGCAGAGGTGAACAAGTAAATTACAGGGTTAGAGGGAGATAACCCATGACTTCCAAAAGAGGCATTACTACGCAATGTAATAAAGTGTTCCGTTCGAAATTCCTAGCACTTGAAGAAGACCGGAGCGTACAACGGCCGAAACGTCCTACAAATGGTAACAAAGGTGAGGACAATAGTCCGAATAATGTAAATACTGTAAGTTTGAATGTTTTTACTATTTTATCCTTGAAGTTATTCAATATCATTTGAAGTCTGATTTTCCTGGATTTATACTCCTCTACAATTCATTTAAATGGTTACCTTACCTTTGCTTTTCTGCAGTACAATGCAATATACTAATGTAATAATAGTGTGCTTTAACACCTACATAGTTAAAACTAGATTGGTGTATATATATATATATTATCTTAATTTGTTTAAGTATGAACTCATAAATATAAATATGTATATATTTTATATTTATGCAACAGTATTTCTATATCTATCTATCTATCTATCTATCTATCTATCTATCTATCTATCTGCTCGTCGCTGTCAAAGGTGAACACATTTGACTGTTAGTTTAGGTTGAGCGGCTTGCTAAATACTCGCTCACATTCGGCGTCATCTGGCGTGGCATGCCAGTGACGAGACATTTTTGTGAGGTATCTGGTGATAGACCATACTATATTTCGCTGCTTATAAGACACTCCCTACTATCCCCAATTTTGCTAACCGAATAGCATATTTCAGCATGAAAACCTGACTAATCGAGACGAATTCATCACAGACTGAAAATAAGTACCAAATTTATGGTAACTATTTAGAATGTAGTAATTAGGAGAGAAATTCATAATACACCTGAAAGTTGACTTTATTGCAGCCTGAAATCCTGACTGATCGTGACAAATTCATTAAAGACCGAGAAGTAACACATTTATGGTAAGCATTTAGAATTAAATGATTAGAAAAGAATTTTCGCACCCGTCACCGACCTGTGATTTATAGGTATCAGTTTTTTTTTTAGTTATTTAATGTGAAAAAAGAAAGAGTCTTATAAGCAGCAAAAACCTGTAAGTGAACACAATTACTTCATGAGAAATTCGAACGTACTTTTATGCTGCCCTTTTCCGACTCGATAGCAATGACGCAATCCTGCACTTGCTTATCAATGAATGAAATCAAGAAGTTCATAGCCTAATGATAAAAACATTTTACACAATATCTATTTTTTAAGCTAATCGCTTACATTTCGAAATCTAACCAGAACACTGAGAGACAGGAAGATCTCATTCGAAACAAAGAAAAGAGTTCTAAATTTTTACGTGATATCTGTCCTTCCATATGACAATGAATGTTGGACGATTTCTTCAAAGAGGCCCGAAACAACAGAATATGTTTCTACCGAAGGATACTGAGGATCTGAGAAACGACAAGGTATTGGAAAGGATGCAAACGAGAAGACAATTTATACTTAGCACCAGGAAGGGACAGCTGAGATTTCTTGGACACCTAATAAGGAAGGAGGGTTTAGAAAATTTAATACTCACAAGACGGATAGAGGGAAAGAGAGACAGTGGGAAGCAGCGTGAGACATATTTGAGGGGTTTGAGCAAATGGATGGCGGAGCGGGGTTTGGGAGTGATACCAAGAGGAATAATGTTAAGAGCGATAAGGGACAGGAGCAAGTGGAAGTCTATGATTGCCTACGTCATGAAGGGAAGAAGAAGAAGACGAAGAAGAAGACGAAGAAGAAGAAGACGAAGAAGAAGAAGACGAAGAAGAAGACGAAGAAGAAGACGAAGACGAAGAAGAAGAAGAAGACGAAGAAGAAGAAGAAGAAGAAGACGAAGAAGAAGAAGAAGAAGAAGGAAACTTAGATAAAGATTCTTATTTATTTTGTGTTTTATAGAAAACCAAATAAAATATATATTAAAATAAACGTTAAATTTGCTAAAAATAATGGTTGTTCTTTCTTGGCATTTTCCTTCTTGATTTTTCTTGGTGTTTGTTTGATCTTTTCGCGTTTGTTTGCTTTCCTTCTTTTTTTTTTCTTGGTTTCTTTATTTCTTTCCGTCTTTTTCTTCGCCATTTTTCTCTTTTCGTTCATTTATCCTTGCTATCGATTCTTTTTCATTCTCTTTCATTTCTCCTTTTCTCGTTGTCCCATTCCTTCTTTCTCTCCTTTCCTAAACATTTTTGCTGTTTTCATTTCCTCCTCTTTTTCAAATATCAATTAACCTTCCAAATCGTCCCCATTAGTATTCAAGTCAGTACGAGCAAATATTTGAACACCTCAGTATTTTCGGAGACAAGAAAACATAATTGCTTAAAAAGGGAGAAAGAAACGCTCAAACATTCAGTTTTATTTACTAACTTACGTCAATAAAAGCGAAACGGATGTCTGCTTAATCTGTCAACGCCTTAACACCCAAATCCTAAATACTCAAATAAGAAACCTTTTAGCGTGAAAGAGAAGTTATCACAAAATATACCCTTGTGAACACAAAATTAATACGTAAAAATTAGTATATGTCTATATTTCTGAGATGAGGTATTTACATTATTCGAACTGTATTGTCATATTCATTGCGTTTCGGCCGTTGTACGCTCCGAGCTTCTTCAGGTGACTAGAATTTTAAACCGAACCCTTTATATAGATCCATGGAGTAGATTGTTCTCGTTCTGGTTTCCATTTATTGTCTCTATGGTTTTGAATTTAAAGACGCCTGTTCATGAACATATTGTCAGTAAGGTGATTCATTATATTATCAGGACAGTAATCCCAACGTTTGAAACCTTGAAAAAGTGCATGAAAGCCCTAACCTAAGACTTGCGAATGAAATTGGGTAGACGGAACTATTCGGGACTAGCTGTCGATGGCTGTATTAACAGAAAGTCAAAAGTCATCGTGACTGAGGGTTTGAACGTACTGGCCTTGCTTTGTTAACCATTTCAATAAATAATATAATGCATTAATAGAATTAACTCACAGCTCTTTGAGTCAAGTCACTGAAGCTAACCAACACTTTTATCCACTAGGTCACGTGTCCTTGAAAACAAAATTCCAGTCACCTGAAGAAAGTCGGAGCGTACAACGGCCGAAACGTTGTGAATATAAGAAATAAGGATGAGGATGACAGTCCGAATAATGTAAATAATATAAAAGTAGGATATCTCAATTTTCCGCATCGAGGAGTTGTTACAACTGAATATTAGTTATTTCAGCGTGTTTTCATCTCATTCCTTTCCATAGTATCGCTTCAGCTGCTTAATTCCTCGGTACCATTCTGGTCGGATTTCTGGGAAACTGTCATATTACTGGCTCCTCATCCTTACGACGTTTCCATTGCTACAAACTATTGCCTTTATCATATATATATATATATATTGTCTCCGAGCGGTTCTTTTTTATAAAGTACTCTTTAGAATGCGGTTATCTATGAACTCTTTGCAACTTCCTAACGTTTGTAGCTCTTAGTAATATTTGTACCTTACTATTATTCTCAGTCTCTATTCGACCAGACATTTTTATACTTAGTTCTACTGCCAACGATACCAGTAATAGGTTAAGTCCTTGAAGCTAAACAAGGTTTCATTGACCAAATAACCATTGTCGCTAAAACAACAGTACAGAGGAACTTGTAGGTTTCCCGCCATTGCTATCAGATGGTTTTTAATGTCGTGTTTCTTCAGAACGCGGGAGAACAGGACTCTCCACAAATTCATTTTCTCTATTATCTGTGATTTTTCATGCATTGGGGAGTGGTTTTCATTTGTATTTTGACCTAAGGGTCACATATCGTCAAAACACATTGAGAAATATTTTAACTAACTAGTTTAGATAACTTCGTTTACTTCTCTCAACAAAAGTAATTTTGCACTCAGTTAATCCTGAAGCCGTTTTCCACTTAACATTTCGGCTACTTTACCCAACAAAAATAATTGTATTCTCCAATTTTAGAGAAAGTTCTTCTCATTTTGAAAATTACTTAAAATTGATACCAACCATCTGAAAATAGGTTGACATTAATGGAGCATCATCAGTATATTGGAAATAAGCTGATTCTTTAGGCAAAAATATACTGAAAAGATTCATGAAAGTCAATCATTTAAATTTAAAAAATAATACCTTAATTAAAAGAGAAACCAGTTTTCTAAGACAAAAGTGTAGCTTGTAGGGTTCATCGGCCATGCCTGGTACAAGGCCACTTCAAAACATAGCCGACATTCCTCGCATTTAAAGATATTTAGACGGTTGAAAGAATAAAAGTGTTTTGTTTATAAATTATGTGGAATTTTATTAACAGAACAGAATAACATCAATTTGGAGGAGTTAAATGTTCAAAGAGAAAATGTAGTACGCAATTAATTGAATCCAGTGTCCTAGTTGTAGGTAGCGAATGCGTTTATGCCGAAAAAATGAAGTGTGGTAAGTCTGTGTTCCTTTCTTTCTCTCCATAGCCGGTAAAAAAAAAGGCAAAGCAATAAGTGAAAACTGTACTTATTGGATGATAGTTTTCAGGAGTCAGTTGAAAATGTCTTATTGTTGTTGATTCTTTGACGACGAGTGAGTGAAGACGAAGAAAGGAAAATAGGAAGAAGAGGAAGAACGAAATAATGTCGACGAGACATGTCAGGTTCGGCGTCTTGAAACTTTCCCCTTACATTGCGGCGATGTCCTTATCAGACCCCTGCTCCCATCGGACTGTCGTGGCCGGTCAAGAAACGTGGATAAGTAGTGAAATCTAGTCACGTGGTTGGCTTTGAGTGCAAACCCATTTTTTAGGTGTTAAGAAAATTTGTATCCTATAAGCTCATGCACAGCAGATCTTCTGCTCGTGCAATGTGCAATACTTAATAAAAGAAAAAGTGATAAAATATAAACAAAATCTAAAAATTAAAAAAATTAAATCGTCTAAACCGAATGAGTCAGTGCAATTAAGCGCTGTTAAGTGCAATACGTGATAAACGCTTGGGTGATCATGTCTCGAAAGACTGAATGTACAGAAGACTTTCCCGCAGTCGGTTGCCATTACTTTCTGCGGTAGACAGGTTTCCAACCAAGGTTATAGAACCCAATCTGTCCTGCTATTTAACCCATAGCTGGAGACAAAAGAGACGGATTAATATTTTTCCCTTTCCTAAGCGTATTTGCGCGTAAGTGAACACAACGAATTGAACTGGAATTCGAACTCGGCTCTCTCTCTTTCTCTCTCTCTCTCTCTTTCTATATATATATATATATATATAGAGAGAGAGAGAGAGAGGGAGGGAGGGAGGGAGGGAGAGATATTCTTCTTCATGTGCCGTATCTCTTCAGAATGTAGGCGATCATGGACTTTCATATGGCTCTGTCTCTAGTTGCTCTCAACATTCTTCCTCTTGGTATCTCTACCAAACACCGTTCTTCCATCCATTTGCTCAGGTCTATCAAGTAGGTCTCACGCTGCTTTCCCCTGCCTTTATCTGTTCTGTGAGTATTAAATTTTCCAGACCCTCCTTCCTGATTACATGTTCCAGAAACCTCTATATTCCTTATAATAAGGAACCACATTTCTGCTGCTTCAAGCCTCTCCTTCATCCTTGAGGAGATCGTCCAACATTCACTTCCATACAGAAGAACAGATGTCACATGGCAATCTAGCACTGTCTTCTTTGTTTCCAATGTTTTTCAGTACCTTAGTTAGCTTTTATAAAGTTAAAAAGTTTGTGTAAAGTTATGCTTACGTTCATATATATATATATATATATGTGTGTGTGTGTGTGTGTGTGTGTGTGTGTGTGTGTGTGTGTGTGTGTGTGTGTGAACGTAAGCATAAGTTTAGGCGTATGATGTCCTGAAGAACGAAACTCGTCACACGGGCATTTTTTCTAACTTTATCATTTATATAAGAAAAGAAAAAAAAAACAATAAAAATAAAATGAAATTCGCGAGACGGATTCGAACCATCGACCTAAGGATCACTGACATTTATGTGAGTTGTGGTACAGTGGATATCGGCTCGGAACGAGAAATCGGGGAGCCGAATCTATTGTATTCACTTACGCGCAAATACCCTTGGGAAAGGTATTAATCCGTCTCTTCCTTCCAGTTATGGGTTAAATAGCAGGAGAGATTGGGTTCTATAGCCTTGGTCGGCAGCCAGTCTACCGCAGAAAGCAATGCCAACCTACTGCGGGATAATCTTCAGCCCAGTCATTCATGTTTCTTTCGAGACATGATCGCCCAAGCGTGTATCACGTATGGCACTTAACTGACTGACAGTCCTCCGCTCTACCAACTGAACTATCACGAGACTCGCTGCAGAAGCTGTTAATTAAATTAATCAAACACCAAGGAAAGTATTTTTTAACAGTTTCTTTGATTGCCTGGGTTAAACGTTAAAGCAACAGCATACTTTGATACATCTTGAGATATAAAAATGTAATTATATATATATATATATGTGTGTGTGTGTGTGTGTGTGTGTGTGTGTGTGTGTGTGTTTTCATATCAATTGAACTTTACATCTATTTGTCTACCTCTCTGTCGTATGAATGTCAGTGTGTTCATTATCTACCTATTCTGTCATCTTGCGTTTTCACAGCTTTTCTCTGTTTTTCTCTCTTTCTCTCTCTCTCTTTATATATATATGTATTGAACTCTCTTACTTTTTATTTTACACAGTCTTATCTAAGCATATATCTCAGTCACTTCATATCTACTAATTAAGATTTTAAGATGTTTTACATGAAAGATTCCAACCGTAAATAACTTTCATAATTTGTTTATTTCTAAAAAAAAAAAAAAAAAAGGAAAGACATAAAGCTCGCTTGATACATGTTTACATTATTTCTCTGCAAATTTAAATGTAAATATATTTCGTTTTATCATTCACACCCTATAGAATCTATAAAAGGTAGTAAAAAAAAAACAAAACAAAAAAACAAGATAACAAAGACTAAACGACAATGACAAGATATTAGAATGCATGGTTGTCGTTAAAAGGAAAAGTCCAACATATAAATTATGGCGGACCTGAAGGAGACTACCACCACCTTTTTAACAACCTTGTTGTTTTTCATTTTTTCTTTTTTTTTTCTTTTTTTCAGCACAGTCTTATCGATTATTACATAAAGTTTCCGATTATCAAAAAAAAAAAAAGAAAAATTGGAAAAATGTCAATATTTAAACTATTTTAGAGGGGCTCAGTTTCTCATACAACGTTATAGTAAATCGATCCTCCATTGGCGTCTCTTTGTTTTGCTTTTGTTGGAACGAGTTGCTGCTCTTGTTTTTTATCTTTTTGAAGTTTTCTTCAGTTCTTACGATGTCATCTTCCTCGGAAACTCCAAGAATGGCTTTATTCAAAAAATTTCGCAAAGGATTGAATATACGCAAGCAAAAAAGTTAATTGCACAGGAAAGATTTACTATAAGGTTGTATGAAAAACTGAGCTCCCCGCCCAAATTGTTTAAATATTGGAATTTTTACAAATTTTTTGTCAATTGGAAAGTTTAGGATTTAATCGATAAGATTGCACTGAAAAATAAAACAAAAAAATGGTAATCAACAAATTTACAGGTGGTGGTAATGTCGTACCGGTGGGTGGTTCCAAAATGGAGGATCGATTTACTATAACGTGGTATGAAAAAATGAGGACTCTCCTCCTAAAATTGTTTAAATATTGAAATTTTTCCAATTTTTTTTTTTTTTTTTTTTTTTGTCAATCTGAAATTTAGGGTGTAATCGATAAGATTGTACTGAAAAAAGTAAAAAAAAACAAAAACATGAAAAACAACAAATTTAAAGGTGGTGATAGTCTCCTTCAGGTCTGCCTAAATTATAAATTGGAGATACAAACATCAAATAAGTACAAAGATTTAAATGTATGGAAAGTGTTTTAACATAAGACGGAAACTGTGACACTGTAATCCAAAGATCTATTGAGATAGTGAAAGATGCTTTCCAAAATATTTTAATTGTATTTTTCTTTTCTGAAAGAAAGTAACATGTTGTTTGTTTCTGTTTTATAAGAAACCGGAAAATATCGTTAAAACAAAGAAAAGTGTATTAAACTGTTACGAAATGTTAGTCTTCTTATATGGCAGTGAATGGTGGACGATGCTCATGTAGATGAAGAAGAGACTTGATGAAAGAGCAGTGTAATTCTACAGAAGGATCGTGATAATATCATGGACCGAACATGTGAACGACGACGAAGTTTTAAAGAAAATAAAAAGAAAGGTTTATACTTAACATAAGAAAGAGACTGCTGAAATCTCTTTGGTACATAATAAGAAAAGAAGTCTGTGAAAAATTGATAATCACAGGAAGAACTGAAGGCAAGAGAAACAGAGAGAAAAAAACGCATATTTTTCCTGACGAACTTAAAAAGGTAAAAAAAGCGAGATTTATCAAGAGCTACAAAGGATAGAACATTACGGAGAGCCTTGCACAACAAGGCCGTAAAAGGACATGGTTCATTGAAAAAAAAATCGTGTTTAGGGCGGATTTTTTTTTAATGGTTTCACCCCAAGCAAGGCGGTACCGCCACTGATATGCCTACATAAGAGAGTTAAAGTTTTAAGTAGGAGGAGAGGGAAGAAAACGAACCAGTTACAGGGAGTGAAAGAGAAAGCGAAAGAGAAGGATGCGAACACATGAGTTGCGAAGGTAGTCAGTCAGTTAACTGCCCATACGCGATACACGCTTGGGCGATCATGTCTCGAAAGAGACATGATTGACTGGGCAGAAGATTATCCCGCAGTAGGTTGCCATTGCTTTCTGCGGTAGACTGCCAGCCAAGGCTATAGAACCCAATCTGTCCTGTTATTTAACCCATAACTGGAGAGAAGAGACGGATTAATACCTTTCTCAAGGGTATTTGTTCGTAAGTGAATGCAAGGAATTCAACTGGAATTCGAACTCGGCTCCCCGGTTTGTCGTTCCGAGTCGATATCCATGCACGACAACGCACATGCGAAGGCAGAGAGATCGGAAAAGAACAAGATACATAGGGTGATGCAGAAAGAACTGAAGTCAAGTGAATAAGAGATGGGAATTGACATTGCATTTAAATTCCTGGAGGTTGTAGCTGTCAGGAAAGCCAGTATACTGAAAGGAGTTCCACAGGCGGGAAGTGCGAGAAAAGAAACTGGTGGAGTAGAACTGCCGCTTGCATTTGGTTGATCTAACTCTAAAAGGGTGGGACCTTGTTGCCAGTCTGGTTGCACGAGTAAATTCTTGTGGAGGGCGCACTATGGACCTAAGTTTGTCAGAGCAGAAGCAATGAAAATATTTAGAAAATCCCGTTGAGAAAGAAATTTGAACGGATTGACAAATGCAAGATACCCGTTCATTAGTGTTTAGAAGGAGAGAAAAATAAATTTTCAAATTAAATTATGTTAATTATAATATTTAAATTAACAAACCTAGATACCACCGCCCGCAACTTGTTTAACTAAATGTTCTCTTTTATATAAATGACGACTTCGCTATCCTTTGATAAGGAACACTGCGTAGCTTGGCACATTTAAAACTAATTAAAACAGTGATACTCAAATCGGACGACATTGGTTCCCAGGGGACAAACTTTCAAATGTAGATGCTGATGAGGAAATTTAGCCAATGGGAGCTGAAGGCATTGCACCAGAATTTCTGTCAAAGAGGAACTTCGAACCGACTAAAAATGCAATCAGTACGATATATATAGTGTTAAATTGGAATGGCGTTTAGTGACAAAATTACTGTTTTTCTTTTTAGTAGACCAAGGAGGCGCAGTGTTTTACTCTCAGGGAGGCAAGCCTGGTCCATGCTAATGGGAGGTAGGTGCGGTTGTCTATGATGGTTAATTGATAGTAGTTTCGTTTTAGAAGCATTAAAATTTACGAGCCATTTCTTACCCCAGTCCACTACGGATTGGAGGTCCTTTCCAAGCTCGGCTGCAAGGTTAGCTTTGTCGCCCACACCAGATTTTTGATCGAGGCGAGAGTAAACTGTGGTGTCATCGGCGTACATACCTACTTGGGATATTATGGTATCGGGGAGATCATTAATGTAGATCAGAAAGAGCGTAGGCCCTAGGATAGAGCCTTGAGGGACACCCGCTGGGTTTTTTGCCGAGGTACTCCCGATAGGTGTCGAGGATCGATGGTCGAAATGGTCGGGTTATAGAAGGAGTGGTTTGATTTTAATCAAATTTGATACACCCATAGACAAAGACATAACAAACGACATTCAGAAGTTTCAAGGTTGCAGTTCTTGCAATAGCGCAGAAAATCAATAATATATATAAAATATAAAAGGCAAGATGTTTGTGTGTGTGTCTGTTTATCTGCATGTCTGTATTTTTTCAGCACTTTTATTTTAGTTTTGCTTCGGGTTTGGCTCTAAGTAGTTATAATTGTCTCAGCCATGATACCATTTACTCAGAGGACTTATTTAGCCTTCAAAATTCAGTTTACGACGAAAACACTTATTTGATATCGATACCAGGAAATCAAAATTTGGCTTGACTTACATCCATTCATTTTTCTTTCAGTCTATGGTTTCGCTTTAACTGGAAACAACTATTGCTTTTTAGTCTTTCGTGCCAACGTCCAAAGAGTCTGAGCTGAGCTCCAGGACCATGGATTAGTTTTAAATCTTTCATTAAACCCGAGCAACACCGAGCTATACTTCTAATATATATATATTCCTTCTGTCACGCACATAGAGAGAAACAATAGCGAAGCAGCATCGGCTCAGTTCTTTCTCTTTAATACGAGTAATGAAAGCTCTTGCCGCGTATTTACTCTTTAATAGTCCCTTATTATATTTTTTGGCAGTATGTTGTTGCAGAGCAGCTGTGACACCCTTCTAGCACCTACAAAGTTGGAATGGTCTGCGGATCGAAATAGCTATAGAGTAAGACACTACGCCTCCTCGGACTTACCCTATCCTCAGACCTCAAATGGAACCTCTATATTGAATCCATAGCAAAATCTACTGCTAAGAAGATTGGGTCACTATGTCGATCCAGGATGTTTTTTCCACCTGAATCCATCCTGCATATATACAAGTCAACCATCCGTCCGTGCATGGAGTACTGCTGCCATTTATGGTCAGGTGCCCCTGCCGTTCACCTCAGTGTTCTTGACAAGCTCCAAAGGAGAGTCTGTAATGTGATAGGTACTGATCTGGCGACTCGACTGCAGCCACTTCCCCATCGTCGAAATGTGGCCTCCCTTTGTCTCTTCTATAAATACTTTCATGGCTTCTGCTCGGATGAGCTTAAGTCACTGATGCCTCCACAACAGGTGTTTACTCGTGCAACCAGACTAGCAACTGGGTCCCACCCATTCACAGTCAGGTTAGCCAAATGCAGACGACAATTCTACTCCTGCAGCTTCCTCTCTCGCACTTCCCGCCTGTGGAACTCACTCCCGTATTCTTGCTTTCCTGACGGCTACAACCTCCAGAAATTTAAATGCAAAGTCAATACTCATGTACTAACCACTGGCCTCTAGCTCTCTCCCCTCCCCTGTATAACCTTCCCTTTCTCTCCACCTATGTATCTGTTATCGCACCTGCTTTCTCAGCTTTCTATTGTTCCTTTCTAACTAGTTTGTACTCCTCACTCTTTTCTAATTAATCTTTTTAAATTTATGTAACCCCCTGTACATCAGTGGCGTTTCCGCCTTGTTCGGGTTGAAATGATTAAAAAAAATAAATGAATAAAGATTAATAGCAATCAAGAATTTAGAGCGCCATTGACGATTATTAACGGACTGTTCTCTCTGCGATTCTAACAACTTAACCACAACCTAAATTTTGTTGTTCTGTCTTATCTGTGTTTGTCTTGTTTGTACTTAATATCCATTAGCACGGATATTGTGCTGTAGATCTTTCAGCACGCATCATTGGGTATCGTACTAACACAATTGTCGGCATGGGTACTTGTGTATGTGTGTATATATATTGTGTATTTGGACAACAATCTCTTTTATACGTGTTTCATTGAAAATGACAGACAGGGTATTAGGGTTTTTTATGTGGTTTTTCATGTGTTCGTATAATTTTTTTCTTTTTGGAACTCTTTTTGTGCATGTTAACATATGTTTATCTGTAAAACAAAATTAATTCTTGATAATGGCTAAAATTAGCCGAAAGCGCTCGAAATTACAAAAGCTTTGAAGAATTCTTATACAATTTGAGTTCCGAAAAGAAAAAAGAATTATACGAACACATGAAGGAGTATATGGAAGACTTAATGATATCTTATCTGTCATTTTCAATGAAACACACACACACACACACACACACACACACACACACACACACATATATATATATATATATATATATATATATATATATATATATACCCACGTCTATTGAACAGGTTAAGAGGCTCATCCCTTGTTCCCTGTTTAGGATGTGGTTTCCGGCTTTCTCTTTTCCAGTCTTCTCACTTTGTTTTTTTGTTCAATTGGAGTAGATAGATCTATCTATCGCCCGGTTCACACTCCACCCACGTCTATTGAACAGGTTAAGAGGCTCATCCCTTGTTCCCTGTTTAGGATGTGGTTTCCAGCTTTATCTTTATCGACTAATTTTTTCCCTTCTAGCCTAACCCCTCAAAAAAAAAAAACAAACAAAAAAAAAACAATACATCCCAACCCCTTCCTTTACCTAATCTACCTCTGGGCTTAGAATTTTTCCTCATGCTCTGTTTATAAGGGGTCGAAGAATGCATGCCTTAAAATGACATGTTGAAACGTTTATTTCCCCACAAAGTTTTATCTGAATTTATATACATAGATATATAGTCATCCGCAAACAGCTTTGTTTCGCTGTATCACAGCTCATCAGTACGGTTAAACTCCGATTGCTTTTAACCCAGGATTGAAACCCGACCGAATTGGCGTCAGTCGGCGATTCTACCTCTGGTCTATGGGTGCTCAGTAGAAGAAGGCAGACTTTTTAGCGTGTATATTATCATTATACATGCCCAATAGCCAGAGTGCTCTAATTCATTACTGAATAAGCGATGTGTACATGCCAGAGTAGTGTTTTTCAAAGTCTACCATTCTACTAGAGTGCTCAATATATATATATATAGATATTCTAGTATTTATAAAACAGTGCTCACTAGCAGTTTCATGACAAAACATTTTAACTCCAAGCCAAAAACAAAGCTACTGACCTCCGAAAAAAAAAAAAATTCTAACTTTTTCGTCACAGAATGTGGAAATGGAATGCTAGCCAATCGGCCAGCAGAGAAGAGGAAGGCCTAGTAGATAGACTAAATTATCGCCCGGTTCGCACTCCACCCACATCTTTTGAACAGGTGAAGAGGCACGTCCCTTGTTTCCTGTTTAGGATGCGGTTTCCGGTTTTCTCTTGTCCAATCTTTTCACTCTTTTCTCTATTTATTTTTATTTTTATTTTTTCTCAATTGGAGTAGATGGACTAAACTATCGCCCGGTTCACACTCCACCCACGTCTATTGAACAGGTGAAGAGGCTCATCCCTTGTTCCCTGTTTAGGATGTGGTTTCCGGCTTTCTCTTTTCCAATCTTTTCACTCTTACGTGGCCCCCTGTGCATCAGTGGCGTTATCGCCTTGCTTGGGGTGATATGATTTAAAAAAAAATCATCAGATGCTTATAATGAAATGAACCTTCAAGGATTTGATGAACAATCCAAATCCCGGAACGGTCACTTCATAATGAGCACGTAATAATTGCATAGAACATAAAACTCCGAGTTGTGCTATAGACGTAGATTTAAATGATTAATATATTTATTAATATGTGTATGCCTGTGTGCATGCGAGCGTGAATTCTTATCGTTTCCTTTTTATTCGTGTATGTGCGTATGTGTGAATGTGTAGAAAGGAAAATGCTGGCATTTAATACGAAATAGAAACGATGGAATATTCTTAAATGCTTGCAAAAGTCAACAGGAATTGAACAATTTAATTCTGCAGATCAACGTCGGGAGTATCAGATGGCGACAAGCCTGTCACATTTCATTGAAGAAAGGGGGTGTTACCGACCTTATTTAGTAGTCCTTACTTTGCAAAATTCACCTCTCCTTCGAATTTTCCATCACTCACACACACACACACACACACATACACACTCTCTCAATCTCTCCCTCTCAATCTCTCTCTCTCTCTCTCCCCTTCTCTCTTTTTCTGCCTCTGTGTTTCTCGCTATAGTATTTCGGACGTGCTGGTTACACACGCCATAACTTGAGTTATACTTGATTTGAGTTGTCACGCATTAAATTACATGGCAGCTATCTCTCTTTTGCTCTCTCTTTTATATATATATATATATATATATATATATATATAATACAAATGAATATAAAATATCGCAGATTGAGTGCTGGTGCTAATAATAATAATAATAATAATAATCATAATAATAATAATCATAATATATACATATATATATATATATAGATATATAATATACATTATATTTTAGAACATCTACATAATTTTATATATATATATATCCACTACAAATGGCACATTTGTTTCGACAGTGAAATGTTTCATCAGGCGGTATGTATAGGAATGGAAAGCCTCTTTTCTTATATTTGGTCAGTTGTGTTTGGGATGTTGGTAGGGGTTAGTGATAGGGAACAAGTCTCGTGTATTGACGATACACAAAACTTGCATATATATATATATAATCATTTCACCCCAAGCAAGGCGGAAATGCCACTGATGTGCGGGCGGCTATGTAACTGTAAAAAGATTAATTAGAAGAGAGTGGGGAGTAGAGACCAGTTAGAAAAGAGCAATAGAAATATGAGAATGCAGGTGTGTTGACAGTTACATAGAAGGATATACGGGGTGGGGAGAGAGCTAGAATCCATGGTTAATAGATGAGTATTGACATTGCATTTAAATTCTTGGAGGTTGTAGCCATCAGGAAAGCAAGAATATGGGAGAGAGTTCAATAGGCGGGAAGTGCGAGAGAAGAACCTGCAGGAGTAGAATTGTCGTCTGCATTTGGCTAACCTAACTGTGAATGGGTGGGACCCAGTTGCCAATCTGGTTGCACGAGTAAACACCTGTTGTGGAGGCACCAGTGACTTAAGTTCGTCCGAGCAGAAGCCATGAAAGTATTTATAGAACTGTCAAAGGGAGGCCACATTTCGTCGGTGGGGAAGTGGCTGCAGTCGAGCCGCCAAGTCAGTACCTATCACATTACAGACTCTCCTTTGGAGCCTGTCGAGAACACTGAGGTGAACGGCAGGGGCACCTGACCATAAATGGCAGCAGTACTCCATGCACGGACGGATGGTTGACTTGTATATATGCAGGATGGATTCAGGCGGAAAAAACATCCTGGATCGGCATAATGACCCAACCTTCTTAGCAGTGGATTTAGCTATGGATTCGATATAGTGGTTCCATTTGAGGTCTGAAGAGAGGGTAAGGCCGAGGAGGTGCAGTGTTTTGCTCTCAGGGAGAATCGCTTGGTCCATGCTTATGGGAGGCAGGAGAGGTTGCCTGTGATATATATATATATATATATATATATATATATATATATATATATATATATAATTTAAAATATTGAGAGGAAAACTCGACACATAATTAAATGGTTATAAATACAAAATTTATTTCGGCAATCTAGAAAAATTTGCAATTTCAGACCGTTGAAAAGTAAATAAATGTTAAATAAATGAAACACACACACACACACACACACACACACACACACACACACACACACACACACACACAGGTCATTGACCAGGAGTAGACGTATATCCTTTGTTTCTCTTTGTTTTCAAATGGAGTAATGATCCTTAGTTCGTTGCATTTACTTTTTAAGTGCTTAATAACAATAACAATATAGAGCAATATAATTATGTTCATATTTTATTATAAGCAGTTAAATAAAAATATGTTTTTAATAAAAGTCTTAAAATAAAATTATTAAAATAATAATATTAATAAAATAATAAACGTATTGAATAATACCGTTAATAAAAGTATTAAAATAATCAATGATAATATATATATTTATATATATATTTATATATATTAATTATGTCACCCGAAGCAAGGCATTCCACTGCCACTATAGCGCAGGGGTTACATAGAGCGATTGGGTATAGGAAATGTCAGAAGGAGGGTGATTGACGAGTTAGGATGTACATAGGGAGAGAGTTGAAGAGAATGGGTGTGAGTTAGTTTGTTAGGAGGTGTCTATTGACCCTACATTTAAAATTCTGGAGGTTGTAGCCGTCGGGGAAGCAAGCATGCGGAAGGGAATTCCACAGGCGGGAAGTGTGAGAAAAGAAGCTGTTGGAGTAGACATTGTGGTTACATTTCATCGGTTTCATTGTAAAAGGGTGGGACCTAGTTGCCAATCTAGTATATCGGGCAAATTCACACCTGGGGGTACCAGTCATTTAAGTTCATCAGAGCAGAAGCCATGAAAGTATTTATATAAGAGGCATAGGGAAGCCACGTCACGCAGGTGAGAAAGATACTGCAGGCGGTCAGCCAAGTCGGTATCAATCACATTACAGATTCTTCGCTGTATTTTGTCAAGAACCCCGAGGAGAATAGAAGGGGCACCCGACCAGATGTGGCAGTAGTACTCAATACATGGGCGGATGGTGGATTTATATAATTGCAGGATAGATTCAGGCGGAAAGAATTTCCGGGCCCTGCACAGAGAACCGACTTTCATAGCTGGGGATTTTTGCAATGGATTCGACGTAGTCATTCCACTTGAGGTCCGCTGAGAATGTCAGGCCAAGGAGGCGTAGTGTTTTACTCTCTGGGAGGCAAGCCTGTTCCATACTAATGGGAGGGAAGTGCGGTTGTCTGTGGTGGTTAATTGACAGCAGCTTCGTTTTGGAAGAATTGAATTTTACGAGCCATTTCTTACCCCAATCCACCACGGATTGGAGGTCCTTTTCAAGCTCAGCAGTGAGGTTCGCCTTGTCATCAACACCAGATTTTGATCGAGGCGAGCGTAAACTGTGGTATCATCGGCGTACATGCCTTCTTGTGATCTCATGGCATCGGGGAGATCATTGATATAGATTAGAAAGAGCGTAGGACCTAGGATAGAGCCTTGGGGAACACCCGCGTTTGTAGGGTAGTTCTGGGAGTCATGTCCGTTTAATACTACTTTCAGTGTGCGGTTAGAGAGGAATGACTGGATTAAGTCCAACAAAAGTCCAGTAATGCCGTAGCTTCGCAGTTTCCGTAGAAGGCCGGTATGCCATACTCTGTCGAATGCTTTAGAGATATCCAAGGCGACAGTTCGGGCTTCGCTATTCTTGTCGAGAGCCTGGTATATATACTCGGTGATGGTCGTTAGCATATCAGCAGTAGACCTGGTGAAGCGGAAGCCATACTGTTTGTCCGAGAGCAGCCCGTGGGCTGTGAGATGCTGAACGACCTCGGCATTGATAATGGCTTCGAACACTTTGCCGAGGATCGGAAGAAGGCTGATAGAGCGGTAATTTGCGGGGTCCGAGAGTTCACCAGTGTTCTTGAATATTGGAACCACAGAAGAAGACTTCCAACAGGCAGGAAAGCAGGAGAAAGTTAGGCAGTGGTTGTAGAGTTTAGAAAGGACAGAGGAGAGTTCAGGGGCACATTTCTTCAAGACTATGATTGGGATTCCGTCCCCACCAAAGTAGTACAAACTAATGGGTTGACAGTCCGCTGTTTGTAATGAGTTACTTTATTAAGCGTGCTCAGTACTTAGTATATGGAAATATATTTATTATAAGTTTATAATAAAAACATAGTTTACTGCAACAGAAGAGCCATTGTGTTTCGGTACTATCTTATTAGCACCTCGTCAGGCAGTAAAATACTTTTTTACTGTTAGGAATTATTTTATATAGAAGCTATAAATCTTAACAGTAAAAAAAATATTTTACTGCCTGACGAGGTGCTAATAAGACAGTACCGAAACACAATGGCTCTTGTGTTGCAGTAAACTATGTTTTTATTATAAACTTATCATAAAAATATTATTTATATATATATATATATATATATATATATATAGATAGATAGATAGATAGATAGATAGATAGATAGATAGATAGATAGATATAGATATATGTATGTATAAAACATATTTAATTGAATTCCACCAGTAAGGTCTGTCTGTTTAATACTGTATAACAATTTTCCCTGTGTAGATATGCAATTGTCCATTCAGATTAAATTTAGAAGAACCTATTGAAAGTTTATATGCTTATAAATTTGATCTGAATGTGTGAGTGGCTGTCCATAAACTCGAGAAATGTAATAAAATATTAAAGAGAAAGAGCTTATCATTCGAATTCGATAAATCATGTGTGAATAAATTCTATCTCTCCCATGATACGTTAAATACACACACACATATTCCCTCTCTCTCCCACACACACACACACACACACACACACACACACACACACACACACACACACACACACACGCTTTCAAAGGGTGTGCCATGTATTTGAGATCAAATTATAAAGAAAAACAAACCTATTCAATAGAAAAGAAATCGGTTTACATTTTTAAAAGTAAACATGTTCTGCTTAGGGAAACAGAAAACAAATTATTCTATTAAACCATTCCAAACTTCTAGGACGGCCTCGGTACATGGACGCATGATCTCGTTGGTTGGCATACTTACTATGCACCCTTCGTTTATATATATATATATATATATATATATATATATTAGTCATCCACATACATGAAGTGGAAACTGTTTTTAAAATTTTCTTCTCTATGGATCAATCGTAATGAGAGCATAATATATTAGTCATCCACATACAAGCCTGTTTCGCTGCATCACAGCACATCAGTGTGGCTAGACACATCACTTGCTTCTGGCCGGGATCGGAACTCGACCGATTTGGTGTCAGTCGGAGTCACTACCTGCTAAGCCATAGGTATGGTATCAAAGAAGGGAAATTTTAACATGTTGTATATAAGCAGTGTATACACACGCCAGTCACCGAAAGAACTGAAGAGTCACGCACATATATATATATATATATATATATATATATATATATATATTTCATTTGAAAGTGAGTTATTTCCACAACTTAGTTTTTAATCTTCCGGTATCTTCCGGTATCTTCCGGTATCTTCAGGTGATTTATAATAACTGATTTTCAAATGTTTTTTAAACATACAACAGGGATTTTTACGACTGAAATTTTTAAACAATCGATAATTTTCAAAATTAGAGAGGAGTTGCTTTAAGATTCATCCAGGTCTGTATGATCCTAAGATGTATTTATAGGTGTGATTAAATTTGGACATTACTTCTGATCTTTAATTTAGTAATGTTTTTTATTCAGGAAATTTAGCCATAATATTTTTTCCAGAACAAAATAATTGTTTTACATTTTTTCAACTCTTCGCTTCTAAAAATAATACATTAGCTACTGTCTTATTATTTTCCTTTTTAAATTTTTGACGTACCATGTCTGGTTTATATAGTTACACTTTGCTCCAATATTCATGTGTTTTCACAAACAATTCTTTTAAAATATAATAGCCTCCCACTCCACTATAGCCATCTAATATGATGGCCTTTTTTTAGTTTAATTTTGTTATTTTTAAATCTCTTTATCAATATATATATGATCAAGTAAATTAACCATAATCCACTGCCTAATGATGGTGTATTGAACACCGAAACATAATAACTTTTGAGTTGCAGTATGCTATAATAATAATAATAATAATAATAATAATAATATATATATATATATATATATATATATATATATATATATATATATAATTTGGAAACCAGTTATTTACGCAACCTTGGTTTCAACCTTTAGGTATCTTCAGGCAATTTTCCAACGTTTTCAAAGTTACAACAGAGGTTTTTTACGAACGTTCGACTGGAAGTTTGAAATACATAACATTTCAAAATTAGAGAGGAGCTACTTAAGGAACCTAAACGCTTTCATCTTGGTTTGTATGATCCTAAGATATATTTTTTGGTGTAAATACCTCTGGACATTACTTCTGATTTTATTTAGTATGTTGTTTTTTGTTCTGGAAAAAATATTATCGCTAACTTTTCTTCTTGGTTTGATTTTCAGACATCACCACCGATGTTAAGTTTGGCTTTTTTTAATTATACTCCATTTTATATCAGGGTCTTTTCCATTTTTTTCTCTTATTTTCCACATATGGTTAACCATTTTGGTACAATGTTCAAGGTTTTCCAGCTTAACTGTAGAACTGTGATTATTCCATCTTTTTTTTTTTTAAAGTTCGAATTCCAGTTGAATTCATTGCATTCACTTACGCGCCAATACCCTTGGGAAAGGTATTAATCCGTCTCTTCCTTCCAGTTATGGGTTAAATAACAGGACAGATTGGGTTCTATAGCCTTGGCTGGCAACCAGTCTACCGCAGAAAGCAATGGCAACCTACTGCGGGATAATCTTCTGCCCAGTCAGTCATGTCTCTTTCGAGACATGATCGCCCAAGCGTGTTTCACGTATGGCACTTAACTGACTGACCTTTTGTGAAAAATATAAGGTATGTCAGTGTACTACAAATCAATTCTTAACTGCCACGTAGCTGGGATTATCCATTTGTCATTACAAGTGTTTAAAAAAAAAACAAAAAAACCTTATGACCCAACAATTACCATATATTGCTCGGAAGATCGAAAAAAAAGGCGTAAAACTGACAATTATCATTCCATGTCGACACTATCTACATCTCTCTCTCTCGCTTACTGCCTCTGTCCCACATTCACACACACTTACACACACACATACTATCTTTATTTATTTATTTCTTTCTTTATATATATATATATGCTTTCATTAGGATTGGGCTCTCTAGAGTAGAAAATTTTAAAAACATTTCCACTTCTGCGATATACGCATTACTCTTAAGAAATGAATTGACATCTTTCGGTGACTGGCATATGTGTATACACAGCTTATATACGACACGTTAAAATTTCCCTTCGTTGATTCCATGCGCCTATAGCTTAGGGGGTAGTGACTCCGCCTGACACCAAATCGGTTGAGTTTCGATCCCGGCCAAAAGCAAGTGGATGTGTTTAGCTACACTGATGATCTGTGATACAGCGAAACAGGCTGGTCTGTGGGATTCTTATATATATATATTTATATAAAATTGGCTACAGTTTTTCGACTTTCTCGTAAACCTTGGTTTTTCCGAAATGCTATAGTATTGCTCTCCTTGTTGTTTTAAGAGAAAATACAAAAGCGTTGAACAATGTTTAAATAAATTGAGTTCCGAAAAGAAAAGAATTGTACGAATACATGAAAAATTATATTAAAAAAATTAATGATTATACCTTGTCTGCCATTTTTAATGAAATCTGTATAAAAAAGAGATTGTTGCACAAATACACAATTAATATATATATATATATATTACGATAGATGGCCCACGTGTGCTTTTTTAAATATATAGATTAAATATGCCAGTTAATTCAGTCAGTCAGTTAAGTGCCGTGCGCGATACACGCTTGGGCGATCATGTCTCGAAAGAGACATGACTGACTGGGCAGAAGATTATCCCGCAGTAGGTTGCCATTGCTTTCTGCGGTAGACTGGTTGCCGACCAAGGCTATAGAACCCAATCTGTCCTATTATTTAACCCATAACTGGAGGGAAGAGACGGATTAATACCTTTCCCAAGGGTATTTGCGCGTAAGTGAATGCAAGGAATTCAACTGGAATTCGAACTCGGTTCCCCGATTTCTCGTTCCGAGCCGATATCCACTGCGCCACAACGCACAACTTCCAGTTAATTAGAGGGATAAAAAATGAACAAAACGATAACAATCTGGGCAATAAGATGGATGATCAGATCGGATCAGATCGAAATATAAATATATTTTCAAAATAATATCACACATTTAGGTATTAAGTGTTTGGGTTAAGTCAGAAAATATAATTTCAACAGAGAGCACTCTGACTAACAATAACAACAACATTCCTCGAAAGAGTAAGGCCTACTTCTTTTTTTCTCGTCTCGTTGAAAAATTAAACAGACGTGTCCAAAAATTCCGACATTAAAATCATTTTATATGGTACTTCACTTAGTCTAAATGTTAATAGATAATAAATATCTTCAATCTGATTACTAATATTGCTATCATTTTGGTGGCTTTTTATTCCTCAAATTTTATTTACCTCCCAATTAAATCCAAACTACCCACCAAGCCACACGCACAAACAGACACACAGACATAATACGCTAAAAAGTCTGCCTCCCTCTACCGAGCGCCCATAGCTCAGGGTTAGAATCGCCGACTGACGCCAATTCGGTCGGGTTTTCAATTCGTTCGGGTTTCAGTCCTGGGTTAAAAGCAATCGGATGTCTAACCGTACTGATGAGCTGTGATACAGCGAAACAGATCTGTCTCGGATGACTATATATATAAATATATATAGTCATCATCGGATGACTATATATATATATGCACACTACCGGCCATAATTATTAGCAACCCCAATTTATTAAAAATAAATGATGTATTTCATACTATTTTTAGTATTGATTGTCATATACATAATTCTAAATGAAAATAGAATGTTTTTTTGTTATTATTACTTTAGAAAATAAAATTTATACTTAACTTTTAGTGAATTTATATATTTATATTAACATTTTGATGATAAAACTTTGTTTTCATTAAGTTTGAGCTCTTTTAACATCATGATATGCTTCTTTTTTTTTTTGGCAATTGAGTGGCGGTACCTTAATTCGTAGTTACTTTCTTCTACTTGACTACAACCTCCATCTCACAGATAATAACAAAAATAACAAATCTGATTTTCTCAACGATTTTCTATAAAACAATTACTTACTTGTATAATTTGTTTTTCGGTGCGTGGTTTAAAGAAGTATGCATTTTTTTTTCTTATTTTCAAATGTTCGTTTTTTACTTTTAGTATGCGAGGAGGAAATATAGATATTGATTCAAGGATAAAAATCTATGAGCGTCTTTAATCTGGGCGACAGAGACATTTTGGCTTTACGCTGGAAGCCTTAATTAAACGTATGTTTATACTGCCCGGGACGATAAAAACTTGTCAATTTAAATTCCATCTGTCAGATGATTGCAGGATGTCACTGTCTTTTGTTTAACCACACATTTCGACGTAAATCAGAAGCCATGCATAAAACCAAAGAGTTCAATAATGTCATTGTAGGTCATTTTAAGTAACTTGTGAATCTTCAATGGCATACTTTTGGCTTGTAAAAGGAATCAGATTTCCTTTTTCTGTGTTTGAAGGGACACGTTTCAGTGCAAGATTTTTAATCGACCGCGGGCGAGTAAATAAATAAACTTTAATCGCCTAATTAATTTTTTTTAATCGACTGAGTCTATCGGGCGAGTGAAATCTCAAAGGCTATATATATATATATATATATATATATATATATATATAGAGAGAGAGAGAGAGAGAGAGAGAGAGAAGTGGAAATTTAAGTCAACAACCAGAGGCGACGGGTCTGATTCATGCTAAACGCAACTGTCATGCCAAAATATTTATTTTTGTATAAATTCAAGAAATGTGGCAATAGACCAAAAGTAAGGATGGGGATGCTAGTCTTGATCTGTTTTATCTTAGAAACTTAGCAAGTCACAATTACTGACCCATACAAACTATACAATATCACTTGCACCAAACCACCACATTCTTACTTAACATTCTTAACATTCTTACCAAAACCACGATAATACATCAAAGACTCTATGAAGTCCTAACTTGTCCCATATGTATTATTTGTTTGTGGGGAAATAAAATTAACAACTTTTAAAAATGAAAAATTTGATGAATATTTACACTATGCATAATACTAAATACACAAGAAACTAAAAAAAAATGGTGTTAGTAATAAAATCCACGATTCATAATTGTAGCGGAAACTTCAGTAAATTGGACGAAATTTAAGTGGAACATGGATAAATTAAAAGCAGTCATTCGACCAACCATACGCACAGTACATATTCATTCAGACACAACAACAAATACAAAAAACACACTAAAAAAATGAAGTGTCCCGCATCCACCTGGGAACTAACATTTCAAAGCATTTAAAGGGGAGTGAATGGGGAATTAAAATATAGAAAGTAATGGCGAAAACAATAGAGGCCAATTAGCATACATTTCTAGCTAAGTTAAATTGGCGTAAGAAGAAAAAGAAAAAGAAGCCTTAACTAACCTATTTTGGAAGCGGTTGCCAATATTTAATAACCGGAATCAAAATGCCTTTTTAAGTGAGCTCCCTACACTTGACAAATACCCACAAAACACAGCGGCCTTTTACCAAATTCTCATGGAGGGAGTAATCATCTCTCATGTCCTGATCTTGACTTTAAGCTGATGCTTTAAGAACGAGATCAGTTGGGAGGAGGAAAACTTCTCATCTCCATAGAATTTCTTCTATCGTGTCGTCCATATCATTACTCGCATAGCATTTAGCACGCACAAGAACACAGTGCCCAGTCTTACTTAACGATAATAACGCATTGCTTCAATCAGAACTAGCCTCAAGATCAAAGAACTTTCTGGGAAGCATGCGAAACTTGATGTCTTCAGTGAACTTGTACAACTGGACTACGATCTTGTAGTGGAAGAATGCGTGCGCCAGAATCTCCAACGATTAAACGCAGCGGACGCAGTTGGGAGAATTTCCCAAGCCCGTTAAAGATTTTTTTTTTTGCCAACCCAGAGGGGCTCTCATATCACCAGCCAGGTGAATGATGCTTCACCGTTAGAAAGCCATTTCAACCAAGGTGCCCTAGGCGATATGGAGCGAGCTTCCTACTTTGTTGAACTGGACTCATCAATCAGACCATCTTGAACGAAATCCCTCGCCAATACTTGATATAATGTCTTACAGGACAGCGTTTGGATGTCGGTGAGGCTATCCATTGTCCGTAAGAGGAACTTGAAGGCTAACCGGCATTCAGGATAGAAGTAGCAATTGCCTTAGGGTAAACAGTGGGCTCTTTCCACGCACGTTCACACACTTTAGGGACGGGAAGCTTTTACTGGTATCATCCTTTTAGAATTCGCCATTCTCATCTGCTTGCGAACACATTCAATCTAGGAATGCAATGCGAAGCGTATGTTGACGAATCTCAACGCTTAGCATACCCAGACCGCCTTCAGAAAGCTGGGGGTAACAGATCTCAAGACAGACCTCGGCACTGGCGGGTGGGGCTGCACAGGGGAGGGTAATTCCATGTAGGACTGGATTAGCCTTTAACTTGCGGAAGAAAAGCTCCAACGAAAGAGTGTACAGCATGAGCAAAACCTCTCAAACTTGATGAATTGATCTGAATAAGTTTTCGAGCTCACATCATTCATTTCAACCATCGCTCCAAGGGACCGATACAAGAGATAGATCCAGGATCGAAAGTACAACGCAAAGCCGGCTGACTCGAGGACAGCTCTGAGAAATCGATAGTCAGCCCAATCAAATACCTTGGACTGATCCAAATTGATCAACATGTACCAAATGAAGCATATTCTGAATAGTCCTACACTTCGCAGAGCAAGTCTTCTCGGGGCCAATCAGATTTGGCAGGACAGCTTGCAAACGGCTGGTTAAGACCTTGACCAAAATATTTAATTCTCTATTTAACATAATTAAGTGCCGGAAATTATTAATCCGATCCCTCCCATGTTTATTCTTACGAAACATCACACTTCTGGTGAAGAGTTTGGGAATAGCTTTGTTCATTATCCATTGGTCAAAGACCAGTGCCAGCAGAGTGACAAATACATGCGACTGCTTTAGGTGAAACTCATAGGGGAGATCATTGATAACCGGAGTTTTGTCTCTGCCGACAAGATTCAATGCATCCCAGATTTTCCCAGCTTACAATCGAACCCTATCCTTCAGCCGCTTTAAGTGTCTCGAGGCACGGAAAATCAGCTAAACATTTATCTGTCTCCCTGGTAAAAAGATCCTGAAAACAGGATCGGAAAGCCTCGCATATGTCGTTGTTTGTAGTCACGGTTCGCCCATCCAGCAATGTGACGCGAGCGGTGTATCGGTCTGTGATACAATGAACTTGTTCAGATCGCACTTCAGCAGCCGTATTTGTTGCCTCAGAAAACATCATTTTTAATCTAACTCTAACTACAAGAGTTTGATAAGCAAGGCATCCAATTCTACCCTAGTTGCAACAATTTCGCCCCGAGGCAATCCTGATGATAGTAATTACCCGCCTCACACACACAAAATTTCGCTCGTCCCCCACATCATTGTCACAAAACTTTTGGATAGATAATAGATATTTCAATTCCTTTATGCAATTTCTTTTCCTCTCTCTCCACTTGTACAGGGAACACCCGGCAGACATCTTCAATGCCATTGTAAGGCAATTTCAATTTCCTCCGTTTCGTTTTTACAGTTTCTACAGAGACCTTCTTTGCTTTGTTTTATTTCTTTCTATAATTTTGGAGAAGGATATTAAAGTATATTGTAATATTGTAACGGTTATTTTGGTGGGCACTAACGGTTGTGTTCCGAATTATTATAGGGGCTATTGAGTGGGAATAGTTGTGGATCCGAATGCAGTTTGTTGACTATTTATATTGTTGCTAGCTAACTTTTTTTTATTTATATGTAATTCTTTTATTGTTCGTCGTTATTACTACGTTTTCTTGTGTTTATCTGTGCATACGTTGTTTGTTAATTTCTTCATTATTTACTTATTTATTCGTTTTGATTAGTTTATTTTGTTTATTTTTATTTATCTATTTTCGTTTATTCCTATTCATTTTCAGAATCGAGTTTTAAGTAACGTAGCAAAAATTTTGTTTTCGTGTCTGCATTTTGAGATGAGCTCTGATCATGAGTAGGCTATTTTATTACATTGTGGGTAGTCTAGTGTATCATTCTAAAGGTTATTTTGCAATAATAAATATATAAAAAAAACTGCGTTCGGATCTAATGATCTGTATATATAAATAGTTGAGCAAAAGTTCGACACACATGATTGCATTTAGCATGAAATAGACTGTCATTTCTGGGTGTTGACTTCAATGAATACTTTTATATTTACATACGCTCTCTCCCTGATATTGAGCACTTTAATCCATAAATATAGGACTTAAATTATATTTTATCACACACACACACACACACACACACACACACACACACGCAAATTCACAATCTACATTATTAGGTTTCGATCATGAGTGTATATATATACATTGTCCTCCGCAGACAGATCTGTTTCGCTGTATCACAGCTCATCAGTACGGTTAGACTCCGATTGCTTTTTAACCCTGGATTGAAACCCGACGGAATTGGCGTCAGTCGGCTGTTCTACCTCTGGGCCATGTACCTATATATATATATATATATATATATATATATATATGTGTGTGTGTGTGTGTGTGTGTGTGTGTGTGTGTGTGTGTGTGTGTGTGTGTCTATATTAAAACACATTCAACATCTACTGTATACGTCATCTAGATGGGTAAGATTGATTGACATATCAACCAAAACATGAAAACAACAGCAAAGATATGGATCTAATTTTACTGTAAGACATTGTTATTCGTTGTCATCGAATGT
>JBBBDQ010028706.1:1365000-1367500 GCA_037127315.1 Ascarosepion bandense
GATTACAAAAGATGAAGAAAGAAGCCATAGAAATGGCAGCACTTACAAGAGATTAAATGTAAGTGAAGCAGAAGGAACAAGAAGAAGTTTTTTTAACATGTTTATGTAAATTACACATTACACCCTCGCTTGTCTCTAAGATAATCTCAAAACTTGACCCTCACAAAGCGAGCGGTGGGGACGGAATCCCAACCATAGTCTTAAAGAAATGTGCCTCTGAACTCTCCTCTGTCCCTTCTAAGCTCTACAACCTCTGCCTATCTGCTCCCATTCTATCAAACACTCTTCCCATCTACCCAACCCTCATCCTCGGTATACTTACTCATCTGTCACCTTCCTCCTGACATTCCCTATGTCTAACCTTCTCTTTACCTTCCTCTATGTAGCCCCATGCGCAATAGTGGCAGTGGAATGCCTTGCTTGGGGTGAAATGATTTTTAAAAAATGGTTGGTAGGACAGTGAAAACGGTAGGGTAATGAGTGAAAAGTTTATTAGAAGAACAAAAAACAGGTAGTCTTGGAGAGCTGAGATCATCCAAGTTGTGAATGGACAGGGCCCATCAAAAAATCTGAATAGTTATTAATAACATACGTAGCACTTAGTGAGGATCAAAGGTGATATGATTTATCCTCTGTAAAAGAATACAAAGACGTGGCACTTAGTGAGGATCGAAGGCAATTGGATTTATCCACTCTAAAAGGCAACAAAGACGTGGCCTTTAGCGAGGATCGAAGGCGATAATATTAATCCCCTGCAAAAGACTACAAAGACGTGGCACTTAGTGAGGATCGAAGGCGATATTATTCATCCACACTAAAAGACTACAAAGACGTGGCACTTAGTGAGGATCGAAGGCGATATTATTCATTCACACTAAAATACTACGAAGACGTGGCACTTAGTGAGGATCGAAGGCGATATTATTCATCCACACTAAAAGACTACAAAGACGTGGCACTTAGTGAGGATCGAAGGCGATATTATTCATCCACACTAAAAGACTGCAAAGACGTGTCACTTAATGAAAATCGAAGGACATATTATTCATTTACTGCAAAAGACCACAAAGAGGTAGCACAGTGAGTATCGAGGGCGATATGATTTATAGACTCAAAAAGGCTACAAAGGCGTAGCGCTTAGGGAGGATCAAAAGCGCTAGGATTTATGCACTTTAAAAGGCTACAATGACGTGGCACTTAGTGAGGATTGAAGGCGATTGAGTATACCCGCTCTAAACAAGGTCGAACGTAGTTGAGTGATCCATTCCTTAACTGCATGCTATGTGCATTGCTGGGGCTACATACAGTTTTCAATTTATAGTTTTTTCTTCTACTAGACCAGTTACCATCCATGGCTTTAGAACCCAGTCTGCCTGACTCATTTACTCATTGCTGGGGGAAGAATAGTTGAATTTGTTCTTTTCCCAAGTTATTTATACTTTTCCAAAGGTGAATGTAATGAACACGACCGGAATTCGAACTCCGTTCCCCAAATCCTCAGCCTGAGCTGCAGTTTTTTACTCTACCATACCTCCTACGATATATTTTTTATAAGGCTATGAATAGTGTGGGACAGTGTCGATAGGAGCATTACCTACTCTATATCGCTAGCGTTCATATTGTACGTGTACCTTAGATGGGCAATATTTTCTCGCACAAAGCGTTGCACAATAAAATTGTTCATATCAAACATGGCCTTTGATGGGCTGTGCAAATGAGACTTTGGGAAGACACAAAAATGAACGTCTAAAATGTTGTCACGCTGACATAATCAGATAGCAGGAAAAAACGGTTTCATTATTTTCTAAAAAAAAGTTGTTTTTTTTATCATATCACCCCGAGCAAGGCGGTAACGCCACTGATGTGCAGGGGGCTACGTAAGAGTGAAAAGATTGGAAAAGAAAACCGGAAACTACATCCTAAACAGGGAACAAGGGATGAGCCTCTTCACCTGTTCAATAGACGTGGGTGGAATGTGAACCGGACGATAGTTTAGTCTATCTACTCCAATTGAAAAATAAATAAATAAAAGAGTGAAAACATTGGAAAAGAAAAAACCGGAAACTACATCCTAAACAGGAAACAAGAGATGATCCTCTTCACCTGTTCAATAGACGTGGGTGGAGTGTGAACCGGGCAGTAGTTTAGTCTATCTACACCAATTAAAAAAAAGAGTGAAAACATTGGAAAAGAGACAGCCGGAAACTACATCCTAAACAGGGAACAAGGGATGAGCCTCTTCATCTGTATAGTAGACGTGGGTGGAGTGTGAACTGGGCGATAGTTTAGTCTATCTACTCCAATTGAAAAAAAAAGAAAAGAAAAGAAAAAGGAGTGAAAAGATTGGAAAAGAGAAAGCCGGAAACCACATCCTAAGCAGGGAACAAGGGATGAGCCTCTTCACCTGCTCAATAGACGTGGGTGGAGTGTGAACCGGGCGATAGTTTAGTTATTAGACAAAAATAAACGGAAAAGTTCACGGTCTAGCTTGATTAATCGA
>JBBBDQ010028706.1:1370000-1400000 GCA_037127315.1 Ascarosepion bandense
TTCGAATCGTGATAAAAAGAGCGAGAAGCAGAATCAGGCCAAAGGTAGGTCAAGAACAGTGCAGGTTAAGACACTGGAACAAGGAACGCCATATTTCTGATTAGGATGCTCTCTGAAAGGGCAATACAAATGAAGAAGACTTATACCTGTGTTTTATTGATTATGCAAAGGCGTTCGAGAAAATACGCCATAAAAATTTGATGGAGATGCTCAGCAGCCTCGACATATTTGAGAAAGATATAAAAGTAATCAAGAATATCTACTGGCAGCAAACCGTCTGCATACGGATAGGTAACGGAATCAGCAGATATACAAAGATAAGAAAGGGGCGTAAGACAAGGATGTTATGCCAGGATTTGTCATCGGAGGCCACAATTTGAACAACGTAAGGTATGCAGATAATAAGTGCTGATAGCAGACACGGAAAGGAAACTGAAAGACCTGCTACAGAAAGTAGCTGAAGAGTGTGACAAAAAAGTACTACAAATAAACTGCAAGAAAACGGAATGCATGGTCATTAGCAAAAAGAGCAGCCCAAAATGCCCAATACAGGTGGGGGATACTAAAACCAAGCAGGTACAGAAGTTAAAATATCTGGGAAGTGTTCTAACAGAAGATAGAAAGTGCGACACAGAGATACGAAGGTGAATTGGCATGGCAAAGGGCGCGTTCCAGAAGCTGAGTAAAGTATTACGAGACAGGAAAATTTCACTAAAAACAAAGAAAAGAGTACTGGATTGCTATGTGATGTCAGTTCTACAATATGGCAGTGAATGTTAGACAATATCATCAAAGATGAAGGAAAAACTTGAAGCAACTGAAATGTAGTTCTACAGAAGGATGCTGTGGATATCATGGATCGAGCATGTGAGCAATGGTGAGGTTTTGGAAAGAATGGAAACGAAAAGGAAATTAATACTGAGCATCAGGAAAAGACAGCTGAAGTTTTTGGAATATGCAATGAGGAAGGAGGGCTTGGGGGACCTGATACTAACAGGCCAGATGGAGGGGAAAAGAGATAGGGGGAAAGCAGCGGAGAACATATTTGAAGGGCTGATCAGGTAAATGACAGAATAGGAGTTGCAGGGTGTAACAGAAGAAAGCGTGCTAAGGGCCACCGGGGATAGGGAGACGTGGAAAGCCATGATCGCCTACGCCCTGAAAGGACATAGAAGAAGAATCTGGAGTGGCGTACGGTCACATCACGTTGAAACACCCGGTCCGCCATTGAACTTAAGGAATGTTGAGCCTGGCCATTAACTAGATGCCTAACTGCTTGGGAATCGATGGTGCTGTAAACTTGGATGTGCGGGTGCTGGAATCGTTTAAATCGGAGAGGCGAGTTCAATTTCTTGTTGGACTTGTTATATTCACTTACGAGCAAATACCCATGGGATGGTATGAATACACATTTTCTCTCCCGTCTGTAGGTTAAGTAGTAAGATTTGTATCCGTAAACTATTATTATAATCTAAATATATTTCCTGGCTTTAAATAACCTACGAAGGGTTGATAAACCGTAGAAAACGAGTCAATCAATTATCTGGAGCGATACGTAAATAGAGTAAATTCCTTAATCTCGCGTTATAACCTCTCTGTTTGTAAATGTAATAGCCTTGCAAGCTTCCGGAATATCTAGTTTACTGTCTATAGCCATTATTCCCAACCCCGGGGTAAATTACTCCAGTGGAGTAAAGAGACCATATTTTGGGGGTAATGGATGTTTGGTTTGGAAACTTCAGAACAATATTGCTTCATTTTGTGGGAAATTAGAACTATGGACCAGACGTATTGAAAGGGAATTTTTGCACAATTTTCTGCATTGGATGCCTTCCTTGATAAAGTTAATTCTGAAGACATCCTCAACCACATGAAGACAGACATGAGTGATTACCTAAATGGCCTCTTGGAAAACTTATGTAAGTACTTTCCAAACTTGAATAATTTCAACAATGAATAGGTAAGAAATCCATATCTTGTAAGTGAAGATATCATTCCTGATAAGGACTATCCAGCAAAAGAATTTCTCACACTCAGGATGAACAATGCATAGAAGCTTTCTATTCTAGACACCTTTTAGATCTCTCGTCTGAAGGATATACCAACACTAGCCTCTAGAGCAGTACAAATTTTCATAAGATTTTCAACCACTTATCTATGTAAACAAGCTTTTTCTACTATCCTTGGAATGAAGACCAAGAAACGTAGTAGACTCAACCTGGCAAACGACGCCCGAATAGCCCTTTCAGTCACAAAGCCAAAAATAAATAAACTGGCAAAGGCAATACAAGTTCAACACTCACATTAAGATTCGCGGCTAGGTTACGGCTACTATACCTCTGATTATTATAGATTGGTGCTATTGTATTGAATAATTTCCATTAACTTTGTCTGCTTTTGATGTATAAAAATATAATTACTTCTTTTCTTATATTACGGGTATTTGTTCATTGGGGTAATGGATAATAGTGAAATTGTATTTTGGGGTAATCGCAGTAAAAAGTTTGGGAACCTATGGCATAAGCAATATCAGCAAAGACAATGTGGCGACCGGGGAATAACCTTCTTCCTGGAAGTTTTCCCCGAAGTGTGTAATCAACATTACGATGTTCTGCATATTAATTAAGGTGGACTCTTGGTAGACCCCCAGGAATTACAAAAAATAGAGGAAAGAATTGTGTCGGTCAGAAGAATTGGGTAGATGTGGATGTTTCTGTGCTGCGACATGCTTTGCGCGAACGCTTTTCGACTAAAAATGCAAAGCATGTCGCATCACAAAAGACCGTCATAAAACTCTGATGTCCTTGGGGGTTAAACCACAAAGAGTAATAAAGATTAATGGTACTTCATTGGCACGTACTGTTACCCACACCTACCAACTGTGAAGAGGTCTCCAGTCAAAATCTCATCACCAAAGACCTCATAATCCGCACTAAATATGAGGGCAAACGACGGACAACATATTAGTATACTCGGTTTATCCTCAAATCCTAGAAGAGCACTTGACCGCCTATTTGGTACTGCGCGGAGAGTTACTCAATATCAGAACGAGAGATTGAATTTTGCGATAACATTGGATCGAAATCCTCCATTCCATCCCCAACTAACTGAATGTAGATGGTCAGAAAATGCTGGTCATTGTGACCGCCCTTAAACTAACCTGTTAGAAGTGTGGAGAGACTGGTCAACTCTTATTTTCCTGCCCAGAAAAAAAGTCTCTAGAGTGCTGACCCCCGATCCAAATCCCCGAATCGATTCTGTTATTTCCATCTTACCTGTGATTGGGCATGCCAACGATTGTGATAAAACTGGTGTGATAAAACCCCCGATTGATTCAATGCGCCACTCCGATTTCCAGAAAACCTTTTTCCAGCCACTTGCACAGTCTGCGAAGAATGACAAGGCGGATGGTTGGTTGTTGACAAGGCCAGAAAAAATCTCAGGAGAGCCGAACTTCATTCCTCGAAAACCCCTATGAGTGTAAAGACACACATAGTCCATCTACTGCTACCAGATTCAAAAGCGATGTCTCGACTATCTATGCAGACAAGATAAGAGAAATTAAATTACAATACGAACCGTGTTGTGAGAAAAAGAAGAAACTATAACAACTGAAAGAAGCGCTAAAGTAAACGTCCAGCAGCGGATCCCTCTTCCTCGGCACCGTCTTCTTTTTCAATCAAAAAATATATCATAACTCCACTTCCAGTTGCAAAATCTTTAACACCCACATCTACCCAATTCTTCTTTACTGACTCTCCATGCTTTCACTCCCGTACGCCATATTAATGCAGTTAGTTAGGGTCATATTTTCCACCTTGTGGGGGAAACAAGGCTCCCAAGGTATGCCGGAAGATCTGTAAATTCCACCTTTCTGAAGGCGGTCCGGGTATACTTAGTGTTGAGTTTCGTCAAAAAAGCTCACGTAGCTAAACCCCCACCATAGAAAGCTATACCGACTAACACAACAAACACATCTGCGCATACACCGTTTAATTCATCTAAAAAATCGAGCTACACAAAAAGGCAAAGAATTAAATAAAAAAGAAAAAAGCTAAACCCATCTACAATTTAAAGGAAGACGTGTCCCGTGTGTCAACGGATTAGTCGGAAAAAATATTGACGTAAAACCGCAAAACAAAAGATTTACAATATCTTTTAAATTTCAAAGAAGTCAACCTAGAAGAAGTTGAAAACCCCCAATGTTTCCTTAACGTTTAGAGAGAGTTAACTGGTGAGATTATGGCAGGGACCCAAACAAATATGGGTGATGCAAGAAGAGCTACATGGCGCCTTTGGGACATTCCCACCCTGGCGTTTTTCAACGAAGATAATGTGAAAAAATTAAATCAGTTATGTTCTGAGAGGCCCCCTCTTTTTGTTCACACAACCCTGTATAGAGCTCTGAAATTAACGTTCTCCTGGTAGTCTGTCTCTTGGCAAAACTTTCAAAAGTGAGATGGGCCACGACCCAGCGTGACAGGAAGTCGATGACCTAACACTGGCCATGTTTAACTCTGAACCATAATTGGTTCATGGCTCTTTGGTTGGCTAGTAGAAATTGGCAATCCCATTATTGTTACCTAGCTGGAACTGATTTACAACAAAAAATATTAATGATTTTATTCCCCTCTCTTTACAAACAAATTGTTCATCAGACTAATTGGGACTAGTCTGAATATGATAAAAAATGTGTTCATTTTAAGTTTTTATACATAATGATACCTAACAAAAAAAATCACTGCCTGAAGAGGTGCTAATAAGATAGTACCGAAACACAACGGCTCTTATGTTGCAGTAAACGAATTTCCGAATGTTTCATTCAGTTTTATATGGTTTGTATATAACCCACTAATCCAGGCGTGGATTGACCAATTCTTTCCTTAACCGGTTCGCCCACGTTGTGCTTGTTTTGATCTCGAGCCAGCCAAAGTAGGATTGCCCTATATCACCTGGCTAGATTAGTCCTGACACGCGAGGGGTAGATTATATTGTTAAGACCGGATTTACGCAATACACGATACGGAACCTAATCAGTAGAACATTGCAACATCACTGGTGTAAGAAAGTCCAAGCTAGTGTCACTCAACAGTTGGTTGGTATTTCAAAAATACATTCAGTAACAATGTTCTCGGAGTCGGTGTTAAACTCCATCGTCTTTTAGCAACACAACAATCTCTTTCTACCGTCTCATTCAAATCCCTGGCCTCAACTTAAATTTCGTATTCCACCCTGGTTTTAGTAAAAAAGCACAAACCGGGATAGTAAAGGGTAGTCAGAGTGGGTTCAATTTTCCCTCGCTGTATAACTCTTACCATCTTGAAATGAAAACAATATCAGTTATACATATCGACTGAGTCTCTGGGCCTTTCACTGATGAGAGGGAGTGAACTCACCCTCTGTTATCACTTGCCTGTCCGTTTCCAATAGTCCAGTAACCTAGGAAATTTTTACCATCCAATTTTGACCTAGCGTCACACTTTGTCAAAAGAGGATGACAATGTTATGACTAGAATCGTTTTACCCGGTTTCAGTCAATTCAGTTACTCTTCCGAGAGAAATAATTGTATTCTCCATTTTTATCATTTCGGTTACTTTTCCCGACAAATTTAACTGCATTCTGCAATTTTTGAAAAAAATCTTTTCTTATCTTTAAAATTTAACACAAGCCATCTGAAAATAGGGTTACATGTATCAGTCTGTTAAGTGCCAAACGTGATACACGCTTAAGCGATCATGTCTCGAATGAATCATTACTAATTGGACAGAAGATTATCGCGCAGTAGATTGCCATTGCTTTCTGCGGTAGACTGGTTGCCAGCTAAAGTTATAGAACCCAATTTGTTTTGTTATTTAACCCACAACTGGAGTGAAGAGACGGATTAATACCTTTCCCAAGGGTATTAGTGCGTAAGTGAATGCAAGGAATTCAACAGGAATTCGAACTCGGTTCCCCAATTTCTCGTTCCGAGCCGATATCCACTGTCCCACAACGCACATCCTACACATGTAGTTACATGTATACTGAATCTTACACACGCATATCCTATACCCCCTTTTTTGTATACTGAAAGGAAATATCACATGAAAATTGGGAAACGAGTTCGAATTCCAGTTGAAAGAAATGAGCTGTAATGTTGACAGACGTTATTATCATTCATTTGTTAATGTACGCAAGTACTTTCAATCTCTTTCTTATCTTGGATACATTAAAGAATGAATGATAATAATATCTGTGAACGTTACAGCTCATTTTTGACATCTTTCAATTATTATACGCGAAAGATTATCCGTGAGTATGAACGGATTTTATTAAAAATAAGCAGACACAATGTTTGCAATGTATTTAATCTGATATGTCTAAAAGAAAATTTGCTGCCTAAATACACAAATATATATATATATATATATATATATATATATATATATATATATATGTGTGTGTGTGTGTGTGTGAGAGAGAGAGAGAGAGACTGGTTTACTTTAGGTGTCAACCTGTGTAAGAGAAAGTGAATTTAAAATCGGGAAGAACGCACTGTACTATATTTCCTAAGAGTGTATGACGATCCATAGATCATAAAGAAATGAAGTTGTGGAGAGTCATGAACATCTAAATCCTAAATAGAAAATAGTACTTTTTTCAATCTATCAAATTCAAAATTTTATTCGTCCACCCACTCGAACAGAATATAGCACAGAGCCCAATTTTAAGGATTAACCCAGAGCCACCCACTTTTTAAGCAATGGCTGAGTTGCTGCCTGAAGATTTGCCCCCTGGTGCTAACCCTATGAATACGGGTTTATCGCATAAATCTCCCAGCGTGTGTTTTATTTTTTATTTGTTTTATTTTTTGCCAGCCTAGAAGTTTTTACACATGGGAGGCAACTAATTTGCATATTATTATATGCAACTCGTTACTAAGCAACTGTACTCAAATTAGACTAAATCTTAAAAATCTTATCAGATTTAGTAATGGTTCGTGAATTTGGTTACATATTAATATGACTTCAATCCCCGGGTTGGATAGTATAGACTTAGCCTCAGTACAAACAGAGCCAGCAATGATGTACTGTAAAAAAAAAAAAAAAAAAAAAAACAAGAAATCGATATATGTCTAGCAGGACGCAAACACTCTAATTCCGTAGATTAAATATAAGGACTCACTTTTAAATTCCTTGAAGGTTACAAGGAACAAGAGAGACCTGAAGAAAAACGGAAATTAACTGTAACTATATTATTTTTGTCTTAGCAATCAAAGCCATGAAAATGATCTTAAATAAGAATGAAAGTACTTAATAAAAATAAGACGAATAAAAACAACTTTTTTCTCACCATGCTAGGAAACTTATTCGCGGTTACGAGAAAATTAAAATAAAATAAATAGACATAATATGCATAAATCATTTAATTAAAAATGCTTAAATGGAGATATGCTACCTGAACACACACACACACACACACACACACACATATATATATATATATATATATATATATATATATATATATATATGATTAATGTGGAGAGGTTTAGCACTTCACTGAGTAGTGTTGTTCAGTCATGCTAACTCCGATATTTCATGAAGGCATTATTTTGTTGTATTCACTAAACAAAATCCCTGAAGAGTGAAGACATCAAAATAATGCCTTCACAAAACTTCGAAGTCAGCATGACTGAAACAGTGCTGCTCAGTTAAGTGAAAAACCTCTCAGCATTAACCCTGTTAACTCTCTCTCTCTCTCTCTCTCTCTCTCTCTCTCTCTCTCTCTCTATCTATCTATCTTGATATAGAGCACTTTATGACAAAAACCTGCTTGCCTAAAATGCCTTGCTACCAGGAAACTACCGGAAGACAGCAGTTTTGGCACTAATATATATATATATATATATATATATATATATATATATATATATATATATATGTATGTATATGTGTGTGTGTATGTATGTATAACGCCTGAAGATACCAAAAGATTGAAACCAAGGTTGCATAATCGGCTGACTTCCGAATGAAAATATTTAAAAGCTCTATATTATATATGTATTGGGTACTTTTTAAAACAGCTGTATACTGATCTAATTTAGTTCTGACCAATAAGTGGTTAATTATATATATATATATATATATGTGTGTGTGTGTGTGTGTGTGTGTGTGTGTATGTGTGTGTGCTCAGTAGAATTAAACGGTCTTTTGAGATAAGTCCACAACACTTATTTATTGAAACTGCCGCTTCAGTTTTCTATTGAGTACTTTGTAATAAAAACTCTGGAGACCTTAAACTACTTTAAATTCCAGTAATTTTGACTTATTTGAATAAATTACAACGTATGTATGTATGTATGTATGTGTGTGTGTGTGTGTGTGTGTGTGTGTGTGTGTGTGTGTGTGTGTGTGTGTGTGTGTGTGTGTGTGTGTGTGTGTGCGCACCCCAACCCGAGGTGGAGTACTGGTTAGCAAGTTTGTCTCGGTAGAACCTGTTACAATAAGGCCTGAGTTCGATCCTCACTGGTTACTCCATACTTGCGGCCTTGTGGCACATCTAAGCGGCGCTTAGAATATCTGTGTGTGTTTATTATGCCACACATCTTTCTATAAGTGCTGCATGTGCATGTTCTCCACTGGGAATTGTCAAACCCAATTTTACAGTTACCCAGAGTTGAAAAAAAAATATATATATATAAATAGGTGACTACTTCCTAAAAATGTACAGACATTTAAAATTGTTCATGTAATTAAATTTTCAAAGAAAAAAATGAAAGGCTGAAAATGAGAACAGTTTATAAAAAGAAAACCGTTCAATTTTTGTAGATTATGTAAAGCTAAATAAAGTTCAACAAAGCAGATGTTTGGGGTCAGACGTCAGACATCAACAAGTGAAGGTACAGTTTAAACAATATCACGGTTTTTTGTTTAAATTTCTCTCTTTTTTTTCCCTTTTTACCTTTTCTTTTCCTACTTCTTTATTGGTTTTTTTTTTCATTCAATACATTCTTCTTCCTTCAAGTTTTTTTCATTTATCAAGGCTTTCTTTCTTCAAGCGTTCTTTTCCTTTTAAAAATTCATTCTTGCTTTCTTTTTTCTTCTAAGTTCTCTACTTTATTTCTTTTCAATCTGCCATTTGTTCGTTCTTCAAGGCCGCGTCCTTTCTGTGTCAGCTCCACTGTCCTTCATTCCTTCCTTTAATTTATTTCATTTTCTTTCTATCTATCTTTCTTTCTTTCTATCTATCTTTCTTTCTTTCTTTTCGATTCAAAACTTTTATTTTCTTTTTGAAAGCAATGTTCCTTCTTTCTGTTTCTTTTACTCGTTCTGCATTTAGTTCTGTCGTTCGTTTTTATAAACATTTTTCTTTCTTTCTTCTTCCGTTCTTGAAGGAATATTTTATTTCATAGAATTATTTTCAAAACTTTGTTCTTTCTTTTTCTCTTTCCTTCCTTTCTTGGAGTATTCTTTCTTTCTTTCTCCTTGAAGAAATTTTTCTTCCTTATTTTTCTTTCTTTCAACACCAAAAGATAAGTAAATTTGCTTTAATTACACGCTCTTTTTCTCTTTCTTTCTCTCTCTCTCTCTCTCTCTCTCTCTCTCTCTCTGTAGTGCCTCTTCTCTCGAATTATATGTTGACAATAACACTAATAGCTTCTCTCTCTATTCAGCTAAGTGTCATACGTGATACACGCTTTGGGCGATCATGTCTCAAAAGAGACATGGCTGACTGGACAGACGATTATCTCGCAGTAGGTTTCTAGTGCTTTCTGCGATAGACTGATTGCTATCCAAAGCTATAGAACCCAATCTCTATTATTTAACCCATAACTGGAGGAAATAGATGGATTAATACCTTTTCCAAGGGTATCTATGCGTAAGTGATTGCAAGAAATTCAACTCTATCCATTACCAGTGTTGAAAAATACCTCTGCTGTGCTCGATTTGGCTTTATGTCAATGAATTATTTTAACTTACTTCAGAGGAAATTTTAAAACGTCGACTCTCTTAATTCTCCCGTGTCCAGGTTATTTGAAAGCTAATGCGAGTTCATTTGTTAAGTCAAGAGGCGAGCCGCTTCAGCTTGTCAACGAAGACAACGTAAAAAAGGCGAAATGCTCACGTACAGTGAAGCACCTAATTATAGCAGCTCCTTGAAAAGTAGTCGAGTAAAGGTATCGTAAATTTAACAAGAAAGACTGTAAAATGACCTTTAAAAGATAGAAGCTTTAAAAGAGAGAAAAACTTGAGAGGGTCTTCAAAAGAAAGTTATTGGGTGGGCGTAAAACAGAAATATTAAAAGAATTTTGAGAGACGTGACAACCAGCGAGTCAGCAAGAAGGAAGTCTGAAGAAAAATGAGAACAGAAAGGACACTTCTACACTTCAAAATCAAACAAAGAAGGCAAGTGAAATTCCATGGACGCAATAAGAAAGAATGGCTTGGAAAATTTAACCCTCGCGGGCATATTGAGGTCAAGTAAGATGGAGGAAAATAACGAAACGTTCACCTGATGAGGTTATGTGAATGGATGGCAGAACGGGAATGTGGCTGTTTTTTTTTTATTTATTCGTTTTCTTAGACTTATCAACATTCTTTATCTTATGCCAGAAAATAATTTTGCACCTATATAAATTTAATATCTTTGCGTAACTCTATTGTTCATAAAAAAAAAAAAAATGAGGGAGGGTGCTATGAATGGGAGAAATAGAGGTTTCGCTATTTTGAAACATTACGTTTGAGAATTTGGGGGTCCTTATTTTTTTTATATTTGTTATAGTGACTTGTGCGTTGTTGTGCAGTGGATATCGACACAGAACATGAAATCGGAGAGCCGAGTTCGAATTCCATTTGAATTTATTGCGTTCACTTTTTTTTTAAGCGTTTCACCCAGAGCAAGGCATGTCACTGCCACTGCCACTACTACATAGAGTAGAGAAAGGATGGCTAAATATAGGAAATGTCAGAGTGTGGGTGATAAGCGGGTAAGGATACCGAAAATGAGGGTTGGGTAGATGAGAGTGTTCTGAGAATAATTGGGAGTTAGTGTGATAGGAGGTGTCTATTGACACTACATTTAAACACCTGGAGATTGTAGCTGTCGGGAAAGCAGACTTGTGGAAGGGAGTTCCACAGGCGGGAAGCGCGAGAAAAGAAGCTGTTGGAGTAGAATTTACGGTTACATCTTATCTATTTAACTGTAAAAGGAAGGGACCTAGTTGCTAATCTAGTATCTCGTGTAAATTCGTGCTTAGGCGGCACCAGTGATCTAAGTTAATCGGAGCAGAAGCCATGAAAGTACTTGTAGAAGAGGCACAGGGAAGCCACATCACGCCGGTGAGAGAGTGGTTGCAGCCGGTCTGCCAAGTCAGTATCAACCACGTTACAGATCCTCCTTTGTAGTTTATCAAGAAGCCCAGATTTGGCAATGGATTCGATATAGTCATTCCATTTGAGGTCCACCGAAAGTGTAAGGCCAAGGAGGCGTAGTGTTTTACTTTCTGGGAGGCAGGCCTGTCCCATGCTAATGGGAGGTAGATGCGATTGTCTATGGTGGTTAGTTGATAACAGCTTTGTTTTAGAAGCATTGAAATTTACTCACACCTGGTTTTTGATCGAGGGGAGAGTAGATTGTTGTGTCATCGGCGTACATGCCTATTTGGGATCTAATGGCCTCGGGGAGATCATTAATGTAGATCAGAAAGAGCGTGGGACCTAGGATAGAACCTTGAGGGACGACCGCGTTCGTATGGTAGTTTTGGGAGGCAGGCCATTTAATACTACCTTCAATGTGCGGTTAGAGAGGAATGACTGGATGAGATCAAACAGATGTCCAGTTATCCCGTAGCTCCGCAGTTTGCACAAGAGGCCAGCGTGCCAGACCCTGTCGAACGCTTCACCATTCTTGCCAAGTATCCGGTATATGTACTCGGTAATGGTCATTAGCATGTCAGCAGTAGACCTGGTGAAGCGAAACCCGTTACGCAAAAATACCGCCTCTTACCTCCAAGTATTAATCTATCTCTGATCTCCAATTATGGTTTAAATAACGGAACAGATCAGGTTCTATAGCCTTGATCGGCAACCAGTCTACCGCAGAAAGTAATGGCAACCTACTGCGGGGAAATGTTCTGCCCAGTCAGTCATGTCTCTTTCGAGCGTGTGTATCGCTTAACTGACTGTCTGACTTACCCATATGCCACACTGAACTCTTCCGAAATATATATAAGTAGCAGTTCTGCTTTACAGAGTAGAGAGGAGAGTGGAATTTATTCCAGCAGATAATGTTGACAGTCAGACTAAGCAGTTAGGCTAATAATTGCTCATTCGTATCTGTCTGTGATATATTGCTTAACACTATTCCGTCTTTGTGTCTTTATCTCTGAGCCCAACAGGACCACCCACAACTAAATGACGAGGTCACAACAATATTACTATCGATTAAGCTTTGCGGATTACGAATTTTAATTATTTTTAACTAGCAGTATAGCCCGGCGTTGCTCGGGTGTAATGAAAGCTTTAAAACTAATCCATGGTCCTGGAGCTCAGATTCTTTGGACGTTGGCACGAAGACTAAAAAGCAATAGTTTTTCTAGTTAAAGTGAAACAGTAGACTGAAATAAAAATGAATGGATGTAAGTCAAATTTTGATTTCCTGGTATCGATATCAAAAATGTTTTTTCGTCGTAAACTGAATTTTGAAGGCTAAATAAGTCCTGTGAGTAAATGGTATCATGGCTGAGACTAAGAACTACAATTATACCTATTTAGAGCCAAACCCGAAGCAAAAACTAAAATAAAAGGGCTGAAAAAAATACAGACATACAGAGAGATAAACAGACACACACACAAACATCTTGCCTTTTATATATATATATATATATATATATATTATCGATTTTCTACCCTACTATAAGAACGGCAACCTTGAAACTTATGAATATCGTTTCTTATGTCTTTGTCTATGAGTGTATCAAATTTGATTAAAATCGGACCACTTCTTCTATAACCTGATTTTTTCGATTATCGATTTTCGATATTTATCTTGGGTACCTCGACACAAAACCTAGCTAAGAACACTCGCAGACGCTTATAGTACAAGTGTGTAAATTTTCAAGAAAATTGGTTCAGTCGTTTCAGAGTCTATAGTTAACGAACACACACACACACACACGCACGCACACACACACACACACACAAAGTTCCATTTATAAATAAGTTTAGATTAGATATTTTTTCTTATATTTTAAGAAATGAAATTTATATTAGCATATTTACTTTGGCTTCCATAGAGTGCATCAAGTTACAATGAATTTACGCAGTGAACTGATCCCTTATTAACTATCATAAAATTATATAACTACTGTTTTATATTCTTAATCTTCAGTACTTAATCGAAGTTATAAGGAAAAATATGATTATTTCTAGTCGCAATGACCATTGTATAATTCCACCCAAAGACTTTTATAAAAGAAAAATATTAGGTGAGAATTTGATAAACCAGAAATAATTTTTAGACTGAGAGGGAATTTCCTAAGCTCAAATGAGATGTGGCACAAGGTTCCAAAGCATGGAACACACAGTGAAGATCGAACTCACTACTCAATGTTAATGATTCTAGTAAGACAAGCTTGCTAACCATTACACCACCTCGAGGTACCCAAGTTCTAGACTGTGTGTCAGCAGACAGCCATTTGAAAACAGCGCTATTAAAAATTAAGCTTTGGTAAAAACACGAATTTGCATCCCACTCTTTATCCGCCGGAAACCTAACCACAACAGCTGTTCTCCCGTTTGAACTGACAGTTGTGGGAGATCAAATCAAACTTTATCAGTCCCCCTCTTTATTTGTCCTCTTATCACTGGACGCCATATTTGATATTATTGGTTTTACGTGTAGAAAAGACAAAGGAAAGAAATTGTGGAGAGTCACTATTGAAAGGACACGGCACAAAGAAGAGGAAACTAGTATTATTAGTGGCAATATTAGATTTTTATTACAGTCTATGTAATAATATGTAATCTATGTAAACTGCGGAGCTATGGTATAACTGGACATTTGTTTGAACTAATCCAGTCATTCCTCTCTAACCGCACGATGAAAGTGGTATTAAACGGACATGCCTCTCAGTACTACCATACAAACGCAGGTGTCCCCCAAGGCTCCATCTTAGGTCCTACACTCTTCCTGATATATATTAATGATCTCCCTGATTCCATAAGAACCCAAATAGGTTTGTACGCCGATGACACCACAGTTTACTCTCGCCTCCAACAAAAATCTGGTGTAGGCGTCAAAGCTAACCTCGCAGCCGAGATTGAAAAAGACCTCCAATCCATATTGGACTGGGGTAAGAAATGGCTAGTAAATTTTAATGCTTTGAAAACGAAGCTACTCTCAATTAACCATCATCGACAATATCACCTACCTCCCATTAGCATGGACCAGGCTTGCCTCCCAGAGAGTAAAACACTACGCCTCCTTGGTTTCACACTTTCAGCGGATCTCAAATGGAATGACTATATCGAATCCATTGCTAAATCCGCTGCTATGAAAGTCGGTTCTCTGTGTAAGGCCCGGAAGTTTTTACCGTCTAAATCTATCCTGCACATTTATAAATCTACCATCCGCCCATGCATTGAATACTGCTGTCATATCTGGTCGGGTGCCCCTGCTGTTCTCCTCGGGCTTCTCGATAAGGTTCAGAGGAGGGTCGGCGAGACGTGGCTTCCCTGTGTCTCTTCTATAAATAATTTCACGGCTTCTGCTCCGAAGAACTTAGATCACTGGTGCCCCCTAAATACGAATTTGCACGAGATACTAGATTAGCAACTAGATCCCACCCTTTTAAAGTGAAACCAATAAAATACAGCCGTAACTTCTACTCCAACAGTTTCTTTCCTCGCACTTCCCGACTGTGGAATTCTCTTCCAAACGATTGCTTCCCCGACGGCTACAATCTCCAGGAGTTTAAATGTAAGGTCTATAGACACCTCCTAACACACTAACCTGCTCCCATTCTATCAAGCACTCTTCCCATCTGCCCAACCCTCATCCTCGCTATCCTTACTCATCTGTCACCTTCCTCCTGTCATTCCCTATGTCTAACCACTCCTTCTCTTTACCTTCCCCTATGTAGCCCCATGCGCAATAGTGGCAGTGGAATGCCTTGCTTGGGGTGAGATGATTAAAAAAAAAAAAGTCAATGTGGAAAAGACTTCTAAGGGGAAGATTCTTTGATCACTACAATCTAAACTATTCAAGACAAGGGTCAATCGTTTTATATCCTCCATATCCTCATAATATGCAGTCCTTCCTCTTTCCTTATACGTCTTTATAACATCCCCGTTCAGTAGCTCTCTATCTTGAGAGGCACTATGTTTTTTTGTATTGGTTGGACGATATTAAAAATAAAAGTGATGGACACCATTTTTTGTACACACCAACTATTAAGTATCAAACACAACAGATAAACACACACACACACACACACACACACACACACACACACACACACTCTCTCTCTCTCTCTCTCTCTCTCTCTCTCTCAATCTGTCTGTCTGACTGTCTGTCTCTCAAAAGATGTATTTGATGGTTTAATATTACATACACCGGGATTATCACTATTAGTAATATTTTCTTGATTTTTTTCTTTATTAGGTGAAGAATTGCCAACTGTTATTAATTACGCTCGTATGACAATGATTTCAATTTCGCCGAGAACTTTTTTTTTTGTTTCTTTTTCTTAAAGTGTTGGTCGTCGTATGATGGATTGGGTAACTGTGATGAAAAAGAAATGGAACAGCTCTGCAAGCATTCGATTCGGCAGAACCACGTGAACTGGTAGTCATTTTCCTGCTTTGGAGGTCAGGGCATTTCGTGATGGCTCTCCGAAAAGATCTAATGAAATCTGAAAAATAAAGTAGGATCAACATAAATTTTTTAAGGACAACAGTTTCAGTACCCCCCTACCTTGAATGGCTCTTAGGTCTTGCATTGGGTGAACGTTATTAAAAATGGTATTAAAATAACTCTCTGTAGCAAGAAAGTAAACTTCCTCGATGTGTCCTTCAACATAAACAGGGAAACATATCGGATCTACAAAAAATCGTGGGTAAAGTTTTTTTTTAATCGTGTCGCCCCAAGCAAGGCATTTTACTGCCACTGTTGTGCAGGGTTTACATTGGAAGATTGTTATGAAGACTGAGAGGTTGCAGGGGGTGTCAGGAAGAGAGTAGGATAGGGAAGAGAGTACTGATGAGAGTTGGGTGGATGTAGAAAAGCATGATAGAGAGGATGTAAGTTAGTGTGACAGGAGATGACTATTGACTTTACATTTAAATTCTTGGAGATTGTAACTGTCAGGAAAGCAAGTATGCGGAAGAGAATTCCACAGGCGGGAAGTTCGAGAAAAGAAGCTGATGGAGTAGAATTTGCGTTTACAATTTATTGGCTTCACAGTAAAAGGATGGGACCTAGTTGCTAATCTTGTGGCTCGAGGAAATTCGTATATAGGGGGTACCAGTGAGCTAAGTTCATCGGAGCAGAAGCTGTGAAAGTATTTGTAGAAGAGACACAGGGAAGCCACACTGTGTGGGTGAGAAAACAATTGTATCCTAGCTGCCAAGTCGGAATCGATCACATTACAGATTCTCCGTTGGATTCGGTCGAGGACACCTAAGTGGACAGCAGGAGCGTCGGACCAGATATGACAGCAATACTTGCGTATATTAATATAAATTCACCCTGTTATACTGAAGCACATTAACAATAAATACAATATTGTCTATCCAGAAATGCAGCCAATGAAATTATCTTCGACGAAGCCAACATTATCTACCGGCAGCCTTTAGTAGAAAGCGGGCACATTAGCATAATAAAACACTGCAAGATAACAATGATAGTGATAAATGATAATAATGATGGTGCACACATAAATGAAGGAACGTGAACCCGAAGCAGGAAATAATGTGATTGAACCCGCTATTCAACAACGCAATAAAGACGAATATAGTCTGTACCTTTATATGTATAAGTTCCTCCATAAAATAGTTTAACAAAAACAATTTAAAGGCTAATTACAACTGCTCAATACCAGCATAATGACCCCCAATGACGATGTAGCAAGCGCTGACAGAAAGTGCAACTGTCGTGATGAAAAACTCTCCGCTCATAGGGGTATGTCTAACAAAAGCCGTCGTATACCGGGCTTTTATTCCGTGCAGAAACGCGAAATACTACAGTGGTGCCGACAAAAGGGATTGAAAAAGGAGATTTTATAATCATAAAATGAGCATGACTATATTTTGATTACCTGTAACCGTCTATGATCTTAGGCGTACCACATGCATCGTCATAGCAGTTTACAGTGTTTCTTGGGCAAAATCATCCTGAGGGAGTCGAAAACTCGCCAGACTGGTTTTGAATTCAAAGTTTTTCTTTCTACTAAAACAGTTTCTATCCAGGGTTATAGGATCCAGGCTGTTTATTTTACCTATAGCTGAGGGGATAAGAATTCGCACCTTTTACCAAAGGTATTTGTACGCAAGTGAATGTAATGAATTCTAGTGAAATTCGAACTCCGCTCTCCAATTCCTCAGTTTTTATAATCAACTATCCATTACTCTAATGTTCCTCATGCCAAATGCAGAAATGTGATCACTCTCACGACATAATACTAGGTAAAAGAGAATGAGGGAAAACCAAAATTCACGGTGGAGTGGGAAATCTTCTGCATAGATCTAGTGTTTGCAGGCGGCATGTGTAACCCCCACCTGAGCGGCAAACTAGACATCCTAGAAGGTACGGAAAATAGCCGAATACTCAAGTAGAGGCGGAAGCTCGTTGTAACCTACAAGCGTGTTTAATAAGTTTCTGATGAAAAACGCTGGTATGAGGTGAACTTATAACATCTACTTGCTTCCCCCTGTAGAGATAGATATCCGGGCACCTTAGCATCGAAATAGCGACTGTGTGGTAGGAAACTGTATCTAGAATCAGTTTATCACCTTCTCTATCATAATATTGGTTTTTAAAAAGTGTGGTGGAGACTTACCTCGCCGAAACAAGAGAAGGCGGTTTGTCTGCACATGCGTTCGTAGACGTCATGAAACCGCAAGGCGAGCTCATGCAAGCCAGTTTTTGGAATGATACGGCGCATGCGTCATTGGCGAAAGCGAAGCTTTCACATGCGAGAAATTAAGGTTCCTTGCTCGAGACCAAAAACACATAAAATGAGCCAACTTCTGTTCGGTGTTGGCGATTTGTGAAGGCCACACCGGTGTTCGGGAGACAGTGTTTTGTTTACGGTGCGCAGGAAACGGAGTCCCGAGTAAAGCAGTGTTCCGGGTTCTACGTGGAGCATCTGGGAGAACGGATCCAAGAGGTCATTAATTCGTCTACCAACTACACTCCGAGAAGATACAAATGCTACAAAAGGATTATAATGCTTCCTTTTTAAAAGCAACTTGTTAATCAGTTACTGTATTTTATTTTATTTTTATTTTATTTTTTTTTTTTTACAGTAATGTTTACCCTGTACAAGGTCCGATATAGAGACTTAATGGTTATTTTATATGAATAGAACGGGAAGATAACAATTAAATCTAGATTTGAACAGGTTAAGATTGTAGTGATTTAGGAAGCATTCTCTTAGAAGTTTATTCCACAAGGCAGTGGTTTGCGGGAATAATCTGTTCGGGTAAATCTTACCTTTCACCGATGGAATGCAGTGAGAGTGTGGGTGGTTTTCTACTATATGAGGGACACGGTGGGTCTTAACCAAGAAGGTTAGACCTGGCGGAACCAAGGAACGTAGTTTGTCTGAGAACTTTCCATTCAAGTAGCGATAGAACAGCGAGAGACTCGCCAAATCCTGCTCGTGTGTGTGTGTGTGTGTGTGAGAGAGAGAGAGAGAGAGAGAGAGAGAGAGACAGAGGAAAATAATTATTCTCCAACAAGGACTCTGAGACGCTTTTGGACTCTATCAAGACTGGAAAGTGAGACCCAGGCAGCTCCCGCACAAATACAGCAACAGTACTTCATTTTGGGGCCTGATCTGACTCTTGTTAAGGTCAAGGATAGCATAAGTAGTGGGGTACTCACTAGAGTCGTGCAGGGAGCCAATTATTGTATTAATTTTGAATTTTGATCGGGTAAGCGAATAATTAGATCGAAAGTGTCTTCAGTAAACAGACACGGTTATTATTATACACAGAATAACAATGCAAGAGTATACTATGAAAAAAAACATGAGAGAAGAAGTAAGATGGGAGGTTTTTCCACATCCTCTGTCCACACCAGATCCATAGAACATTTCATAAGAAACAGAACATTCGAAAAGAAAAAAAAATTAAAATTGAACATAGAATGGGTTGTGCCAGAGTTAATAGGAAACCAAAAGTTCAATCTGAAAATTCTGAAATATTCTTAATAGCTTCCTCAGATCAAGACATTCATATGGAATCCGTACTTGTCACTAAACGTGCTTAGAACTATCTGTATACAACAGTTTCCTAAGATCAATCGTAAAAATAAAAAAAATTGAGTGAATAAACCTCAGGGTCTTGGCAAACGAGATCATTCTTTGAACATTTGGGACTGGCAATAATGAATCACAAAAAAAAAAACTGTACCAAATAAAAGACAACACACCACTTGAGAACTCCTAACATCAGAAACAACTAAACAGAATAACACGTTTAACTCGAAGAGAAAATAATGATATAATCAAGAAGTTAACATTCCACAGCACTTAAAATAGAATAGGTCCTGGGCATGACGGTAAACTGCATCCGGTAGCAAGGCCACTTATTGATCGGTTGTGAGGATCATGGAACCACTTTATAATTGCTGTTGTTTCCAGGTCTGCCCTGACCCGGACTGGTAGCACCTGCTAGGAGCTCAGCTATGGATAAATAGCTAACCCCCAAACTAGGGTCAAAACACTATGAAAGTATAAAAATACACTTTTATAGAAATATATACATAAAAATAGACTTGTATAGAAAAAAAATATTTTTGAAGGAAAAATATTACCAACAATACATTTTTGAAGAAAAAATTATACTAAGCAAAACATGTTTGAATACAAAACTAGAAAACATTTTCAGTTTTCTAAAATAAAAAAGAATAAAAACAAAAATGTTCATTAAAATCTGACTAAATCAACCTTCTAACTATAATTGAAAATTAAAAAAAATACCTTAAAACCCTACCTTTTTGGCATTAAATAACCGACAGAGGTCGATAGGCCGTTAAACAAAACTCAAACTCAAACTCAAACTCAAACTCAAATAGAATATTCGGATGCTCTCCATTCTTTCAGTGTTGAAAAGAGCGACAAAATCTACTAAACTTGAAAAACCTATTTTCCTGAAAAATGTATTTTAAGTGAATGATTTTATAAATTTCAACTGTAAGCAAAACTGGCTGTTCGGTCAGTAAATGCTAAATATTTTTTTATAGGGAAACAATTAATATTGACATTAACATTTCAATGTTATTTTTTTTTCTTTTTTATAAGAAGAGGGGGATCAAGATTTCTTAAAACGTGAAATCGAAAATTTGACTTCCTGTTGGTCTGCAATCCTTGGCTCTTACAGCTATACCACGTTGAAACACTTGTTATCGTACGCTCATTGAAGTTGAGCAACGTCAAGCCTGATCATAGATGGTACATAGATGGGTTTACCGCATGGTGATACCAGATGTTGTAGGCTTAGATGTGAAGATGATATAGCTTAGGGCAATGTCACGTTGAAACGCTCGTTCTCGTACGATCACCGAAGTTAAGCAACGTCAAGCCTGGTCACTACATAGAAAGGTGACTTCTTTGTGATATCAGGTATTGTGGATTAGATGGGTAGGTGGTATAGATAACGCCAACGTCAAGTTGAAACTCTGGTTCGAGTACAATCACCCAAGTTAAGCAACATCAAGCCTGGTCAAAATATAGAAGGATGACTACTTGGTGATACCAGTTACTGTAGAATTAGATACGCGGATGGTATGGGTTACGGACATGTCATGTTTAAACACCAGTTTTCGTATGACCACCGAATTTAAGCAATGTCAAGCCTGGTAAGTACCTAAAGTGGAGACCACTTGGGGCTGTAAGCTTGAATGTGAGTGTGTTAAGCAACGTCAAGCCTGAGCAGATGGTTAATCGCATGGGAGTCTCCGTCCGTTACCTATAGACTCTGAAACGGCTGAACCGATTTTCTTGAAAATTTACACACTTGTACTATAAGCGTCTGCGAATGTTCTTAGCTAGGTTTTGTGTCGTGGTACCCCCGATAAATATCGAAAATCGGTAATCGAAAAATCGGGTTATAGAAGGAATTGTTTCGATTTAAATCAAATTTGATCCACTCATAGACAAAGACATAAGAAACGATATTCAGAAGTTTCAATGTTGCAGTTCTTACAATAGTACAGAAAATCGATAATATATATGTATAAAAGGCAAAATGTTTGTGTGTGTGCCTGTTTATCTGCCTGTATGTCTGTATTTTTTTCAGCCCTTTTATTTTAGTTTTTGCTCCGGGTTTGGCTCTAAGTAGGTATAATTGTAGTTCTTAGTCTCTGCCATGATACCATTCACTCAGAGGACTTATTTAGCCTTCAAAATTCAGTTTATGACGAAAGAAACTTATTTGATATTGATACCAGGAAATCAAAATTTGACTTACATCCATTCATTTTTCTTTCAGTCTACGGTTTCACTTTAACTGGAAATAACTATTGCTTTTTAGTTTTTCGTGCCAACGTCCAACGAATCTGAGCTCCAGGACCATGGATTAGTTTTAAAGCTTTCATTACACCCGAGCAACGCCGGGCTATACTGTTAGTTATATTTAAATGACGCTTCACAAGCAATTCGTACAAATCAGTGTGAGTGGGTTACTTTGTTTCTCACTGGACGATCGGTGAAATTCACCTCGCACTCCACTTGATATCGTTCAGTAGTTCTCAATCAGAGGCCATTTGAATCCCAGGATAGAAATCTCTAATCGAAAGGGAGGAGCTTTAACTCCAAGGGCCTAAGGAGAGAAAATTAAACCATGGGAAAAATTGGGAAGGAATTTCACTCATATGTACACGTCACAGTAAAAACAAATTACTAGATGACAATTCAAAATGGGAAAACAAATGAAGCAATCTCAGTCTGCAAAGGAAAGAATGTGAACCGGGTCTTTCAGACCTAAAGGCTTAATGGAATAGCTCTCACTTTCGCATCTTCTTCTTCTTCTTCTTCTTCTTCTTCTTCATTTTATTCTACTTCTTCTTCATTTTCTTCTTCTCCTTCTTCTTCTTCTTCTTTTTCTTCTTCTTCTTCATTTTCTTCTTCTTCTTTTTCTTCTTCTTCTTCTTCTTCATTTTCTTCTTCTTCTTCATTTTCTTCTTCTTCTTCATTTTCTCCTTCTTCTTCTTCTTCTTCTTCTTCATTTTCTTCTTCTTCTTTTTCTTCTTCTTCTTCTTCTTCTTCTTCTTCTTCATTTTCTTCTTCTTCTTCTTCTTCTTCTTCATTTTCTTCTTCTTCTTTTTCTTCTTCTTCTTCTTCATTTTCTTCTTCTTCTTCATTTTCTTCTTCTTCTTCATTTTCTCCTTCTTCTTCTTCTTCTTCTTCATTTTCTTCTTCTTCTTCTTCTTCTTCTTCTTCTTCTTCTTCTTATTATTATTATTATTATTATGTCATTTTTCATCATAATTCAATTTCTGCTATGGTTGCACTACCTACCAAGTCTGCCGAAAGACCTAAGGCAGGTCGTAGTGTATTGTTATGGCTCCATTTCATGCTTTTTCTATCTCACCTAACATCCTTACCGTTACATAGAAAAAGTTCTCCTTAGTGTGCGGGCTGTACTTAACAAGAAAATTTTTTTGTATATCTCTTGAGATGGGGTTTCTAGCAATTCTTTCAATGTGTTGTTTTGTTCAATTTTTTATCATTCCAAGTGCACCTACTATCACTGGCACGACTCTTGTTTTCAATTTCCACATTTTTTCGATTTCAATTTCCAGGTCTTTATATTATGACAGTTTTTCGAATTCCTTGGTTGCTATGTTACAATCCGCTGGACAAGCCATATCAATTAATAGGCAAGTTTTTTCTTTCTGGTTTTTAACAATAATGTCCGGCCTATTTGCTTCGATTTTTCTGTCTGTGTAGATGGTGTAATCCCATAGAATTGTGACATCTTCTATTTCTGTAACCAGTGCTGGGTGATGATCATACCAGTGTTTTTTTACATATTTTCCATAGTGTTTGCACATTGTCCAGCGTAAATATTGCCCCACTCTATCGTGACTATTTTTATAGTCATTTGTGGGAAGTACAGAATATCCTGAGATTAGATGGTCTATTGTTTCTTGGTATTTATTACAGAACCTGCATTTTAGATCTACATTATTATGTGTGATATTTGCCAGGAAGTTCCTAGTGAACAAACTTCAGTCTTGCGCTGCAAGAATAAAGTCTTCAGTTTCAGATTTTAATCTAATGCAGATTGTTATTATGTTGTCATTTTTCATAATAATTAGATTTCTGCTATGGTCGCACTACCTACCAAGTCTGCGGGAAAACCTAAGACAGTTCGTGGTGTGTTGTTATGGCTCCATTTCATGCTTTTTCTATCTTCCCTACCATCCCTAGCGTTACATAGACAAAGTTCTTTTTAGTGTGTGGGCTGTACTTAACTACTGGGGTAGATTGTTCTTGTTCCATGAGTCATGCCACTTCCAGTAATTTTATTTATCTCAATTTAACTCAGTTTTCTAAGTGTTTTGTTCGCCAAGTAAAGAGTATTAAACTTGCAATTCTTTGGGTCAACTCACTTTATTCCCTGGTTCATGTGTCCTTGAGGACAGTGTATGAATTTTAGGGACTTAAAATACCATTTGATTTTCAAAACTTTTAAATTTAAGAATGTTCATAAATATTTTTTAAGTATAAGAACTAACTATGGAGGACGCTAAGTGATGTAATTTAAAATAAATTATGGTTATGCTAAATAAAATTAATGTCTCAGTAACCATTATTTTTCTAGAAATACAGTAAAATGATTTTTCTATAGAAATGATTTGCTAATGTTTTTACTATAGAAATGCATTGAAAAATCAAAAATTCATTGTCTGTGGTCAGGAATTAAGACAAACGTTACTGGAATAAGACGGTTATAATTTGTCTGATATAAATGCTTTGCTAATAATTTCTCTCGAGTCAACATTCAAATGCTTTCAAGGAAGTTTTTTTTATTTTCAGTCATTTAAGTGACGGAGACATGACTGACTTGGCAGAAGATTTTCCCAAAGTAGTTGTCATTGCTTTCTGCGGTACACTGCCAACCAAGGCTATAGAATTTAATCTGTCCTGTCATTTAACCCATAGCTGGAGGGAAAAGAGACGGATTAAAACCTTTCTCAATGGTATTTGCGCGTAAGTGAATGCAAGGGATTCAAGTAGAATTTGAACTCGGTTTTCCGATTTCTCATTTCGAGCTTATATTAAATAAACCACAACGAGGTGGCTTTTATGTAGAAATGTAATATAAATGATAATAGTATAGAAATGCATTCAAACACTTGTATGAAATGCCGTTTCGGTTGTTAAGGATAATGCAAATATGACTGGCGGAATAAGGGTTTGTGCTTAAGGTGTGCGTATGAGAATGCTTTATGGTGGGAGCTCGCACACACATGTATCGAATTTATAATAAAGGCCCGTCCGTTGGACACAAGCCGGATTAATTCTGCTTAACAACGTGAAACCTATTTTTCTGAATGAAAACAGCCCGGGGCAAAGGAAGGTTAAATGCAGGGAGATATTTATTTCTATCTTTCACACACTCTCTTTCTGTCTCCCTCCCATATATATATATATATATATGTGTGTGTGTGTGTGTGTGTGTGTGTGTGCCTTCTTATTGAATCTTTATCTAACTTAAACACCTTTATTTTATTTCTTATAAATACTTTTCGGCTCCCAGGGGAGGGGTTTTGATTTCACCGGGGAAAATTTATCAGAGACCACACGCAAATACGTTCGGTGAAATTGCTTGTTAATTCTTACAAATGACGTATTGGTTGCAAGAATGACACTGAATTCGAGCTGTTCACATTGTGAAAGTTAAAATGAAGCATTTATATTTGCCTACACCTGCGTAATTTTTCTTTTACTGCTGCAGATGTGCGTTGTGGTGCAGTGGCTATCGCCTCGGAACAACAAATCGGGGAGCCGAGTTCAAATTCCAGGTGAATTCCTGTATTCACTTGCGCGCAAATACCTTTGGGGAAGGTATTAATCCGTCTCTTCCCTCCAGTTATGGGTTAAATAACAAGACAGATTGGGCTTTATAGCTTTGGTCGGCAACCAGTCTACCGTAGAATCAATGGCAGCCTACTGCGGGATAATCTTCTGCCCAGTCAGTCATGTCTCCTTCGAGTTATGATCGCCCAAAGTCTTTATCACGTATGGCACTTAATCGACTGACTGTTTCTGGTCTTACGTAATTTTGAAATAAAGAATAAACAAAATCCCAACTTCATTTTATTTGTTATTTTATGATGTGTTGAATTTCAATTCTCACTACTTGAGGCTCTATTTTTTTTTCAATTGAAATTCGACAGGATTCTTAAAAGTTATCGGTCGTAAAAAGAAGCTCCTTCCAAAACCATAAAGCATAATTTTAGCCAGTTTCCTTTTGGTACAAAACTTCAGTGTAGCATGAAAAAGAGGAGGCATATTGAAAATTACTATCAAAAGAAAAAGTTAAGCAACGCCGAGACTGGTCAGTAGCTAGACAGATGACTGCTTAGGAACATCGGGTGCTGTCAGCTTGGATGTGCTGGTGGTAATGGCTCTGAATTCTTAGTAGGAGTGCCGAGTTCTAATTTCAGTTTGGTTCGTTATATTCACTTACGCAGAAACACCCTTTTGAAAGGCATGAATCCACCTCTCCTTTCAGATACTTGTTAATTAGTAAATTATGTGTCACCCAAAACCATTATTATCACTAAAAATAAAAATTGCGTACAAGATATTTAGATTTCGCTATAGAGGTTAATGTGCTGCTAAACAAAATTAACAAAAACAACTAAGTGGTTAGCTTTTCTATTAATTCTTTAAAAAGGGTTGTTGATAAATTTTAAAATTTCTTATAGTTCAGTGTGTCTCTTCCTTATTTAGCACGACAGTTACGCCCTGCCAATACTTAATAAATAATTCCGTTTGGATTGCGTGGAAAGACAAAAACAATGATATCAGGGACGCTAATTTATTTCAGTGAGAAAGAAAGAAAGAAAGAAAGAAAGAAAGAAAGAAGGGGAGATAAAAGTGTTTAACGTGTTCTACCATAAAAAATAGCGACAGACAAACGGTTGTCACCTAGAAATAAAAAGGAACTTCAAGGATCTTAAAATAAAAAGATGACTAAAACACGAGTAGAATTTTGAAAAAAAAATTGTCATTTGAAAAAAGTATTAGTATAGAAAAGAGATAGTGAATAATTGCGGAATCTGGTAGATGAGTGGAAGTTTGCTAGACAGCCTGTTCGAAATTTTGTCAGGAAATATGAGACCTAGAATTATCCTGAAGGGACATTACACCCTTTCTCATATGGCTAATTCCAGATGTTTTTTCGTCGATAGCTGATAGCAGTGAAATTTCATTATTCTTTTTTACATTGTTTTAAAGTATCTATTTTTCATTGCCTATCACAATTTATTTATTTAACTGATTTTTTGGTCCATTTACATAGAAATCGCAGTGGAAGCCACCCATCAAAGCGACTAACACAACCAATTTGATAGTAATTATTTTTGTGCTTGCCGTACTGTGTGAAGCTAAACTTATTAAACGACTTTACACACAGCTGATTCCAGATGTTTTTTCGCTGATGGCTACTTTCAACTGGTCAAATTGTGATAGCAGTTAAATTTGTTGCTCTACAGTCTTTTTTTGCTTAACATTGTTGTAAATTATCAACTTTTCATTGCCTATTACAACTGTAATTCAATAACAGATTTTTTTTCGGTCTATTTAAATAGCAATCGCAGTGGAAGCCACATATCAAAGCGACTAACAGAACCAATTTTGTAGTTAATTATTTTTAACATGTGCAGTGCGGTGTTAAGCTAAACTTATTAAACTACTTCGATGCTCTTTTTTTGTTTTCGGAAATCCATGTTATTACTCACTTTCTCACCCACGTACTCTATGTGAAATGTCTTTTTTAGGGCGTTGCTGATCATGTCTCTTTACAAATACCTGCTATTTTTACTTGAAGCAGTTCTTGCTTCTTTGACACGCCTCTTTTTAGCTGTAGTCCGATTCCTGCGATCTCATTCCACGAAGCTGTCAAGTATGTTATTCGTTGTTTTCTTTGTGCCTCTTGCCTTCACTGTGACCTATGAGTTGAATAAATATCAACAGAGGCTTTTAGTTAACCTGAACGAATGCTTAGTTAGATCGGATGCCTTCTTTCTCGAGATATTTATTTATGTAATGACAGCTAAAATATGACAAACGCCCCGCCCATTTGTTGTTTGTAAGTGCCAGATGAAGCCAAGCTTAATAAATATTTATGTCAAGGTTCAGTCGAACCAAAATTAGCAATTTGAACATTCTGCGTCGTTGTAAGTTCAATCTGGGCTAAAAACGTGTATATTTTTAGTCCTTTAGTGGTCTAAAGTAACTACATGTCTCACCAAAAAACCAAAATTTAAAATGAAAAACCAAGTTTGTTATAGTTTTAAATTTAGGCCTGTCAATCTCCGAGAGAGGTTTCTAACTGTGACTAAACACATCAGCTTGCTTTACTATTTATCCCATAGCTGGAGGAGGAGGGAGAAAAGATAGATTCATACAATTGTCAATGTTATTAAGCGTAAGTAAATGCAACAGACACGACTCGGCTCCCCCGTTTCAAATTATACGATTATATATATATATATATATATATATATACAATCGTATAATCTGACATAGTGGAATTTTTTTACCTACTGTTCAGGCATTTATTTTTATAAAAGTGATCGATACAACGTAGATGTAATGGTTGTTACAATGGTTTATAAATTCATAGTATCACTACACAAAAAATTTCGCGTTTCGAAGCTGCTACGTGCTTCTCATCGGGTGATAAGTTGAAGAGGATTCAACCACATCCTAAACAAGGAAACAAGGGATGAGCCTCTACACCTGTTCAATAGACGTGGGTGGAGTGTCAAACCAGGCAATAGTTTAGTCTATCTACTCCAACTGAAACAAATAAAAAAGAAAAGAGTGAAAAGATTGGAAAAGAGAATATATATATATATATATATATATATATATATATATATATATAGACATGACAGAATTGAATAGACACCAACATAAATTTTATTTCTGATTTTTTCTTAATAAACAAGATAAATTGACATAGATTATTTGATTAAAATTGCTGATAACAATACTGGAACATGCCACGGACCCAAGGAGCATCAAACCTATCTGAATTTCAGCGAGGACGTATCGTGGGCCAACATGAAGGTGGCCTTAGTCAAAGAAAAATATCTGAAAATCTTTCAATACCTCTTTCTACTGTTAATAGAGTGACCGTACAATTCACCAGAGTGGTTGAGATAAAATGGGATCAATAAACTTCCATGGCCAAGTCAGTCCCCAGATGTTAACCCTATTGAGCCCCTTTGGGGCATATTAGATCGTAAACTCCGCAAAAAGAACAGGAAGCCATCTTCTAAGCCCGAACTTTTAGAATTATTGCGTGAAACATGGCAAGAAATCCCTCAAGATGATATTCGTGAACACATCGCTAGCGTGCCTAGAAGGGTCCTTGCATTACAAAAAGCAAAGGAGATGTCCGCTAATTATTTGTTATTAAATTTATGACCATTTATAATTACTTCATTTGTATAAATTACTTGTTTAATAAAATAATTACTTGCTTAATAAAATAAAATAATTACTTGTTTAATATAATAAACGGTAACCTGATCTGGGTTATAAATACTTTAATAAATTTTTTTGACATCTTTTGAAATCGCATTATCATAAATCAGACGGTTCTAGTAGAATTTTATAAAAATGTAATCAACTATAGTTATATCTCAGTGTTTATTACAATTTTCGCTGAATGATCTCTTACGTAGATACATATACATAATATATTTTCTCAATGTCAGTATCAGTTAGTCTGTCAGAGGGCAATAAGTGCCTGGCACACAGTCTGGATCGAAATCAGTATAGTATTTAGCTACTCGTCAGACCTTGTCAGTGGCACGGAGTCCGTGCATGTCTACGGTGGTGAAAAGTTTTCAGTCCGTCCAAGAAGAAACACCTAGATTCGTGGGTCACAAATTGATGTAGGAACTGGTGATGAGGAAAAACGATGCAGTAGGGGAGTGGCTATAAAAGAGCGGGTAGTAGTGGGCGGTAAGCAGGGTATTAAAACCAATTAATTTCTTTTCTTTTCTTTTTTATTTTATGAAAATCTGGACAGGACACTCCATGTGCTAGTTCGATCAAACAATTCACCACTGCAGTTGTAAATTCCCCAGCTTTGCATGTGTAGCGATATACCCACGGATGTTTATCTGGGGACATCTCATTTAATGCATCTAAGAAATCCTGAATTACATATGGCACAGATTTGGCCTAGGGCCAAAATATGGGGAAGCCAGTGAGGCTAGGACTCACTATTAAGTTATAAATGATCCAGCGAGACAAGGTTAAGTTACACGACATCGAAGTGCTCAAATTATTTTCTAAGTGTAGCTTAGATGTGGCACAAGGCCGAAGGTATGGGGCGCACACAGTGCAGATAGAACTCACTATTAAGTTGTTAATGATCAAGCGAGACAAGTTTGCTAACCGTTACATCACGTTAAAGTGCCAAAAATAATTTTCTAAGCATAGTTTAGATTGGCCGCACGTTTGAAAGTGTAGAGCACCCAGTGAGGATCTAAATCACTACTCAGTTGTAATTGATGTACTGCGACAAGCTTGCTAA
>JBBBDQ010028706.1:1402500-1440287 GCA_037127315.1 Ascarosepion bandense
GTTTTAGACAGAAGGAGAATGAAGAGAAAAATGAACCATTAACAGGGGGGTGTTAGAGAAAGGCCAAGAGAAGGACGGGAACACAGGTGTGAAGACAGTTGCAAGGGTAGAGAGAAAGGAAAAGAACAAAATACACGGCGTGATGTAGAAAGGACTGGAGTCAAGTGAATAAGAGATAGGAATTGACATTGCATTTACATTCCTGGAGGTTGTAGCCGTCAGGAAAGCAAGTATATGGAAGGGAATTCCACAGGCGGGAAGTGCGAGAAAAGAAGCTGGTGGAGTAGAATTGTTATCTGCATTTGGTTGGTTTAACTGTAAAAGGGTGGGACCTTGTTGCCAGTCTGGTTGTACGAGTAAACTCTTGAGAAGGAGCACCAGTGACCTAAGTTCGTCAGAGCAGAAGCCATACAAATATTTGTAGAAGAGACAGAGGGGAGCCACATCCCAGTGAGAAAGTGGCTGGAGTCGAGCTGCCAGGTCGGGGTCAGTCACATTACAAATTCTCATTTGGAGCCTATCGAGAACACTGAGACGAACAGCAGGGGCGCCTGACCAGATATGACAACATTATTCCATGCAAATTCATGGTCCAGCGGATAAAAGAGTTGGCTGGATCCAGGGATTTGACTAGAGACTTGTGAGTTCAATACCTGGCTACAGCAGTGGTGAAGAAAAAACTTACAAAGCTGAATTAAATGGTAATAACTAAGAAAACATTACTAAATAGTTGCGTTATATCTTTCCTCCTATTTGGTAGTGAATGATGGACATTCTCCTCGCAGATTAAGAGATTTAGAGTAACAGAAACAAATAAAAGAATACTGAACTATTACATTATATCAGTCCTCCTCTATAACAGTGAAGGATGGACAATCTCCTCACAGATGAAGAAGAGATTTGAAGCAACGGAAATCTTAAGGAAAATGGAAACAAAAAAGACACGCAACAACAGAAAGAGAAACTTTTTGAGAACGGGGATTTAGAAAATTGGACACTCACAGAAGATTTCTTAAAGAGAAAAATGATGGCGGCGGGGCTTGAGAAACAGACAAAAGCTACTAAGATCTATCCTGAAGAGACACGGCTCCTAGAAGAAGTGTATGGTTGCTTGGGAAAAATATGTTCTACCTTTATGGAGTGGTAATAGGATTTACTTACTGGTTGCTTAAGTTGGCCGAGTTTGATCTTCCTGACATCTCCACTGCGTTCACGTCGTTACTGTTGCAGATTGAAAAATCATTTTACATTTGGTTCTTGGTTGCTTATAGTTTTGTGGGATTTGAATGAGACTTTGTGAATTATGGTGCATAAAGTATGAACTAAATATGATAAAAAAAAATTATTGGCTGAACTTAGTATTGTAGAGCCTCAAGATCTATTTAGATCATTTTTTTTAAAAACTGTCAAGTTAAACCTGTCTATTCGTTATAACATTCAACATGATTCCTTGTCTTGTGCATTTCGATATATTATATCCGACAGCAAGAAGAAATATGGAAATTGGGGGTTTTGAGGAGCCTGGAATCACTTAATTGCTGTTATTCTAACCTGACCCGGGGTGGTAGTACTTATTGGATCCAATCTGTGGACAAATAATGAATCCAATTCCACCAAAAAAATCAACAGATTATCTTTATAGCAAAACTAGCAGTATATCCCGGCGTTGCTCGGGTGTAATGAAAGCTTTAAAACTAATCCATGGTTCTGGAGCTCAGACTCTTTAGACGTTGGAACGAAAGACTAAAAAGCAATAGTTGTTTCCAGTTAAAGTGAAACCGTAGAATGAAAGAAAAATGAATGGATGTAAGCCAAATTTTGATTTCCTGGTTTCGAAATCAAATACGTTTTTTGTTTTTTTCTTAGAGCCAAACCCGAAGCAAAAACTAAAATAAAAGGGTTGAAAAAAATACAGACATACAGGCAGATAAACAGACACAAACACAAACATCTTGACTTATATATATATATATATATATATATATATATATTATCGATTTTCTGCACTATTGTAAGAACTGCAACCTTGAAACTTCTGAATATCGTTTCTTATGTCTTTGTCTATTAGTGTATCAAATTTGATTAGAATCGGACCACTCCTTCTTTCACCCGATTTTTTCGATTATCGATTTTTGATATTTATCGGGGTTACCTTGACACAAAACCTACCTAAGAACACTCGCAGACGCTTATAGTACAATTGTATAAATTTTCAAGAAAATCGGTTCAGGCGTTTCGGAGTCTATAGGTAACGAACACACACACACACCCATACAGACACATACACACAGACAACGTTCCATTTATAAATAAGTTTAGATAACAATGAAGCAATAGTTCATTTACATACGTGCTAATACCCCTGACGAAAAGCTCATACTTTTCCTATCTTTTCCTCTCCAGCTATGGGTAATGAATGAAAACCTTGAACTCAAATCCCTTTAGGAAAAGGCTAGGAGAAGGTAACTTAAAAAAATAAATCCACCTCGCATGTCACGTCGAAGAAAGAAAACTGACGGTGGACTACTCTGAGTGATCCACCAATTCGCGTATGTGAATGCCTTTGAAACAGGGTTTCTATTGTTTTCTGGTGCGGCGCGAACCCCCCCTCTTAACTGCTGCCGATCTCAGGTTTATCCTGAGCCAGGTTAGTCGTAATTGTTAGCATCCAATATACAGGCAAATAGTAAAAAGCAAAACAAAAATCAACATGTCATTTTTATAGCAAAATGAACAACAGTAGATTTTTATAGCAAAATGGCAATCAATACAACATTTTTTAAAAATATAAATATATAAACAATCACTCAGTTAAGTGCCATACTTGATACACGCTTTGGGCGATCATGTCTCGAAAGAAACATCACTAACTGGGCTGAAGATTATCCCGCAGTAGGTTGCCACTACTTTCTGCGGTAGGCTGGTTGCCAGCCAAGGCTATAGAATCCAATCTGTCCTATTATTTTACCCATAACTGGAGGAAAGAGACGGATTAATACCTTTCCCAAAGGTATTTGTGCGTAAGTGAATGCGAGAAATTCAACTGGAATTTGAACTCGGCTCCTCTATTTGTCGTGCCGAGTCGATATCCACTGCACCACAACCTACAATTTTTATAAAAATATTACTAACAATACATTTTTGTAGTGAAGTTACCAGCAATACATTCTATGACCTACAAACTATATAGACAAAAATATTCGTTTTACCCTGAAAGCATAAAATGGTGTTCAGAATATTTCGATTTCGGCATTAAATAACCCATTGAGGTGTTGATATGTCGTTAAACAAAATCAACTGTCTGTCCAATCAACAGGATTCCAATGGCTTTTCTGGCTAAAAGAGGCGGGCAATGCAGCTATCTAGAACTCAGTCAATTAAATGCCATACGTGATACACGCTTTGGGTGATCATGTCTCGAAAGAAACATGATTGACTGGGCAGAAGATTATCCCGCAGTAGATTGCCACTGCTTTTTGCGGTAGACTGGTTGTCAGCCAAAGCTACAGAACACCAATTTGTACTATTATTTAACCCATAACTGGAGGGAGAGAGACGGATTAAAACCTTTTCCAAGGGTATTTGTGCGTAAGTGAATGCAAGTAATTCAGCTGGAATTCGAACTAGGCTCCCCGATTTATCATTTCGAGTCGATATCCACTGCACCACAACGCACATCTATTTTTTTAATCATTACACCCCAAGCAAGGCATTACACTGCTACTATTGCGCAAGGGGTTACATAGGGGAAGGTTAAGAGAAAGAGTGGTTAGATATAGGAAATGTCAGAAGGAAGGTGATAGATGGGTAAGGATACCGAGGCTGGGGGTTGAGTAGATGGGAAGAGTGTTTGAGAGAATGGATGCGAGTTAGTGCGTTAGGAGGTGTCTATTGACCTTACATTTAAACTCCTGGAGATTGTAGCTGGTTGGGGAAGCAATCATGTGGAAGGGAATTCCACAGTCGAGAAAGACCTAAACATCTAAAAATAAATGATCAAAGATTTAAATTTCAAAAGATCATGACTTGACAAAATACAAAATTAGACCAGTCTTTAGATTCTAAGACGGTCTATTTTCAGACTAGATATATTGCGACCTCACTTTAACGTGTCTCCCTTGGTCTATCAGAAAACATAAAGTCCCGGATGAATAAAGCTACTCCTAAAAACATACGTAAACATAGTCTTGCCAGCTCATTCCACATATATATATTGGCGAGTTATGAAAGGTAGAACAAAGCTTAAAACTGGAGTTAACACAATCACTAATGCTTCCACTAACGGATAGCGCCTCGGATTGAGGAATCCGTAAGTCGAGTTCATTAACTTACGTCCTAATACTCTTGAGAAAAGTTAATACTTTTTCTGTCTCTTCCCACTCCAGGTATGGATAAAGAACAAAAAGCTTAATTCAAATCACACTAAGCAAAGGTAAGCAGAAGGTAACCTTTAAAAATCCATCTAGGATGGCGTGTCGAAGAAAAAAAAACTGACAGTAGATTACTCTGGGTGATACATCGATTCACCCATATGAGTGCTTCTAAACAAGGTTTTTATTGTTTCTTCCTTATGCTAAAAAATAACTAAACTAAAACTAAAAATACAATATATACTTACTTTCCTGAATAGGTAAATATGCAACTATAATAAGAAATGACTAAGACCGTATGATCAAAACATTTTGCTGCTGTCGGCTATCTCTGAAGTCGCTCAACGAACTAATGGAGACTGATTAAAAAAAGAAACATGGTATGGGAGTCACCAGACCAACGACTACCGGATTAAGGTGGTCGGACTGTCATGGTATCCCAGAAGTCGCTCACCATATCCTAATTTTTATTTTTTCTATGTTTCAGATTTGATCTGATATGGGTGAGAAACTAACAGTACAAAAAGAGTAAAATTTGTTTTTAATGTTTGGAAGAGATGGGGCAACATACTGAGCTTTGTAGCTCAAGAATTCAACCGCAATCATCTTGAGCGAGAAAAACCATTGAGCCACACCACTGTCCGTCGTTTGATCACACGACTTCCAAGAAAGTGGATCAATTGCTGACCGTGAGAGATGTGGTCGACGAAAGAGTGCAATTGATGAAGAAACATCCACCATGGTTCTGGCAAATGTTGCTAGAAGTCCCGTGAAATCAATAAGGAAAATAAGCCAGGAGCTAATGATTAGCAAATCATCAGTACATCGTATTCTTAAAACACAGAAAGAGAATTGATGCATGTGTTAATTCAGAGGGTGAACAATTTGAGCATCTGTTATGATTATGGTCAATAAAATTGATATTCATATGTATTTTTATAAAAATCTGGATGGTCAGCTACTTCTGGGACACCTTGTATATCACTTGGGAAATGTTTAAAAAATGCCATCTATCTATCTATCTATCTATCTATCTATCTATCTATCTATCTATCTATCTATTTTTATCATACCTATTATCTTTGAATATGAATAAAAGACATACTTGTATCAGATACTGCAATAAACAAACAAAATCATGGTTCGATTGGTGACCGTTTTTCATTAGTTTTATCTTTCTTTTTAAACTCGTCTATTTATTTGTTTATATTAGAATAGCACAAGCAGACCAAAGTCATTTGTCTGTTTCTCCCGTAAATGATCCACCCGGTGGAAATTCGCCTTGAGCCTTCTGATGGCGCCTCATGCTGTAAGATGATCGCAGCCCTTTCTTGTCCCTCGCTAACTGACAAAAAAAAAAAATAAAAATAAAAAATAAACACAAATAATACAGACTGTTTCTAGAACATGGTGCCTGTGACCCTATCAACAAATGACTTGACTCTCATTGTGCAACCAAAAGCAAACAATACTGACGATACGTTCTCTGAGTGGCACTTTTTTTTCTTCTGATCGAAAGCGTACTATTATTCCGTGTCTGCTTCTCAAGTGTCAGTCAACAAAAGAAAGAACGAAAATAGAGGAACAATGAATAGGAAGCAGTTTTCTCACATTCTTGGTCCATTCTACCTTTACCAACCCTATTATTATTATTATTATTATTATTATTATTATTATTATTTGTACTTATTCAATATTCACACCATTGTTAACTGGTGGTCTTTTCTCTGGAGATCAAGCAACAACAAGACTTCACAAAACCTCAATTCTCGCCTCTGTAATCTATAAAATTTTATTTAGCCTGTCGATATTAGTATTTGTACAAGCCCTACCACCTGTTATAAGTTAAGTAGTAGCGTAGACCCGGATCTAGCCTTGGGTAGTAACCAGTCTAAGAGAAAGAAAACACTGGCTACTAATCTTTAAAGAAAGCAACATAAAACGACACCGCTATAATTCCCAATAGACGTGGTAATGTTTAGTTTTAACAATTATTTTAATACTGTAAAAGGCCCGACAGCCACTTGGGTAGAGAGTTACAGAGTAAGATTATGGGTATATGTGGGAAAATAACGATTGATTCTCGACCTGGACAGGTTAAGATTGTAGTGCTCGAGAAAGCATCCTCTTGGGAGCCGGTTCCACATAGGAATAATCTGCTCGAGTGAACCTTTCATCTCACCGATGGAATACGAAAGGAAAGAGGGCGGTATGCTACAATGTGCAAGGCGTGGCGGGTTTTAGCTGTGAAGTTTTAAACTGGTGGAAATAACGAAATTACACTATTTACATTATTCGGACTATTGTCGTCATCTTTGTTGCCATTTGTACGACGTTGTAGCCGTTGTACGCTCCGGCCTTCTTCAGGTGCTAGGAATTTCGAACCGAACCCTTTATTACAGTCATTGGGGTATATTATTCTCATTCCTTGCGTAAAGCCTATTTTAATAGTCATGAGTTATCTCCCTCTAACTGGACTCTCTAAGTTCACCACTCCTGTAGCCTGATATTGAACTCACAAATTTGGGTCAAGTCACTAGAACTGATCTAAGTCTTTACGCAAGGAATGAGAATGATATACCCCAGTGATTGTAAAACGGTCGAAACGTTGTACAAATGGCAACAAAGATGAGGACAATAGTCCGAATAATGTAAATACTACCTCATCTCAGAAATATAGACAAACAACGAATGTAGTTCGTTTGCGCACTGTTGTGAATCTTCGTCGCCAATTAGTTGTGTAGTTGCAGCGAAACTTTGCTGCAAAGTGTAGTGACCGGTTTGTGCCGGAAGTAAAACATGGAACAAGAAGGTAGGTTTAAAACAGTGTATTAGTATAACAAGAAATCAAAATATTCAAAAGAAGTGTTAATAAATAGTAACCTAGAAATAAATAAATCCGAAAGGTATTATTACACTTCCTGACTAGTAGCTGTCGTTAACTGCTATACTTGACTGCTCTCATTACTGCTCTCTAGAGTCACGCAGATAACTAATATATATCCAGAGGAAGAGTCCATTCCTCGCAGGAGGGCACCATAACAAACACTTTCCAAATCGCGATAGAGCAGCGAAAGGCTTACGACGTTTCGGTGTAGGGTGGAAAATAGTTAGTCACCTACAAGGACGCGTAGACAGTTTCGAAAGTGAAAACTGGGCAGCTCCCGTCCATATATTTATATTGATATGCCGTCCTAAATGATAGCAACATGTATATTGATGTACTTATAATTGATTATCACACATTCAGTTAGTTAAGTGCCATACGTGATACACGCTTGGGCGATCATGTCTCGAAAGAGACATGATTGACTGGGCAGAAGATTATCCCGCAGTAGGTTGCCATTGCTTTCTGCGGTAGACTGGTTGCCGAACAAGGCTATTGAACCCAATCTGTCCTGCTATTTAACCCATAGGATTCTTCTGGAGGGAAGAAACGGATTAATACCTTTCCCAAGGGTATTTGCGCGTAAGTGAATACAATGGATTCAACTGGAATTCGAACTCGGCTCCCCGGTTTCTCGTTCCGAGACGATATCCACTGGACCACAACGCACATCACAAGAAAAATACATATTCCAAACACCTGCACGTGACAGGAGGGATACATATATGAATTTCATTTGCTTCAACATTATTTTTAATGGATACTCGTATTTGAGTAGATAGTCTGTTTTTATAATTAAACAGTATATTATAATTTCCACCGGCCTAAATTGTTCGAGAAATCTTATTTAGTAAATATCTATCTTCCAGCAGGACCCGAATCTGCATACTTCCAAAAACGGGAGATGCCGTCATTAGAACAAAATTGTGTCTTACCACTAGACTACAGAAGATTTATAGTAGACAAGATTCAATTTAACCTTTAGATAGATGTTTTCCCGATTTCTTTTTTAATAAGTAATTTATATCCGAAATTGGCATTAGCCGGCATATTTGAATTTTATTTGTTTTAACATTACTTTTTTTAAATAAAATTCTGATATGTTGGTTAATTCCAGTTTCATACCTTTCCTGTATAGTTTCGTAATAATGTACGTTTTCTTTCGGCATTGAAATAACAATGTCTCATCGGGTATTTAATATTGATGGTAATAAACGTTATTTAAAAAAAAAACTCACTTCCTTTTATTTTTGGAAAACTTTTCGTACGAGGTAAAGAGGGTAGGAACGATGAGAAAGCAAAAAAAAAAAAAGGAATCAAAAAAAGGGGAAAAGAAAGAGGAAGAGAAGGACACAGAGGAAATAAAAAGCAAAGAGAAAAAAACAAGCAAGAAAAAAAGAAAGAAGCAAAAGAAAAGAGCCAATGAAAACGGCTCAGTGAGAACCAGACCCCAAATTTAGGTAGGAAGTAAAATATAGAAAGATACAAATATCGGTCACAGGACGTCTGGGCTTAACAAAGAGAAAAAAGTGAGAAAATGCATGTATATACATATTCATAATCCACGTACAAGCCTGTTTCGCTGTATCACAGCTCATCAGTGCGGCTGGGATACCACTTGCTTCTGGCCGGGATCGAAAGTCGATCGATTTAGTGTCTAGTTTGAGTTGCTAACCAATAAGCCATAAGCGTATTGAATCAGAGAATGGAAATTTTAGCGTGTTGTATATAAGCGGGATATACACACACCAGTCACCGAAAGAACTCAATTCATTGTTGAAGAGTAATGCATAAATTGTTAATTTTTTTTTATTAATTTTTTTATTAATTTTATTTTCTAGAGACCTCAATCGTAATAAGAACATAATATATTCGTACTCCCCATATATATATATATATATATATATATATATATATATATATATATATATGGTTATGTCTTGAAGGCTGTCACAATGCGATGGTAAAGAAGTTTTTGAGTGTTACCTATTTATTATACATTAATATTTCGAGATCAAAATCTCATCTTCTGAATGGCAGAGAAGATGAGATTTTGATCTCGAAATATTAATGTATAATGAATAGGTAATACCCAAAAACTTCTTTACCTTCCTTTATTTTACACAATGCATTGTGACAGCCTGCAAGACCTAACCTATTATACACAATGCTTCAAGCAAATTACAAAACTTTACTATATATATATATATATATATATATATATATATATATATATATATATATATATGTACGAATATAAAATATATTAAAATTTATACGAATATATTAAATTCATATATTTATATATTTCTACGAATATGTTAAAATTTATTATTTATTTTTAAATTTGTATGTCCAATTGTTCCAATCAGTATTTATTTAAACTAAAATCTTTTTGGTAAATTTTCCAATCGTTTTTTTTTTTTAACATGAATGTCAGCAGTTTTCTTTTGTTTCTAAGCGAAAGTTTTTTATAGCTTATTTCCCAGTCAACCACCCCTTGGCCCTTTTTTACTTTCTGTTCCCCCTACCACTTCTATTTCTCTGACATGGCTAAATTTTAACTTTTAAACTCTTGGCTCGTGTATGGGGGTGGGATATGTCTTCTAATATGAGACACAGGTATCTGTCTTCTTTTTCCTTCTTACTTCCTTACATTAAAAAAATTCTTAATCCCACCCCATTTTATTTTCCTGTGTATGGATGATTTTCTGAACTTCTACCGGTATAAAATGTTTTAACGCATTTGAATTTGAGTAAATAAAATTTTGGTTTCGCCGTTGCTGAAGAAGCGAGGATTTCCTCGTTGAAATGGCTATCCAACGGATTTAAATATCCAAATTTTTGTTATATATATATATATATATATATATATATATGTGTGTGTGTGTGTGTGTGTGTGTGTGTGTGTGTGTGTGTGTGTGTGTACGGCTATATCGTGTTGAATACACCGGTTCCCGTCCGGTTGACCATTTTGGAATACCAGGTGCTGTAAACTTAAAGACCAAGAATGGTCCACCTGTCCTCCAGGTTTGGGCGTTGGGTACAGCGCTAACAACCCTGCCCCATAAAAAAACAGTTTGTTACAGAAACAGCAAAAAAAAAAAAAAAAATTGCTGCCCTATGCACTATCTGGGTGTGATGGATAAATGATGATGATGATGATGATGATGATGATGATATATGTGTGTATATGTGTGCGTGTGTTTGTTAGTATACACGCTCGTACGTCTTACACACTCTCTAATTGTCACTTCTTTCAGTTAGCGCCCCCCCCCACTTTATTAACAAACTGTTAAGATTTTATATCGAATGCTATACAATAGTTTTCATTTCTTACCTTGTCAATCATGGATCTGGTTCATAACTCTTTCAAATATGAAAGCCTAAATATGGGGGATGAGAATGGGAAATAGAAGAGAAGAGAGAGAGAGAGAGAGAGAGAGAGAGAGAGAGAGAGAGAGAGATGATGATGTATATGATTGAAAAGGGAAAAAGTTTCGCGAAATGGAATTCCAAACAAAGTAAAAACAGAATGTCTAAAAAACAATATTTTCTAATGTCATATATTCCTCCTACTCTGTGTACGTTCCTAGGTCAATTCGGTCAAATGCTAAGATATTTTACTCCTAAAAATTGTAAAAGTGTATCTTACTACCGATTACGGCAAGTTTTTCTTTACGCAAAAGCGTTTGATAAAGTAGAACACAAAGACTTATTCAAACTTCAAACTAATAGAGAAGCTTGATTTATTTGAGAAAGCCATTAAAATAACCCAGAACCTAAACTGGCAGCAAACTGTCTGCATACAGATTAAAAAATAAATTCAGTAAATTTACAAAAATAGAGATTTACAGTGAGAACATCCTGAGGGAATTATAAGTCCTGCCAGGATTCATTATTGGTGGTCACAATCTTAACATAAGATATGTCGATGTTACAGTTTTGATAGCAGACACAAAAAGGAAAAACCACAGGAATTCCGACAGAAGGAAGTAATGGAAAACGAGAAAAGTGGACTAATCACAAATTCTGGGAAGACATAATGCGTGGGTGACAGCAAAAGGAACTTTCCAAGATGCGAACTACAAACTGGAGACACCAAAAGCTAAGAAATATAAGTATTTCAATATCTTGGATGGGTTTTAACATAGGACGGAAAATGCGACACGGAAATTCGAAGAGGCACTGGAATAGAGAAAGAGGTCTTTTAAAAGCTAAGCAAAGTATTAAGAAATGAAAGAAAATATCTGCGAAGTGTTATAACAAACCGTGAAAAATATGAAAGCAAAATCCGAAGGTACATTGGAATAGCGAAAGGTGTCTTTTAAAATTTAAGCAAAGTATTGAGAAACTGAAAAAAAATATCTGCGAAGTGTTATAACAAACCGTGAAAAATATGAAAGCAAAATCCGAAGGCACATTGGAATAGCGAAAGATGTCTTTTAAAAGCTAAGCAAAGTATTGAGAAACTGAAAAAAATCATTTGAGAAAAAAACAAAAAACACATTGAATTGCTGCATAATATTGGTCTTCCTATATGGCAGTGAATTCTGGATAATCTTATCACAGAGAAGTAAAGCAATAGAAATTTGGTTCTACAGAAGGATGCTGAGAATATCATGGATTAAACTTGTGAGTAATGAGAAGGTTTTAGACAAATGATAGCAAAAAAGAACACTTTTACTTTGAATCAGAAAGTGACATTTAGAATTTCTAATGCACATGATGAAGAAAGAGAACCTGGAGAATTTGATACACACAAGACATTGAATGTAAGAGGGACACTGGAAAATAACGAATAACCTAACTGTTGTATACCTACCTATATACAGGAATGGGAGCTTCCTATCCTCTTAAATCTTGGTCAACTCTCTGCTTTCCTGCAGAGAGGAAGCGTAGAATCTAGTCTGGGGTGAATAGACAAGAGCCCGAGCTTAAGCAGGGTCTACGGGATATTTTTTGACTGAGCTTAAGGACTCGGAATCCCCACTTTAATTGACTTGTGTCGCATCCGCCTTGGACATCTGCCCTAGCGGGAAGGTGGTAAATACCGAGTGATCATACAGATCAAAAATCTCTTTTCCTCACCTCTCTGTCTCCGGGCAGAGAGGAATCTAGACGAGGCTCCACAGGAGGATAGAGTCTCGTCTGGAGTAAATACAGAGTGATTATACTGGTTAGCAGTTTACTAGCAGTGTATCTACTTCACGCAGTGTGTGAGTCTTGTACTTGTTGAAATACTATTATTCCCAACCTCCGTTTTGGTGATTCAGTCAGTTAAGTGCCATACGTGATACACGCTTTGAGCGATCATGCCCCGAAAGAGACATGACTGACTGGGCAAAAGATTATCCCGCAGTAGGTTGCCATTACTTTCTGCGGTAGACTGGTTGCCTGCCAAGGCTATAGAACCCAATCTGTCCTGTTATTTAACACTTAACTGGTGGGAAGAGACAGATTAATACCTTTCACAAGGTTATTTGTGTGTAAGTGAATGCAAAGAATTCAACTGGAATTTGAACTCGGCTCCCTGATTTGTCGTTCCGAGTCGATATCCACTGCGCCACAACGCACATCCAGCCTTTTAGGGTAACAACACTAACTAATGTGCTTATGTAAATGGTTGCTTGAACAACATACCTGTTGATTATTGAGGTACTCTATGCATCTTACGCACCTCTGCGTGGTGTAATGGTTATCAAGCTCGTCTCGCTAGAATCATTATAATTGAGTAGTGAGTTCGATCCTCACTGGGTACCCTCTACTTTCGTCCGTGTGTTACGTCTAAGCTACGCTTAGAAAATCACCTCCCGCCAGGTTTGGGGGTTGGGCGCAGGGCTAACAACCCTGTCCCATAAAATAACAGTTTGTTACGGAAACAGCAAAAACGTTGCCCTACACACCATTAGGTGTAAGGAAAAGTTTTTATGCATCTTGTTCGTTCCTGCTGAACCAGGGGGTTGAACACACAACTACAGTTTGTCTGTCGATATGGCTTGCAAAAATACGTGACATAATGCGAAAATATCAGTTCCAAAGTTTCAAAATTGAACTACCTTCATTCGTCGATGCTTTTCTCCGAGTGCATCTTTCTCTGATAACTGTGTGCGTTTCTAGTCTGTCTTTTTCATTAAGATTATTAGTCACTAGAATAAATCTGTAGGGGTAAACCAAACGGGAAAGCATAGGTCGGTCCAAGTAACAGGAGATGAGGAGACAGTCTAACATCCAAAGAAACGGATCGGAAACCTTTCCCCCACCTCATCTCTCTGCGTTTCTACTGCCGTCGAAACATGAAACGAATTAGGCACGCGTCGATAAGAGATTTTCAGATTCAAGTGCACTCCGTGACTGAAGTACTGAAAACCAATCGGATTGGAACGTTGACTTTCGTCCTTCCCTTTATCATTGCAAATCTCGGCTTCCATCTTGTTTGTCATTTGAGCCAGCGCTTTTTTCTCTTGAGTTTTTGCATAACATTTTCTCTCGTTACGCATCCCTGTATCTTTTTCAACGTTTCTCTTGCTGTGATATAACTAATCCTATCTATCTATCTATCTATCTATCTATCTATCTATCTATCTATCTATCTATCTATCTCAGTATATTTCTTTCTATCTATCTATCTATCTATCTATCTATCTATCTATCTATCTATCTATCTATCTCAGTATATTTCTTTCTGTCTATCTATCTATCTATCTCAGTATATTTCTATCTATCTATCTATCTATCTATCTATCTATCTATCTATCTATCTCAGTATATTTCTTTCTATCTATCTATCTATCTATCTATCTATCTATCTATCTATCTATCTCAGTATATTTCTTTCTATCTATCTATCTATCTATCTATCTATCTATCTATCCTAGTCTATTTCTTTCTTTCTTTCTTTCTTTCTATCTATATATCTATCCATGTATCCAAGTCTATTTCTTTCCTTCTTTCTTTCTTTCTTTCTTTCTTTCTTTCTTTCTTTCTATCTATCTATCTATCTATCTATCTATCTATCTATCTATCTATCTATCATTTGAAATGGCCAGATGTAACCGTAAGTTCTCTATTTTTCTCATTCTTGTCACCTGTGAAACTCTCTTTTTACTTCTTTTCTTACTTCTCGGCCACATACGATCTTTAAAAATTTAAATACAACACCACACGCGATTTTCTGCGTTCTTGAATCGTGTTCTTTTATTGTTCTTTCTTCTCACTAAAATTTTATCATTTTCCTTCATTCTCAGTAAACTCTGATAACTTCTTAAAAATTAATTGTTTTTTTTTATTTAAAATTTCGTATGACAACAGCACTGTATAAAACAAGCCTCTTATAGGAACATGCATCGTGCGTGTGCGTCTGGTTATTATTCATGCTCATAAACGTAGCCTTACGCCAGACTTGAACCTTAGTTAAATGCCTAAAATCTTCAGGCATTGTAACAAATAAAAATGGCGATAGTTCTGCAAGTCCTTGCTTGCGAGCGAGATCCTTAATTGGTTACTAATATTTATGTTCTGGAGCCAGACTAAGTTAAGACTAGTAAATACAGAAACACCGACGTCAGGCGCTAGGTAAACTCTTTTGGGTAGAGGCAGAAAACAACTTAGCGCTTATGTCGAATTTACATTATTCTCATTTTCTATCAAGTACTTTTACTTTTAAAGAGAATCGTTTTATTTTTTTAATTGTGAAACATTAGAAACATGTTATCAGAGGAAGAAAAAAGTAACACCGACCTCTTTAGGCTTAGAAAAGGTCTTATCATTTTACCCCTAGAAAATATGCCGCTAATTTTTCGCCTTCAAAAAGTCTTGATTTTCATTACGCCCACCAAAAGCCTTTTAAAGTAAAATAAGCCGTACTAATTTTGCCTACAAAAGGCTGTATTCGTTGCGCCTACAATAAAGACTGCTTCCTTTAAGGCTACAAGAAAACCTACCCCCTCTACGCTGATAGCAAATTCTACTCATTTGAAACTTACAAAAAGATCGGCTCACTTTACGCCCACAAAAGGTCCTGCTCCCTTTATGCCTACAAAAACTCTTACTCCCTTTAAAGTTACAAAAGACTTGCTTCCTTTATACTTACAAATAGACCTGCTATCTTTAAGTCAACAAAAACTCAGCTCCCTTTAAGGCTACAAAATATCTTGCTTCCTTTAAGTCGACAAGAAGATGTGTTCCCTTTACGTTAACAAAAAGCAAATTCATCTTTTATTACTTTTGATATTCTACTGGCATCTCCAAAATATTTACGTAACACCTCTCCAGTTTTGGCATGATATTCTTGATTGCAACGAAAAATGCACGTTAAAAATAAAGATTCAAACAGAATTGTCAAAAATCATACTCCTCGATTTTTAAAACAATATATATTTTTTTAGAATCATATCGCTCCAATCAAGGAATTTTACCTCCACTTGTGCAGGAGGTTACATAGGAGGAAAGTTATGAGAAAGAGTCACAGGTTACAGGGGGTTTCAGGAAGTGGGCAAGAGAAGGATGAGAATACTAATGAGAGTGGAGTGGACGAAGAAAGGAGCATGAGAGAGAGAGGATGCAGCTTAGGGAGATAGAAGATGACTATTGACTTTACATATAAATTCTTGGAGATTGTAGCTCTCAAGAAAGCAAGTAAACGGAAGGGAATTCCACAGGCGGGAAGTGCGAGAAAAGAAGCTGATGGAGTAGAATTTGCGTTTACATTTTATTGGTTTTACAGTAAAAGTATATAACAAGTATGGTTCATCCATTTACTTTGACTTCGGTGGAAATGAATTAGAAAATGAAATACACACACACACACACACACACACACACACACACACACATATATATATATATATATATATATATATATATATAGAGAGAGAGAGAGAGAGAGAGTCCTGAGTTGTGATGATGTTTATTCCCGAAATTGTTGTTTTTTCAGTGGTTTACTGATAAAAACATATTTTGGTCAGCAGGTTTTTGTCAGAATAGTATTAATGTGGAGAAGTTTGTCACTTAACTGAGCAGAATCATGTCGATTTCGAAGTTTTGTGAAGACACTACTATGATGTTCCCACTCCTCAGGGACTATTTTTCCATCTGCTGCTGTATCCCAGCTTTAATCTTATTCATATGAAGCTTGATGCAATTTAATATTTCGGTATGTGAGTGGTTCTACAGATTGTTAATTACTTTTGATTGCTTTTGTTGTGTTGACTTCTTTTGAATGTTCTATTATTTGTAGGTGGTTGATTTCTTTTTATCGTATTTTATTGTGTTAACTTCCTTTTAGCGCGTGTGAATGAGCTGGTTTCTTCTTGTCAGTTTGGTTGATGTTTTTATTACCGTGTTAGTATATGTGACCGCTTAAAAGGGTTCATAGTTAAATGTTTTCGTTCTTGTGTGTATTTGTGTTTGTGGGCTGTGTGAGTGAATATTTTTACGTTTGTTAGTTGTTATATTATCTTCTGTTTTTGTCGTGTTTCAGAGTTTATATATTTATATATGTTAGGGTTGGGTTTGGGTTTTGCGTTATGTTTATATATATATATATATATATATATATATATATATATATAGTGATGATCATCCACGTATACTGTCTTAATATGTATAGGAAAGAATATTAATAGAAAGTTTTGAATTTAAAAATGTACTTTTTTTGAACAGTATGTTGTGAACAAACACACCACGTGATGTAAACAAAAAAATATTCGAACGCTATCGTGAAATACGTTTCTAATTCAAATTTAAAAATCAGTTGTTTCTGATGAAGGACCGAGAGCGGTCTGAAATATAAAATATAATAAAAATAAACAAATACTGTTAAAAAAATGTACATTTTTAAATTCAAAACTTTCTATTAATATTCTTTCCTATATATATATATATACACTCAGTTTTAATCCGAGATTATGGACAGAATGGCTAAATAAAATAAAGACAAGGTTATCTCCCTAACCTGCATCCTCTCTCTCTCATGCTCCTTTCTTCGTCCACTCTACTCTCATTAGTATTCTCATCCTTCTCTTGCCCACTTCCTGAAACCCCCTGTAACCTGTGACTCTTTCTCATAACTTTCCTCTTGTCTTTATTTTATTTAACCATATATATATATATATATATATATATATATATATATATATATATATACTAGCAGTAAAGCTCGGCGTTGCTCAGGTGTAATGAAAGCTTTAAGACTAATCCATGGTCCTGGGGCTCAGAATCTTTGGGCGTAGGCACGAAAGACTAAAAAGCAATAGTTGTTTCCAGTTTAAGCAAAACCGTAGACTGAAAGAAAAATGAATGGATGTAAGTCAAATTTTGATTTCCTGGTATCGATATCAAATAAGTTTTTCGTCGTAAACTGAATTTTGAAGGCTAAATAAGTTTTCTGAGTAAATAGTATCATGGCTGAGACTAAGAACTCCAATTATATCTACTTAGAGCCAAACCCGAAGCAAAAACTAAAATAAAAGGGCTGAAAAAAAATGCAGACATACAGGCAGATAAACAGACACACACAAACATCTTGCCTTTTATATATATATATATATATATATATATATATATACATATATATATATATATATATATATATATATATATATATATATATATTATCGATTTTCTGCACTATTGTAAGAACAGTAACCTTGAAACCTCTGAATATCGTTTCTTATGTCGTTGTCTATGAGTGCATCAAATTTGATTAAAATCGAAGCAATTCCTTCTATAACCCGATTTTTTCGATTATCGATTTTCGATATTTATCGAGGGTACCTCGATACAAAACCTAGCTAAGAACACTCGCAGACGCTTATCGTACACCTGTGTAAATTTTCAAGAAAATCGGTTCAGCCGTTTCGGTGTCTATAGGTAGCGGACACACACACACACAGACACCCACACACAAATACACACACAGACAAAGTTCCATTTATAAATAAGTTTAGATTTAGATTTAATTAATTTCGGTTAAATTTCGTCTTTATAGTACCTATCTTTCATTTTGCGTTCTCTGAAAAAACCTTTTTTGTTTTGTTTGAGTTTGTGATTTCATTTATGAATACTATAAGATTTGAATTGCAACATTTTAACTTTCTATTACATTTCATTTGCGTTTAAATTTGAATTCTAGTCTTTAGTTTCATTGGCTTAACTTTTCTTAACATTTTTTTCAGTTTTTTTTTTCCTTTGTCTTGAAAATGTTTCTTACACTTCTCTTCTTTTGACTTTTTCTCTTTATCTTCTCTATCGTATCGCTTATGCTTTCTTTTGTCTTTTTCTTTTTGACATTCTTTTCTTTCCTCTTTCTTTTCCTTTTCTTGATATATTATTTTCTTTTATTCTCTTTTTCTTTTTTCTTCTTTTTTTTATCGAACGTTTATTCGTGAACGAAAAATTTCCAAAAACGGAAAGTGAAGTTGATGTTTTATAAAATAAATTTTAAATAAAGCGTTTATTAACATCATTACTAACAACCTGATCAGACATTGTTTTTTCAATGTCAAAACAAAATGGAAAATTTTGCAGTAGTTATTTACATGTTCTAATGTAAATGTTAAATAATATATATATATGTATATATATATATAGATGTATGTATGTATGTATGTACAAATAAATAAGGAACGAAGAAAATATTTACAACAGTGCTCAATATAGAAATAGAGCAATAAATAATTATCATAAACTATACTTCAGAACATGTCCAAATTGCAAACTAATACAAAATTTCCTCATTCAATGTTGAAACAAAATGTACAATTTTGTAGTAGCTTGTAGTTTGAACATGTTTTAAAGTATCGTTTATAATATATATATATGTGTGTGTGTGTGTGTGTGTGTGTATTGTGGATTTGGGCAACAGTCCTTCTTTTATACAGGTTTCATTGAAATGACAGACAATTTATTATCATTAATTCTTTTTTATATAATTTTTCGTGTGTTCGTATAATATTTTTCTTTTCGGAACTCAAATTATATAATTTTGTTTTACTTTCACGTGTTTATTTATAAGTAAAACAAAATTTATTCTTCATAATTGCTAAAAGTATAGCCGAAAGCGCTTGAAAGTACCAAAGCTTTGGACAATTCTTATATAATTTGAGTTCCGAAAAGAAAAAAATTATAGTAACACATGAAAAATTATATTAAAAAAACTTAATGATGATACCTTGTCTGTCATTTTAAATGAAACATATACATATATATATATGGCGGACCTGTACGACCGGAACCCAACCTTTTATTGCTTTTCATTTTTTTTTACTTTTTCAAGTCCACTCTTATCGATTAGACCATAAACTTTCAGATTAACAAAACAAATTTGGAAAAAAAATTAATATTTAAAGATTTTTATGGGGGTGCTCAGTTTCTCATACAACGTTCTAGTAAATCGATCACCTATATTGGAAACACTCGCTTTGAGGTCGAGTTAAAGCCATTGTTGGAGTTTCCGATGAAGAAGTTGCCATTGTAAGAACTTAACAAGTTTTGTAAAAAAAATAAATAATAAAAAAATAAAAATAAAAAGCAAAAAAATTACGGGGGGTGTGCCTGTCGTACAGGTCCGCCATATATATTATGTGCAAATAAAGCAAAAATATCTTGTTAACCCTTAACTGAATCTTTTTTTTATCTATGAGGGTTATGCTCTTTTATATGTAATACAATCATGTATACGTAATCTGCGTGGATAGTTAATATAGTTTTACTTTCGGTATTTTTCGTTTTTCTCTTTTTGCGTCGTCCTTACTTAATAGCAAACATCTTCCTATTTAGTAATCTTTCTTGCACAGATTTTTTTATATTTGTAGCTATTTTTATGCATCTAATTTGTTAAGCAAACCATTCCGACTTATATACAGGGTGAGACAAAAGCCGCGCTTCATAGGGATTAATGGATAATTGTTTTGTTTTGTTTTTTCAGTGGGGATATTTGAAGTCAGTTGTTTATCAGACGCGCCCAAGAAATATTGAGGACTTAAAGGAAGAATTAAATATGGCTGCAAACTCACCAATGTGTTAATGAATCATGAAGGCACAGAAATAAAATATGTTTTGAAAACAAAAGGCAGACATTTTGAACAGCACGTATAACAATTAAATTTTCATGTGTCATTACACTTTTAATAAACTATCCCTATGGTGAACGGCTTTTGCTTACCATTATATATATATATATATATATATATATATATATATATATATATATATATATATATAGATGTATGTGTACGTGTGTCTGTGCTTGTGCGAGTGGCATCCGTCGGTCTCGAGACAACATGGATCTCAGCTCATCATGGTGATGTAGCATCTGTTATGGCGGTAGAGGTCCAACAAATGTATGTAAAGATGCTCTCTCCTGACGTCGCCGTGTTGGTTGTTTTTTTTTTTTATCCCTTCGAGCATGCTTTACCCCGGTGACAAGCCTCCGTTTCTCTTCTCCTCGTTCCAACCCCTTTGTGTAAATCACTTCTCCAGCGTGAGCGATCGTTAGTGACATCTTCCCATCTCTCGATGTACATATCTATCGCCCTCATGTCCTCTATTGTAAAAGTTCTTGAAATGAAGATGAGGTCGACCTTGTGCCTCTTGCCAATGTCCTGTTTCCCATACAGAAGGATCTTCGAAATCCTCTCATCAGTAGACTGTTGCTTCCCGTGTTCTTCCGTTGCGGTGAAGCGACGCTGCAGTCATCTCCATGGCGCAGGCCTGGCCAGGGTTTTATGAAAGATCTGCTGTTCCTCGTGAAGCACGTCTCCCCTCTCCACATCGCCGGTGTTGTCCAAAGGAAAGAGAGAATCCAATACAGCTTAGGACCGATGTCGTCGCAGATGTTGCTAAAGTTGAAGATAACATCGGACTATCTTAGAGACACCGGATCTGGACTTATTCTCATGTTTTGCTCCCGAAGCATTTTTCGTTATTGGTTATGGATGCAAGTTAGAGGAGGTTTAAATTCTCTTGGCGTATATATCATTCAGCATTCAGTTGTCATTGCAGGAATTTTGAAGAAAGAACTACCTCTAAAACAGCCTTGAGTACACTTTCCGTGCCTTGAGAGTTTTTGAAACTAAAAGAGGCTAGAAAATCGACCAAGAGATGATCTCTCCTGGTTTTGGCTGCCGGGGAGAGAGTGTCTGACTTTTTTAGAGGTCCGAAACATCCACTGACATCCGGAATAAACGTTATTGATGAAGTTTTTCGGTTGGCCAGAAGAATGTTTGCGATATTCTCTGTGATTACTTACTTTGTTCGGACTGTTGTCCTCATCTTTATTGCCATATTCACAACGTTTCAGCCGTTGTACGCTCCGACCTTCTTCAGATGTTTAGAATTTTGGAACGAAGGCTTTAGCCACTGAGTTACCCCACAGAGTTTTGAGTTCACTACCTAGCGACAGCTGTGACGAATAAAAACTTTGAGTTTAGTTAAAGTGAAGATAACTAAAATCTCTGGAAATAGCATGACTCATGGAACGAGAACAATCTACCCTAGTGATCAAAAGAAAGGGTTCGGTTAAAAATGTTAATCACCGGAAGAAAGTCGGGGCGTAAAACGGCCGAAACGTCTTAAATATGGCAATAGAAAGAGGACAACAATCCGAACAATGTAAATAATATAAATACTTCATCTCAAAAGTATAGACTAATGCTGTGTAATATAACAATTATTTTGGCATTGCTATCGTCATTCTGTTTATGAAAAATATTTTATACTTTCTTCGTTTCAATTAATTTTTAATGAGTAAGTCACATATTTTATCGCAATGTTTTCAACCGTCGGACTTTTCAAATTAAATCGCAGTAAATCCGAACAGACATAGTTTAAAACGTGACTCACACACTTTTTCTGTACAATAGGGAACGTAATATTTTGGTTAAAAAGCGACTGAAAGCTACCATTTAAGTGTTTTCTCTCAAAACAATATAATAAAAATGTCTGGATGATCAGTCATATAATTCTTTTCTTCCGAATTAATGGTGCAAGATTTCTTCTAATTAGAATCGATTTTCCATATTTCTGAGATCAACGCTCTTTATTATGACAGCATTTGTGGTCAGTTTAGAGATATATTTGTTAAGAATACACTTGTTTCAGCCTTTACGAATATTGACCGTTGCAGTCAAGGTCAGTAAAAACATCCATGGCAGAAAGACCGAATAAATTGGTCAGTTAAGTGCCATATGTGATACACACTTTGGTGATCATGTCTCAAAAAAGACTTGACTGACTAGGCAGAAGATTTTCCAGCACTAGGTTATCATTACTTTCTGAGATAAACCGGTTGCCAACCCAGGCAATAGAACCCAATCTGTCCTGCTACTTAACCTATAGTTAGAGGGAGAAGAGACGGATTAATACCTTTCCCAAGGGTATTAGCGTGTAAGTGAATACAAAGAATTCAACTTGAATTCGAACTCGGGCTTTCGATCTCTCGTTCCAACTGCACTACAACGCACATCCGCCGGATAAATAGGTGTAAAAAAAGCTGCCACATATAGGTTACAGTTTCCGTGCAATTAATAGCCAGAAAGACAAGACTCGCCGAAGTGCTCACTTTTCTGTTCCTCTTCAGGACGTGGGCGATCAGGGTTCACCACAATTATTCATCCTTTGTAGCTCTTAGCAGTTTGTTTATTCACAATCCTTCCCACTCACCCCCTTACACAAACACGTTACGTACGTTACTTTCTGTTGCTCTTTCCTTCAATATGCCCGGAGAGTGCACTAGCGTGCAGCAAGAAGGGAAGAGGCGGCCACGACCCCAGACATCCATATCGGGAGGACATTCAATCAAAGAGCGCAAAAATTTAGTTTATTTGAATAAAGTGTTTATTTCATGTTTCATCTGCTTTCGCACATTTAAAATGTGTTCCTTTCATACATTTATCTGTACTAAGCCCCACCCTACACACACGCCCACACACACACACTTTAGTCGTCTTAGGGGCATACAATCAAGGAGGTGGCCCTGGACATCACCAAACCTCTTGACGTCACTCTGTTAGTGTCGACATTGTAAAGACATTACTTCACTATGTGTTCCGAAAATCTTAAGTGTCGCTTTTTGATTCTAACAATCTCCACATACCGTTGTTCCTTATGCGCTTCGTTCACGGTATTCACAACGTCCTTTTTTAAGAACCACATCACCTTTATGAAGAAACTGGCCAGCGCAAAATGCCGTATAGAAGAACTGATAGTACATAGCTCGTTTGAACTTTGTTTTTTATCGAAGTCTTCCGGTTTCTTATAACTACGTTTATGGAAGGTACTTTTCGCTTTTCCAAGGGTTCACTGGTTTCTGGGTGCGAAATTAATTAAAACCCTTGCCAGATATTTATACTTCTATACGTTTCTGATTTTGAAACGCTAGTTTTTTTGGAGGGAGCAGTGTATGCCTTGCAAAAAAAAACCCTAATAAGCAATAACTTTATTAGATGAGACATTGAGCACATTATGAAACGGGTCGTTGTTATTAGGTTTTATAATGTCGAATTGGCAGATGTTCGTAAAAATGTGGGCCTACAAGAGGATGCTGAGGATACCATGGACAGAATATTTGAGCAACGACGAGGTTTTGGAGAGGATGGATACGAAACGAAAACTGATATTTAACATCAGAAAATGATAGCTGAAGTTTTTCGAATATGTAATGAGGAAAGAGGGCTTGGAGAATATGATGCTCACCGGATGGATAGAAGGAAAAAGAAACAAGAGGAAGCAACGCGTGACACACTTGATGGATTTGGACAGATAGATGACAGAAGGGGGGTTGAGCAGTATAACAGAGGAGAAGGGGTGTTAAGAGCTATAAGGGATAGGAAGATGTGGAAGGCCATGATCGCATACATTCTAAAGAGACATGGCACATAGAAGAAGACTTAAAATGACATTTAATCTGTTGTTAACTGGAGCAAGCAATGGCTCATTAACTTTAACGCCCTCAAAACATAACTGCTCTCTTTTAATCATCTTCAAGGACATTTTGCATTTAGTCAGCATGGCTGATGATAACCCTAGGAGAATGACTCCTTGGACATTCCGGAGCTAAGATTTTCAGTACCAATAAAGTGGAAAGATTATATTGAATAGTGAAGTCTTCTACTAGGAAAGTTGGTTCACCGAGTCGAGCTTGACAATATTTCATGCCATAATCTATTTTACACATTTATAATCACCGCTCGTTTATATGGATTTTTCAGTTTTTTTTATTTTTTTTTAATCATTTCACCCCGAGCAAGGCGGAAACGCCACTGATGTGCAGGGGGTTACATAAATGTAAAAAGATTAATTAGAAAAGAGTGAGGAGTACAAACTAGTTAGAAAGGAACAATAGAAAGCTGAGAAAGCAGGTGCGATGGCAGATACATAGGTGGAGAGAAAGGGAAGGTTATACAGGGGTGGGGAAGTCGATTGGGTCGAGAAATTTGCAGATCCTCATCAGATAGATAAACAGGAACAGAAACAGATAGATAGATAGATAGATAGATAGATAGATAGATAGATAGATAGATAGATAGATAGATAGATATTACGTTTTATATAGATGGATGCTCTCGGCTGATCGTTTTTTACACCACCGTTGTTTAATGACTAACATCCTCCGTCATGACATAGCCGGTATAATAGACAAAGAAATTTCGATTTTAAGAACGGTAAAGAAAATGTTTGTTCAAGTGTTAGTATTTTTAGGTCAGCTTAGAAATATAATTGTAAATGGAGTTAAGAAAGCGCTTTTTTCTAGCCTTTACAGACCCCCAAAATATTTCCAACTGAGTGAGTAGAAATGTTTTTATTTTTCGTTTTTATTCATTTTTTTTTAAATCGGTATTGCCTCGAATGTTTCTTAGTCCCCTTGCAATGTCTTCAGTAACAACATACATGACAGCTGTTTAGTGCATTTGAGAACCAAAGCCCAGACATTTTGACAATAAATGTTTGGATTTCTTTTTCACAAAAAAGATAGTTTTTCACATCCGAACAATTTAGAAGTTAGTTGATCGTTTTGGATGGGTTTATCAAGATTCGGCTGCTATAGACCGGAGCCTTCTAATGATATTCTTATGTTGATTGCCACATCTTACTCAGATGAAAGTACCTCTTCTGGTCGCTTCCGTCGGCCGTGGTTTCCGCGTCCATATCCCTTGTCTCTTAAAACCTGCATTCGACTTCATGGGTATCAAACATATGTAGCAGATAAGCTCAGTATCTTTGATAGAGTTGATTAAATCTGCTCTTCCGTGTACCACTATGTGCCCCCTCAGTTCAGATGATCTGAAAACCTTGTTGCAAACAACACAGGTATTGTTGACGAGACGATGAGGCAGGATGGTGTAGTTTGCTTATTTCTAGTTAGTATGACGATCTTTCAAGTGGTTTACATAAGCTGCTCTCTACAACAGCATGCGCTCACGCACACCACGTTAACAAGACTGCATGTTAGTTGTCAGAGTAAGCGTCTCTTCGGAGATCGCCCTTGACATGCGCATGCCCGATAATAATCGATACTGATTCCTTTGGGCATTTTTTCTTTGTTTTATTGAATTTCGGGCAATTTATCCTGAGACTGGTTATAATTCAGTCGAAACTTCATCTGAAAATATCGATGTATAATATCAACAATAATCTATCAACATTGACCATATTGTGATTTGTGGATTCACACATAAACACAAAAATTTTTTTATAGAATTATTGATTAAATACAAGGCTCATGAGCTACTCAAGTTAGAGGATTACTGAATTAGGGTATTTTAAGTGTTTACAAGGAGACGTGTATATTATGAGGATACGTAAGATAGATAACGGTTGATCCTAGACTTAAAGAGGTTAAGATTGTAGTGAGCAGGGAAGGATCCTCTCGGCAGTGTCTGTGTATGAAGTGATTGCCCTGAGAAATATTCCGTTTGAATATCTCCTTTTTAATAGGTAGATAAGGATAATCCGCCTTTATGTACGCCTCATGATGAGTCCAAGCAGTGAAGGTCTTAATGGGTGGGGCTAAAGAACGTAGCTCGCCTGAAGATGTCGTGCAAGTAGCAATGAAGCCGCAAAAGTCTAGTAATGTCTCGTCTGTTGGAAAGGAGCAATAGGGTTAAAATACGCCATCACCAAAAAGGCTGAATAATGGCCTTTGAACTCTGTCAAAAAAAGTGAGTACTGGGTGGCTTTAACCTCGGTATGGCAATAGTACGCCATTTTTAGAGACAAAAGAGAGAGCATTGTAGGAAAGTTATGACGTTCAAGGCAAAGGAACTTCATTTATAGTAAAACCGGTCATCATATCTGAAGAAACTTCAGAATCTGCTCAATGATGATGTAATGTTATTAATTTGGTTTTTACCGTATTGAAAATTCCAAGCCTGTTCCTCCACTCTTTGCCTGTAAGGACAAGATCAGAGCATAAATTAGCTGTCAGGCGCTGATCATTTAGATTTTTGGATATACCTGCATAGAGACAAAGATATAAACCCAACCATCATTTGCATATAAATTCAGACATAAACCCGACTATTTTTTACGAATAGAACCAGATATAAACTTGACAAATATTTGTGGACATAACTAGCCCTAAAGTCTATTAATGTTTACAAACAGACCCAGGCATGAACCTGACCAAAGTTTATGTACTCACCTAGGCAAAAACCCGATTCATGTTTGTCCAGGTTTAAAACCAGTCAATATTTACGTATGAACACTAGCATAAACTTGACCAATGTTTGCGAATAGACTTAGGTTTACACCCTACAAATTTTTACGAAAAAAATCGACATAAACCTGACTAATATTTGCGAATATCCTCCGGCAAAAACCCGACCAATGATTGCGAATAGACTCTGGTATCCACCCAACAACTGTTTGCGTAGAGTCTCAGCTATAAATCTGGTCAATATTTGCGTTTATACTCAAATTAACCAGCCTAATTCCTTTAATGGGTTGATAAAAAATGTGATTGCCAGTGTAACAATTTCTAAGACCCTAAGTATAATATTCCACGGCACGACTTCTTGTTTTCTTAATTCAAATATATTCCGTTACGTATTACATAATTCTTGCGAATATATATATATTTTTAGTCAGTGCAAAGCCTCGGACCAGTCGAGGTAAAGGGTTACATTAAGGGGTAGTTTATATGGATAGGAGAGAAAGATAACGGTTAGCTCTAGACTTGAACAGGTTAACATTGTAGTGTTCAGGAAAACATCCTCTTGGGATCTTTTCCACAGATCAGTGGTTTGCGGGAAGAATCAGTTTGGAATCAGTGGAACTTACTACACGACAATGGAATATGGAGAGAATGTGGGTGGTTTGCTACGATGTAAGTAGCATGGTGGGTCCTTACTGTGAAGGTTAGACCTGGTGGAACCAAGGAATCTAGTTCGTTTGAGCAGTTTCCATAGAAATAGCGATGGAGTGGTGTGAGACTTGTCACATACCTCCTCTGTGTGTGTGTGTGTGTGTGTGTGTGTGTGTGTGTGTGAGAGAGAGAGAGAGAGAGAAAGAGAGAGAGAAAGAGAGAGAGAGTGGGGGAGTAGGAAAATAATTCTTCTCCAACAAGGAATCGGAGACGCTTTTAAACTCTATCAAGACTGGATATTTACCAGAAACCTCCCCTGGAAGTGACATTAGGTCGATTATTTAATGTGGGAATTCCGAGCACTTAATCTCCGAAGCAAAATCTAAAATAAAAGGGCTGAAAAAAATAGATATACAGGCAGATAAACAGACACACACACAAACATCTTGCCTTTTATATATATATATTATCGATTTTCTGCACTATTTTTAAGAACTGCAATCTTGAAACTTCTGAATATCGTTTCTTATGTCTTTGTCTATGAGTGTATCAAATTTGATTAAAATCAGACCCGATTTTTTCGATTATCGATTTTCGATATTTATCGGGTGTACCTCGGCACAAACCCTAGCTAAGAACACTTGCAGACGCTTATAGTACAACTGTGTAAATTTTCAAGAAAATCGGTTCCGCCGTTTCGGAGTCTATAGGTAACGGGTACACACACACACACACACAAAGTTCCATTCATAAATAAGTTAAGATATCAGCTGAACTTAATTGCTACATGAAACATCCAATTAAAGAAACTATGTGACATTAGGTCGATTATTTAATATGGGAATTATGAGCTCTTAATCTCGGGCAAACATTTCCGGTAGACCTTGCATAAGGCAGGGTCAGGCTCCTGTCTGTTTTTACCTCCAGACGGGGCTTCCCTTCGGTATAGCCTGGGTTCTTCTCCGCCCGTAGACAAAGATTCGACAAGGCAGATTTCGAGTTGACATCTGGCTGAACTCTATCAAAGCTAAAACGTGAGGACTGGGCAGCTGCCGTTTAAATATGGCAACAGTACTCCAAATCAGGCCTGAACTGACTCTTATAAATGTAGTGGATAGCATGGGGAGACAGGTACTTATTGGAGCGGTACAGGGAGTTGATAACTTTGTCTGCATCTTTGACAAGGGATCGTATATAAGTATACATAGGTCCCATATTAAGCCTTCCTTCTTAAATCAGGTGGACTTACGGCCTATCACGTTGAATACACCGGTTCTCGCTCGATCACCGAAGTTAAGCAACGTTGAGCCTGGTCAATACTTAAATGGGTGACCGCTTGGGAATACCAGGTGCTGTAAGCGTTTAGTGACGGATGTGCGTTGTGGTGCAGTGGATATCGGCTCGGAAAGAGAAATCGGTGAGCCGAGTTCGAATTCCAGTTGAATATCCTGCATTCACTTAAGCACTGGTACCATTGGAAAAGTATTAATCCGTCCCTTCCCTCCAGTTATGGGCTAAATAACAAGTGTAGGGCTTGGGGACCCTGCCCTTAAAAACAGATCCCAATGAATGTTGATACTCGAAAAGAAAAAAAGTATTACTAGACACAAAACTTATATAAAAACGACAATAAATTGTCGAAAGAAAAAGGTATTACCAGCAATAAATAAATAAAAATTTAGTTGCAATAAATGACCCACCGAGGTTGATATGCAAAAACAACAACAATTAAATCTATTCATACCACATTAATCTGAAAATGGAAAATTGTATTTTTTAAAATTAAGCTTCAGTCAAAGCAGGTCGATGTCAGAAAGCAACCAATTCTTCTCTTCTTTTTTTTTTCCTGTCGTCACATCAGTGATCACTTCCTTATTCCTAAACATGGTAGTGTTACGTTTATATACGTTTATATCAGCTGAACTTAATTGCTACATGAAACATCCAATTAAAGAAACGGTGTCCGTGCTGACAGGAACGGTCTCCCAACATCGAACTAATTACAATGAGACTATTTCAGCAAAAATTGGCTTGATCAAAAACTCGATCAAAGGGGTTGATATTTGCGGTAGGTTTTTAATCGATGGTTGTCTACCTTTGATTATCACCCTTGTACATGAGACAGACTTTATAAAGCTAGGTAAACACTCATTATATTATTGGTGTGTATCTCTCTTTACTCTGCTATTATGTAACCCCCTGCACACCAATGGCAATGCTTCCTTGTTTGGGGTGAGATGATTATGAAAAATATTTGCGAAGATAGTATCTCAGACTGAATATCGAAAAGGTCAAATTAAAATTGGATAGTCACAGAACGTAAATAAAATTTCAAAAAACAGTTAAAACAATGACCCCCAACTTTGTAGCTAACTTCTTCTTCTATGTGCCTTGTACTTTTAGGACGTAGGCGATCATGGCCTTCCACATCTCCCTATCCCAGGTGGCTCTTAGCACACTTTCTTTTGTAACATCTCGCAACTCCTGTCATCCACCTGCTGAAGCCTATCAAATATATTATCCTCTGCTTTCCTCTTTTTTTTTTCTCCTAGCTGGCCTGTTAGTATCAGGTTCTCCAATCCCTCCTTCCTCATTGCATGTTCCAGGAACTTCAGTTGTCTCTTCTTGATGTTCAATATTAATTTTCTTTTCGTTTCCATTCTTTCCAACACCTCATCATTGCTCACATACTTGGTCCATGAACACTGTACTTAAAAATTTGTAATTCGAATGTAATATAAAGATTTGCAAAGTCAGTCATTAAATCTATATGAGGCATACGAGATTCCGATAAAAATTCTGGACAAGTTTCATCTTTTGTTCTGCCCTTCTCGTAGGGCTGAATAATTCAAATTTAGAGCGTTAAGTTAACGTAGTTTTAAAAAAAAACTAACTTGGAGATTGACGAAATTGGCTGAAATTCATTTTGAATCTTTCAATCACGTCACTCTTCACCGGTTTCAAAGATTGTCTCACAGCTTTCTGAATTTACCACTTTTTGTTAGGCATCCTATAGTTGCACCAATCTTATCCATCATGATAGTACGTTCTGGGAGAGTACAAATGGCAGTGAAAATAGCAGGGTACGCCCTTGTAATGACATGGATTCTTTACCTGATGATGGTTGCAAACTACAACGACCAAAACATTGTGATAATAACAACAAAGGTGGGGAGTATAATTCGCGTGTAAATAATTATCCTTTTTGTTGTTTCGTCCATTTTTATATGTTGTCGTAGTACCAACATAATACCGACATCGCCATAAAGAAAAAAGATTCTGATTCAAGAGATACAAACTCCAGAGCAGCACCTCTCTATTGCACTAAAATAGAAGTGAATGATCTGATTTTTTTTTTTTTTTTTTGGCACGGACTACAGTCATTAGACAAATTTTGAAATCAAAATCATGCACGCAAATCTGGATGTATTCCCAGAATAATTTCAAATAGAAATATATCCTTTTTTTTTTCTTTGTAGTTACTAAATTGGGTAGTGGAAACGAAGGAAGAGGTCGTCTTACCCACAAATTCCAGGTTGAAGAGGGTCTACCTGCCAAGTAAATTAGCATCCGAATTCAAGATTTTTTACTCTGTGTTGCTAAAAGAAAATTGTTACCGATGGGAACGATGTAATTATCTCGGAAAAAAATCGTCGGTTATCATTTTAATAAAGTAGTTTTAACACGCCGTCCAAAAATAATTTTATGCTTTTTCTTAAGTTATTACGATTATTAATGTGTTTCCACGCGTGCATCTTTTAAAATATTGTTTTTTCATTTATTAGTAGTCATCATCATTTATCCATCACACCCAGATGGTGCATAGGGCAGCAACTTCTTTGTTGCTGTAACAAACTGTTTTTTACGGGGCAGGGTTGTTAGCCCTGCACCCAACCCCCAAACCTGGAGGACCGGTAGACCATACGTTTACAGCACCTGGTATTCCCAAATGGTCACCCATTTAAGTACTGACCAGGATCGATGTTGCTTAAGTTCTGTGATCGGACGGGAAACGGTGTATTCAACACGATACAGCCGTATTTATTAGTAGCAATATGCATTCATTCTAAGTTGATTCGCTTGTTATTTAATAACAGTAAAAATCTGTCCCCGCCACCAAATGTAGACATAGTAAAATCTTATTTTTAATTAAAAGTGCGAAAGAATTAGAAAACAGAAACTTTATTAATGGGCAAATGCAAAATAAGAATAATCAGGAAGGCAGTAGATAACGATTGACATTGTATTTAAATTTTTGAAGATCAAAGATGCCTGAAAAGAAATGGAACTAGAAAGGTGCTCAACAAGCGAGAAGTGCGAGAAAAGAAACTATTAGCATAGAACATACGGTTACATCTAGACAATTCAACTGTAAATTGATGAAACCTAACTGCCAATCTAGTCAGTCAGTTAGTTAAATGCCATACGTGATCGCTTGGGCGATCATGTCTCGAAAGAGACGTGACTGATTGGGCAGAAGATTATCCCGCAGTAGATTGCCATTGCTTTCTGCGGTAGACTGTCCTGTTATTTGACCCATAGCTGGAGGGAAAAGACGATTAATACCTTTCCCAAGGGTATTTGCGCGATTATGATTGCAACAAATTCAACTGGAATTCGAGCGCGGCTCTCCGATTTCTCGTTCCGAGTCGATATCCACTGCACCATAAAATTCATAGCTTAGGTATCAAAGCGAAGAGCTCATTCGAACAATTACCATGAAGATATTTATAAAAAATTTAGAGCGATTCGAAAGTGACTGAAGCCGAAATACGCGGTCAGGACTAATAATATTGCTGATTCTTCTTTGGATTTTTATTAAGAATCTCTGAATATATAGCAGAAGTATTGGACCTAATGCGACAGCAATATTTAAAGCATAAACGAATGGTAGCGTTATTAGCTGTTCATACAATACAATACCTAAGAGCCACTCAAAGTAAGTCTCGCCGAATGAAGCTGTATGAAGGGGGAGGTGGGAAGTGCAGATTGTGAGGATATAAGACAGATAACAATTGATTCAAAACTTGAAGTGGTTCAGATTATAGCAATTTCTTTGGGAGTCTGTTCCAAAAAAAGTAGAGGTTCTATGAAAGGAGCTTTTCGAGTGGAATTTCTTTTTTACCTATGGAATCCGAAGAGAATGTATGTAGAATGGTTGGCCTTAACTGAAGAAGGGCTATTGTTGAAAGGCTCTTTCCGCTAACCCTATGTACCTTCGGATTTCAGTTTGAGTTTGGGTTTGAGTTTTGTAAGTTATTTAATGCTAAACAGGTGGGGTTTTAAGGTATTTTTGTATGTTCAGTTATATTAAAAAGATTGATTTAGTCAGATTTTGATGAAACATTTATTCAAAAAAAAATTATTTATTTATTTACTTTAAAATGTACTGCTGGTAATATTTTTTTTTCAAAAATGAATTATGGCATTTTTTTTTCCTTCAAAAATGTGTTATGGTAATATTTTTTTCCCTTCAAAAATATTATTGATAATATTTTTCCTTCAAAAACGTATATTTTCTGTAAGAGTTTGTTTTGATGTACATAATTCTATAAAAGTTTATTTTTATATTTTCATAGTGTTTTGACCCCAGTTGTGGGGTTAACTATTTGCCCATAGCTGGGACCCTAACAAGTGCTATCACTCCGGGTCAGGGTGAACCTGGGAACAACAGCAATTAAGAAGTGGTTCCATGCTCCTCACAACCTTCCAATCAGAGGTCTTGCTGCATAATGTAGTTTACCGTCATACCCAGGACCTCGGATTTCAGTGTCACACTTTCCATCCTCTGTTAAAATACTTTCTAGAGTTTTCTAAGGTCGATTCTTTCTTTCTAAATAACTTTTTTGTATATTTTTTTATTTTTCTGTTTTCACTTTTTCTCTCTTCTTTATTTTCTTATGTCTTTTCAATCGCTTCCTCTTTTTCTCTCTCACTTACTTATTTTTCATAATGCTTCTTTCTCTATTTCTTTTTTGCTTAATTTTCTTTTCTTTTTCTTCTTCTCGTTCTTTTCTTTTTTTTGTCGCTCACTTTTCTGCGCTTTTTGGCGTCTAGTGTCTTGTTTTTGTTCTGTTGTCTTCTTTCTTTCTTTCTTTCTTTCTTTCTTTCTTTCTTTCTTTCCTTAATATTCTTTTGTGTTAACGGATGTTCGTTGTGGTGCAGTGGATATCGTCTTGGAACGAGAAATCGGGGAGCTGAGTTCGAATTCCAGTTGAATTTATTGCATTCACTTACGCGCAAATACCCTTGGAAAAGGTATTAATCTGCCTCCAGTTATGAGTTAAATAACGGTATAGATTGGGTTCTATAGCCTTGACTGGCAACCAGTCTACCGCAGAAAGTGATGGCAACCTACTGGCGGGGTAATATTCTGCCCAGCCAGACATGTATGTTTCGAGACATGTTCGCTCTAGCGTGTATCACGTATGACGCTTAACTGTGTTCTCTTTTTCTTCTCTCTCAAATTCTCCTCCTCCTATCATCATTTATCGTTTTCCTTTCATCATATCTTCTTCCCCTACTCCTTTATTTACTTGCCATTTACTCACCTCCCCCTACTATAATTTCTTGTTTCCCCAGCATCTCTTCACCCTCTTCCTCCTTGCACTAATTTAATCCTTTAATATTCTTCCTCAACCCCAGGTTTCTACACCTTACGTCATTTACTCTTAGACTTCTCCTACATATGTCTCCCTTTTATACCTTAACCCCTCCCAAAAGATCTCAGATCTGAAGCATCTATGGCCTGATAAACCTGCAAAGATATCTTCCATGTTATCTACGGCTACGTGCATTTATTCGTCGAGGATGCTGGTGTAAACAACAGTTTAAGCACCTTGACATACTTACTTATAGAACTGGTATTTCTTGGACCCCAGGAGGGGACTCCAGGAGGGGACGTTAAGATGAGACACATGGTGATGTAGGGTTGTTTTCAGGGAAAGGGCGTCCGAAATTTGATCAACGTGAAATCCTGTACCGTATCAATCTTCCAATGTTAGTGATTATTTGTTTAACTTTCAGGAAAAAATATTTGAATACGTTTGAAGTCATTTTTCTATATTTACTTATAGATATATGTAAAAATATACTCAGTTATGATCTGAGATTAAGGACAGGATAGTTAAATAAAATAAAGACAAGCGTAAAACTGTATTTTAAATCGCCTACGCGTTTCGTCTTGTGATGGACTTTAACAAGGTAAAAAGACGAAATTAGCTATATTCTAAATTCAGTCAGTTAAGTGCCATACGTGATACACGCTTGGGCGATCATATCTCAAAAGAGACATGACTGACTGGGCAGAAGAATATCCTGCGGTTGGTTGCCATTGCTTTCTGCGGTAGACTGGTTGCCGACCAAGACTATAGAACCGAATCTGTCCTGTTATTTAACCCATAACTGGAGAGAAGAGATGGATTAATACCTTTCCCAAGGGTATTTGTGCGCAAGTGAATGCAAGGAATTCAACTGGAATTCGAACACGGCTCCCCGATTTGTCGTTCCGAGGCGATATCTACTGCACCATAACGCACATCAAACAATGTTGGCAACCACAAAGACGCTCACAAATCATTTCAAAAGATCAACAGAATATTTTAGTTTTTAGAATTCCTTCATGTGTAGTGCAAAGTCACGAGATGTTAAAATGAAGAGAATTCAACCGTTTTCTTTGAACTTTTCACTATGTATGTTAGTCTGTTTTAGTATAATTTCCATAAATAAAGGTGAGATTGGGAAAATTATAGATATATAGCATATAGAAATAAGGCTGTTACGGGAGGCAGAAATATGGTGCAGTCATTGGACATCGAACTCATCACAGAATGGTAATCTTCCACAAGCAGCCATATCACATGGAATCGCATATATTTTTACATGTTGCATCAACGGGTATAAGCGGATGTGCGGGTGGGGAAACGGTTATCGGTGATAATGATGGAATTGGCAGGCCAAGTTCATATTTCGAGAAAGTACATTCCAGTCGGAGATGTGAGTCGTGGCGCAGTTGATAACGTCTTGGAACGACAAATCAGCAGCCGTATTCGAATTCCAGTTGAAGTCCTTGTATTCCTTGGGTAAGGTATTAATCCGTCTCTTCCCTACAGTTATGGGTCAAATAATAGGACAAACTGGGTTCTATAACCTTTGCTGCAAACCAGTCAATCGCAGAAAGCAATGGCAACCTACTGAGGGATAATCGTCTGCCCAGTCAGTCATGTCTCTTTCGAGACATGATCGCCCAAAGCGTGTATCACGCATGGCACTTAACTGACTCACATTGCACCCACTTTATATTAATGCCCTGGTAAAAAAAACACGAGCCCATTCCTTCACAGCACATCAGCTATAGCCTTAAAAAGTAAGAGGGTTGGAACCATAGAATTAGCGGCGTTTTATCATTCTGACCACTGCTCTAATAACAAGCCAAGTTCAAATTTTCACTTTACACCATTTCTCGTTTGTGAGATGGAATAGCCAATGAAACTTTTATACGACTAAACTTTTGCCCAAACAGGAAGTATACTGACTGCTTTAATAACCCCGTTAATGGCGTCTTCGCAAGTTTATGGCTTAGTCACTACATGTGACACAAGAAAAAGGTCAACTTTGACATATATATATAGTAGCGAGCATAGAGATCAATACGATGTTGAGAAAAGGTTTGAATGTGAAATAATTTTTTATTTTTTTATGGAACTTTATATTTTTGAATTACTAGCAGTATAGCCCGGCGTTGCTCGAGTATAATAAAAACTAATTTTAAAACTAATCCATGGTCCTGGAGCTCAGAATCTTTGGACATTGGCACGAAAGACTAAAAAGTAATAGTTGTTTCCAGTTAAAGTGAAACGTTAGAGTGAAAGAAAAATGAATGGATGTAAGTCAAATTTTGATTTCCTGATATCGATATCAAATAATTTTTTTCATTGTAAACTGAATTTTGAAGGCTAAATAAGTCCTCTGAGTAAATGGTATAATGGCTGAGACTAAGATCTACAATTATACATAATTAGAACCAAACCTGAAGCAAAAACTAAAATAAAAGGGCTGAAAAAAATACAGACATACAGGCATACAGGCAGATAAACAGACACACACACAAACATCTTGCCTTTTATATATATATTATTGATTTTCTGCATTATTGTAAGAACTGCAACCTTGAAACTTCTGAATATCGTTTCTTATGTATTTGTCTATGAGTGTATCAAATTTGATTAAAATCGGACCACTCCTTCTATAACCCGATTTTTTCGATTATCAGGGTACCTCGACACAAAACCTAGCTAAGAACACTCGCAGACGCTTATAGTACAACTGTGTAAATTTTCAAGAAAATCGGTTTAGCCGTTTTGGAGTCTATAGGTAACGGACACACACACACACACACACACACACACACACACACACACACACGAAGTTGTATTTATAAATAAGTTTAGATATAATTTATTTTTATAGCCTTTTCTCCCTTCATAAAATGTTCTTTGAAGCTTTAAAATAAAAAGTTATTTTATATTTAGACATTTTTAACATCGTTCTGATCTTTATGCTCGCTACTGTGTGTATATATATATATATATATATATACATACATATATATTCACTAATGTCCTGTTCAGACAAAATATAGATGTAGTTTTACAGAATATGTGCAATATATGCGTATATATCTAAGTATATATTAATAAGCATATATGTGCGTGTATATCTAAGAATATATTAGTAGGCATATATATATATATATATATATATATATATATATATATATATAAGCATGTTCGCTCTGCATGAAGCGATAGCTCATCACGAAAAGGGATAGGGTGGCGTGAAAATGTCCCAAAAGAGATGATAAGCTCTCTTGCACTCTACAAACTGACGGTATGCCAGTACTAAAATTTTTAAAGCAATACGTCTAATTTTTAAGGGATATTAATAAAGACTCTATAAATATTTCTACATTATTTTTTGATTGCTTGTCGCTGAACGAGCGTTGCACAGATCACTATTGTGTGTCTATACCAATTTATGGTATGTCGATATATTACACTCAATTTATCTCTCTCTCTCTCTCTCTCTCTCTCTCTCTATATATATATATATATATATATATATATATATATATTTGCAATCTGTTCATATCAATCTGTCTTGCTACTTACCTCGATTTTTCTGTTCATAGTACTTTCTTTCTCTCTCTCTCTCTCTCTATATATAT
>JBBBDQ010028708.1:0-12500 GCA_037127315.1 Ascarosepion bandense
AATAATAATAATAATAATAATAAAAAGATATGGAAATTGAAAACAAGAATCGTACCAGGGATAGTGGGTGCACTTGAAATGATAAAAATTGGAACAAAACAACACATTGAAAGAATCCCTGGAAAACCCAGCTTAAGAGATATACAAAAAAATTGTCTTGTTAAGTACACCCCACGCACAAAGGATAACTTTGTGTATGTAACGCTAGGGATGTTAGGGGAGACAGAAAGAATATAATGGAGCCATAACAACACACCACCTTGCCTTAGGTCTTCCTGCAGACCATAGCAGAAAATCAAATTATGATGAAAAATGACAGATAAACAATATATCTGTATATATTTATATGTATTATGTATGTGTCTTTTAGTTCTTTTTAATCGCTTCACCCCAGGCAAGATGTCAATCCCACTAGAACACAGTAGGCTAGAAGGAGTGTCAGAGAATGAGAAGACTGAGAATGTGACAAAAAATTGTGTTCGAAAGACAAAAGATGACGATTAGCAATGCATTAATAGTTTTGAAGATGATAGTTATCAGGGGAACGAGAAATGGGAAAGGATTTCCACAGGTGAAGAATGCAAGAAACGAAACCGTTAGAGTAGGAATGGCGGTTGCATCCAGCTAGTTCAACAGTAAAAGGGTGAGATCTAGTTGCTAATCAAGTGGCACACATTAAATTCCTGTAGTCGGGGCGCCAAGAATAAAAAAGCTCAGCATGGCAGTTGGCATGAAAATATTAACAGAAAATACAGGAGGCAGCCACACCAAATTAGTGAGAATGTAACTAAAGTTGAGATACCTGGTCAGGATCGATTCCATTAATATATTCGTTTGTTAGTGGCTTCTTTCTCTTCTTGTTTATATGGCTTGAGGTGTGCGTAAGTGCGTCTTTGGAAACGCTTATTGATCGGTGATCATAATAACTAACGCACTGAAGTCAGTTGGGACGCAGATATTTGACGAAGAGGAATAATGTGATTTTAATAATGGATAAGTTTGTTCTGCTGTTTTGACGAGAAGAAAACAAAAAAAAGGACCCCACTTCCACCCATCAGAAAGATATTCATTCTCCACTGACAGAAGAGTTCTTAACTTTTTACGTTATAGATTAGACAAGTTTCTTCAAAGTGGTTTATTTATTTTCATCTTTGAAATGTTTCCATTGGCGGAGACGGCGATAATTGCATGGAAGAAGTTATGAATATCGACACAAGAATGCAGTTACACATTAATAATTGGAAGACAAAGAGGCAGACAGTGGTATATATATATATATATATATATATATATATATATATATATATATATATATATATATATCGTTTTTATATGCAACAGACAGAATTAAAAGTTAAAAACCGGTTTTTCGGTGTAAGACTTTGCACAAATATAATATATATCGATTTCAACTGTTAATTCTGTAAATATCTTTTCAACAAACAAATATATATATATATATATACACTGCATTAACATTAGAAAAGCGCTTTTTCAGTGCAATGCTTTACACAAAGCTTATATATATATATATATATATATATATATATATATATAATTTTTTATTTAGTTAGTTTTTTGTCATAATTAAATTAGACCAGTACACAGTTGTATTAAAAAGTGGTCAATACAAATATAGTGTGGAACTTTTGAATATTTTTTTATTTGTAAACAATTTATTACGCAACCTAGTATTCTAACTTTCAGTGTCATCAGGCGATTTATAATAACTGTTATAAATCACATGAAGACACCGAAAGGGAGAAACCTGGGTTGCGTAATAACCCGTTTACAAATAATATATATATATATAATATTAAATATTAAATATATTAAATATATTTTAGATTTGTACAAAGACTTCCAGTGAAAAACTGGTTTTCCACAGTTTATTCTTGAACTATTATTTCAAGTATTATATTTTAATCAAAACTAGAAAAGTGTCAATAAGAATTTAAATTGCACCAGTCAAATTTTAATAGTTTGCATCATTATCAAAAAATACTAGTTAAAATGGAATAAATACATATTTAATTTAAAAACTGGACTCAATCGTTAGTATAAAAACAAGTAATCACAGATCTTTATTGGAAAAAAAGCAGAAATACTTAAAGTTTGAATAAAATAAACAAACAGAACGAGTTAATATGTGACCCGCCGTAATCATACATAGGGAAGGTCTTGCCTCTGTATTTTCACTTTCGAAAGGTGTTGTGGATTCTAGGTGAGAAAACGCACAAAATAATGAACAACAAAAACAGATATTGAGATAGAAAATTAGGTTATATTGAACGTATTAAACAAACTTGAACGCAGGTTAGTGAATCCAGGAACACTATTAGTAAGAAATAAATATATACAAGTCTTGAAGTGAAGTCGTTGGAAATAGTATATCCGTGTATATTTATTCTAGCTGAGTGGATCTCAGAGCTAGTCTGACTTCTGATGCGGTAATCTCTTGGTAACTTCGGTATCTCTCGGTAACTTACATATCAGTTCCGGTACTCTCCGATAACTCGCACGGATCTCTACGATTACTCTCAACTCTCAACTGCTTTTCTTTCTATGGCAGGAGTATATGTATACTCAGTCGAGTCCGTTATCATAGAAAAAGGGGAGATCTCACAACAGAAGGGAAAATTTTCCACTCTAAAAAATGAAGAGCATGCTTACTGAGAGAGGTGAATAGTGAAAATATAATTGAAAAGAAAGTGAAATAGCTAATCTGCAAGATAAAAAGGGCACAAATATAAACATGGGAATCTCACAAGGGATCGAAAATAACTTGAAAACTAACCGAGCTATGAAAGACAAGATTCAGTCAGTTAAGTGCCATACGTGAAACACGCTTGGGCGATCATGTCTCTAAAGAGACATGACTGACTGGGCAGAAGATTATCCCGCAGTAGGTTGCCATTGCTTTCTGCGGTAGACTGGTTGCCGAACAATGCTATAAAACCCAATCTGTCCTGTTATTTGACTCATAGGTAGAAGAGCAAGAGATGTATTATATTATTAAGTAGTAAATAGTGGGGGAACAGTTTATTACTTCATAACAATATGAAACTGATCCCCCACCTTATGACCAGTATTTGCTTTCATCATGATTCCAACTATTATATTCAGTCAGTCAGTTAAGTGCCATACGTGATACACGCTTGGGCGATCATGTCTCGAAAGAGACAAACTGACTGGGCAGAAGACTATCCCGCAGTAGGTTGCCATTGCTTTCTGCGGTAGACTGGTTGCCAGCCAAGGCTATAGAACCCAATCTGTCCTGTTATTTCACCCATAACTGGAAGGAAGGACGGATTAATACTTTCTCAAGGGTATTTGCGCATAAGTGAATGCAAGGAATTCAACTGGAATTCGAACTCGGCTCCCCGATTTCTCGTTTTCAAGCCGATATCCACTGCACCACAACGCACAAGACAAGATTAACCTAGGAAAATAGAAGATTGCACACTGAAATCGTAAGTGATGTTTCAAGTTTGATAACCTTGTGTCAACATCTCCGTGAAATGTGGTAGTCTTTTGCTATGACTCGCTAGTTCGGTTTGAAATAACGACTAACTGCATTGCGAAAGCGGTTTGAATTGTCATTCTCTTTTTGCATTTCTCTCATGAGAATTGTGTGCACTTAGACACATGACGTCTACATATAACCAAATTTTACGGTTCATCAGAGCTTTGGATAGTGAGTTATCGTTTGAGGGTTTTGTGTTTGGCGTGGCTCTGTAGCTGGTTAAAAATGTCTCCAGTATTTTGGTTACGGTTCCACCTTTTAATACTTGGAGTGCCCTCTTAAAGGTATCTATAAATCGCTCAACTTGTTTATTTGATTGTGGATGGAATGGTGATGTGCCTATGCGTTTGATAACATTCTACTGGCAGAATTCTGAAAATTTTCCCGATGTGAAAGCAGCGCTATTGTCAGTTGAAGACGTGTTGTAAATTCAAAATGATTTCCTTCGTGGTGATGAGATTCATCGAAAAAATTCAGGTCATTTATTATCGGCATCCACTGGTAAGAGGAAGATTTTTTCCATCGATTGGTCCTGCAAAATCAATATGAAAACATGACCAACGGGAATCTAGGATAGGCTAAGAAATATTTTCTTGGAGATTATTTCATTTAGATGATGCTTTCTACAGTTATGAGCAAGGTCTACTAATTGCTTGCCCATGTTTAGCCAATAGACATAGCTACGTGCCAAAACCTTCATGTGGCTAATGCATTCATGTCCAAAACGAAATTGTTTTAGGACCCTATTTTGTAAAGCCGAATGAACAATCACACTTTCCCCAAATAGAATACGACTATCCACGACTGACAATAATGATTTCTAATGGCAAGAGGGTTGAAGATCTTTTTCCGGACCTGCCTGAGGTACCGTGTTAGTGAATTACCTTCTGCAACAGTAGGTCATGGCTTTCTGGATCATCTGCGATGTGACAGGCAAGTAATTTCTTACAATAGCTGTAAGCACTGAAACAATTTATTGTTCCCTCGTTACTGTAACAAGAACAGAGTATTCAGGTAAATTCTGGTATGCATTCATAAGTCTGGATAAGACATCTGCCTGGCCAATTGAATTTGTTAAATGGCACTTTCTTTAAAAGTCATCATCCTGTAACATTGTGATTTACAAACGGTTTTCCGGATAAACAAGAACAATTTTTTTTATCCAAAAATGTTAGCCAGTAATCAAGTTAAATCTATGACCATAAACTATTTTGTAAAATTTCTCTATGGCAAATATTAGGTTGTCCCAAAAGTTCGTGAACACTTGCAAAAAATTGAAATTTTACTCGCCAAGTAATCTAAGGTTACCAGAAAACACTTGCAAAAATTTGAAATTTTACTCACAAAAACAACAAAAAATATTGCTCAAAACAAAGACCATCATTTTCCAAGACTTTCTGCCATCGATTTGCAAGCTTTCGGATCTGGTCAAAGTACCATTCAGCCGGCTTCGAATCAAAGAATTCTTGACACGCTTCCTTGACTTCATCAAACGAGTCGAATCGGCGGCCTTTCAGAAAGTGTCGCATTGAGCAGAAAAGGCCGTAATCTGATGGAGCGCAGTCAGGACAGTAGGCTTGATGTAGCAAAACCTCGACGCCGTCCAGCTCTTCAAATTTGTCTTTGGTCTTCCTGGCGGTGTATGGCTTGGCATTGTCCTGCTGCATCAAAGCGCGCTTTCGGCTGATAAGAGCCGGGTTCTTTAGTTTCAACTTTTCGTAGACCCGCTTAAGTTGCTGACAGTAAAGTTCGGCACTGATTGCCCGACCATTCGGTATCAACTCAAAATGCACGATTCCTTCAAAGTTCCATCAAACGCCCAACATGACTTTCTTGCCAAATCAATCTTGTTTTCGAACCGACGGTGTCTCTTGCCCTTCCTAAACCCATCACTTGTCTCGATTGTGCTGGAGAAGATAGACCCATTTCTCGTCGGATGTCGCAATGCGCTTCCAAAAACGCTCGTCCAATGGATTGCTGAGCAATTGACGGCAAATTTCAACTCGTTTGTTGGCTTGTGCTTCGGTGAGTTCGTGCGGATCTTGGCGCGGCTTTTTGTGAACAAAATCAAGTTGCTTCAAATGTCGGTGTATTGTCGATTTCCCAACTCAAAGCTTAGCCAATTCCCGAGTGCTCGATGAAGGCGCAATGTCCAACCCGGTTTGCAAGTCCCCATCATACAACTTTAACGGCCGTCTCGAACGAGGCTTATCTTCAAGACTCATGTCGCCAGAATCGAAACCCTTGTACTACTTTGAGATCGCCGCATATGCAATTGTTCCTTCACCTTCGGCAGCACAGGACTCTTCTGCAGCGTTTCTGGTTGAAGGACCTCGCTTCCAGCAGTAACGAATCAAAACTCGCAGCTCAATTTTATCAATTGTCATATGGAATACAAAGATGAAGATCACTATAATAATATAAACTAAAAATTGCATAAAAATTCAATTGTTCGCAAGTGTTTACGAATATTTGGGACAACATATTATAATTGCCAAATATTCCTTCTCAATTCGACCATAGTTCCGCGCATCAGGAGTTAAAGATCTTACTGCTTGAGCAATGGCCTGGCTACCACCAGAAAAAAAATGTAAGAAATTTCAGCTCCAACATCATAGTCTCGAATCATCCTAAACCACAGTGTTGTGATGAGATGAGCTGTAATGTTTGATGCAAGCAAATATTTTATTTTTTTGAAGGTAGATTAATATTCTGTCACCGACTTCCATGGAACATCCGTTTTCAGAAACTTGTTTAGAGGAGTACAACCATGGTAGAGTTACGGTAAAAATGAACCAGAATGGTTTACCAAGTCTAGAAAAGAACATAACTGCGAAATGTTTATTGGTGTTAGCATACTGTTGTTAGCAGTAGTATGTTCGGATCTGGTCGTTTTCTTTTTTTATTAAACATAAAGCCCAGGTACTTGATTGACGTCCAGAGAAAAGTGACATTTCTCAGCTTGGACATGAAAACCGTATTCCTTAATCCGTTCAAAGACGGAGAATAAATGGCTCAAACGTTCACTTGAAATAATATTATCATCAATAAATGCAGTAGTCTCAGTTAAAGCAGTCAGCATAGCATCCACCCACTTCTGGAATAAAGGAGATCACGACAATGGTAAACCGATTGTATTGGAATAAACCCTTACGTGTGTTGATCGTCAGAAATTCCTTCGAATCCTCGTCAACTTCTATATGTAAAAAACAGCATCAGATAAAGCAATCTTTGCAAAAACAAGGTCCAACATTAACTATAATGGAAATATCTTCTGGTGCGGAGAACGATTAGTGATTTGCATCTAAGGAGACATTTAAACCTTTGGGAAAATCTGCACTTATACGAACTTTACAGCATACTTTCTTGACTACAACAATGGGAGCTGCCATTGCAGAGTAATTCCTTGGACTTGCTTGAAGCGATGTAACTCCTTTTCTACTAAGTCATGTAGAGGGCATTTAGACTTAAAACTAGCATCATTTCAGGTAGGAACTTAAGGGTTGCTTTGGCTTTGGTGCAACACCCAGGAATTTCCGTGAAAACATAACTGAACTTCGTTTCGAGAGAATACGCAAAGTAGTTTTCAAACTGGGAAGCTGAGAAATGAGCAAATGTGTTAAATACAGTATTGAGTGGCATTGAGAAAATATCCAGCGCGTCTATCCAGTCAAGACGAATAAAATTGAGACTAAAATTTGTGAAATAACATGAACCAGAAAAACTGTAATAAAATTCACGGGATTTCATCACCAGATACAATCCCCTAGCAAAGTGGTCCATTTTCAATGCGGTACGGTTTTTCTAATTGTTCCCACGTGAACCCTATGATTAAGATCATGTCAAAAGCTGTATTAAATTGAAAACGAGCTCGAATTTTACTGACAGAAACAGTAATTTTTTTTTGCGGGATTCAAATTCAACTTTGAAAGTCGCAGATACCAAATGTGAATTTGTTTTTATGATATGGCTTCTTCATAGATTTTCTTTGCACTGGTTTTGAAGTAGAATCGGAAGATTTAGCTCCCAAGAAATGACAAAAGTGTTCCTTGTGTTCGCATTTGTGACATATATCTAACGTTGTGGTGCAGTGGATATCGACTCGGAACAAGAAATCGGGGTGCCGAGTTCGAATTCCAGTTGAATTTGTTGCATTCACTTACGCACAAATTACCTTGGGAAAGGTATTAATCCGTCTCTTCCTCCCAGTTATGGGTTAAATAAGAGGACAGATTGGGTTCTATAGCCTTGGCTGGTAAACAGTCTACCGCGGAAAGTAATGGCAACCAACTGCGAGATAATCTTCTGCCCAGTCAGTCATGTCTCTTTCTAGACATGATCGCCGAAAGCGTGTATCACGTGTGGCAGTTAACTGACTCATCTATATCATATATGTTCTTGACACGGACAGAAATGAGAATTATGCCAATCACCGGCAAACCAACATGCAGAAGAAAGACTTTTCTTTGACAAACTGGGTTAGACGCTGCTGGTTGTGGACGTATTTGGATGTGAGTTCTTTCGTTGTTGAACCATTATTATGTCTTTTTTAAGACTTAAAAGTCATTCGAGTTCTGTTTGAGGTGCCTTTACAGTTATGTTTTTGAATGATAGGTGTTTGCGTACATCAGAGTCATTTGAAGATTTAAGGCCAGCGATCGTTGTGGGGCAGTGAATAGTGGCTCGGATATATAAATCAGAGAGTCGAGTTCAAATTCTAGTTAAGCACATTGCATTCACTTACCCGCAAATGCGCTTAGGAAAGCTAGTAATCTGTTTCTTCTTCCTCAAAGTTATAGTTTAAATAGCAGGACAGATTGGGTTCTATAGCAACCAGCTGCCACAGAAAGTGATGGCAACCTACTGCGGGATAATCTTCTGCCCAGTCATGTCTTTTTCGAGGCATGATCGACTAAACGTGCATCATGTATGTCACTTAACTGACTGAATGGAAGAAAATGAAAGTGTTTCGACACCTTGGAATAGCATGATGTGTCCTAGCTGTAGAGATCTGAATTGGTGTAAATAAATAAGTAATTGTAGAATAGATAAGTAATTGTAGAATAATAACACTAACCGGCGTAAGTATCCCAGCTAGCATACAAAAATAAAGCAGGTTGTAACTCAATACAAACCCTGCTGTATTTACTAGCCTTCCCACGCAAGGCCGGATGTGACACATGGTCATTTTAATGTGGGTATTCCCGGCCATATAGCCGGGCCAAAAATATGTCTGTCTATTTTTACCGAGTGGTGGTTCTACCCTTCGGCGGAACCACGACTGGGTTTGTGCTCTCTGCTCGGAAGCAGAGAGCTGACAGGGTTATAGAGCAGCTACAGAGCAGTCATCCTAAGACGACTGCTTCAATGCAAACCCTGCTGTATTTACTAGCCTTCCCACGCAAGGCCGGATGTGACACATGGTCATTTTAATGTGGCAATTCCCAGCCATATAGCCGGGCCAAAAATATGTCTGTCTATTTTTACCGAGTCGTGGTTCTACCGTTCGGCGGAACCACGACTGGGTTTGTGCACTCTGCTCGGAAGCAGAGAGCTGACAGTGTTATAGGGTTATAGAGCAGTCATCATAAGACGACTGCATCAATGCAAACCCTGCTGTATTTACTAGCCTTCCCACGCATGGCCGGATGTGACACATGGTCATTTTAATGTGGGAATTCCCAGCCATATAGCCGGGCCAAAAATATGTCTGTCTATTTTTACCGAGTCGTGGTTCTACCCTTCGGCGGAACCACGACTGGGTTTGTGCATTCTGCTCGGAAGCAGAGAGCTGACAGTGTTATAGAGTTACAGAGCAGTCATCCTAAGACGACTGCTTCAATGCAAACTCTGCTGTATTTACTAGGCTTCCCACGCAAGGCCGGATGTGACACATGGTCATTTTAATGTGGCAATTCCCAGCCATATAGCCGGGCCAAAAATATGTCTGTCTATTTTTACCGAGTCATGGTTCTACCCTTCGGCGGAACCACGACTGGGTTTGTGCTCTCTGCTCGGAAGCAGAGAGCTGACAGTGTTATAGAGTTACAGAGCAGTCATCCTAAGACGACTGCTTCAATGCAAACTCTGCTGTATTTACTAGCCTTCCCACGCAAGCCCGGATGTGACACATGGTCATTTTAATGTGGCAATTCCCAGCCATATAGCCGGGCCAAAAATATGTCTGTCTATTTTTACCGAGTCGTGGTTCTACCCTTCGGCGGAACCACGACTGGGTTTATGCTCTCTGCTCGGAAGCAGAGAGCTGACAGTGTTATAGAGTTACAGAGCAGTCATCCTAAGACGACCGCTTCAATGCAAACTCTGCTGTATTTACTAGGCTTCCCACGCAAGCCCGGATGTGACACATGGTCATTTTAAAGTGGGGATTCCCAGCCATATAGCCGGGCCAAAAATATGTCTGTCTATTTTTACCGAGTCGTGGTTCTACCCTTCGGCGGAACCACGACTGGGTTTGTGCTCTCTGCTCGGTAGCAGAGAGCTGACAGTGTTATAGAGTTACAGAGCAGTCATCCTAAGACGACCGCTTCAATGCAAACTCTGCAAACAGTGACTGGAACCAAGCTAGTGTTTATGCAGAAATACTTCCGCTCATTTACCAGCAGCCAATCAAAGCCCAAGCAATGGACTATCCCACTTGGGCACAATGAGATGCTCCAGTGTAACATAAATAGCTCTCTTTCTCAAGGTGAATTATTCTGGTCTCAGATTGTTCCACAGTTGAGTGCTTATCTTAACAACGAGTCCATCTGAATATTTGTCATGTCTTTGAGACATTATCAGCCAAGCGTGTATCACGTATGACACGTAACTGACTGCCAGTTGAGGACGAAACATTAAAATTGGTCTTTAGTTAGTGTCTGAATACGACATATTCCACATTCACAATTAACGTAGCCTGCGAATGTTACTTAGTTGTCCGACTCCATTTTCGTTATCTTTAAACAGTTGCATTTGATGCAAAAAAGACACTGGTAAATAGCGAAAATTTTGGTTAACAGGTCAACAGCTTCCATGAACGTTAAATATAAAGGCAGTTTGGACAGAATAAAATTAGTGAAACGCTGGGATTCTTTAGTTCTTAGAATCTTTCATATATCTTGTCATTGTTTCTCTCTCCTGACCACATTTTCCTTTCGTTTTGGACTGATGGACTCAGTTTGTTTCTTGATGACATGACTACAGTTGAAAGGTTGACACCAACAATACCCGCGATTTCTCTGTAAGGCATGCTTGTATGTTCATACAGCATTACAAATTTCGTACGCTTCCTTAGAGTAACGTCCATCGCAGACAATGGCTAGAGGACAACTAATCGACAGTCAAGACAATAGTGTCTGGGACTGATGCAATTACGGATGAGGCAATATTTTTAAAGCCAAACAAACCTAAAACAAACAAATATACACTACCGGCCATAATTATTAGGCTACCGCAGTGTTTTAAAGAAATGACGTATTTCATACTATTTTTTTTAGTATTTATTGCCAAGTGATTAATTGTAAATGAAAATAGAATGGTTCTTTTGTTAATATTGCACAATAACATGTGCATCAAATGAGTGTCTAAATGTTTAATAATTAACTATCCTGCAGTTTCATCAATGAAAGAATGAAGAAAATTTAGGGGGATCCAGACTAGTTCATCGTTGTTTACTTATCTTGTCTAAAGTAATAAAATCAAAAGAAACATTCTATTTTTATTTGGCAATAAATACTAAAAATAGTATGAGGTGGCCTAATAATAATGGCCGCGAGTGTACACCCCAAAATAGATTCATATTACGACACAGCACTGCAAATGTCATAATCTAAGGAAAAAATAGAAATTGATTATTTTCTGTCACTCAAGTGCATATAAAACTGACGATTTTGAAAGAAAGGAAACTAAAGCAGTTGTTTCTATTAATTTGCACAAAGGGTGTAGAAGGATCGCATGTTAATGGCGAAGGAAAGTTTTTACAGAAAAAAGACAAATTTGTTTTCGGTTGAATTTGCTAAGTTCTAGGCAGACAATTGAATTTGAAATTGCTGTGTCAGGGCTGTTTTGAAATTCACTTCACATTGTTCAAAATGTTCTTGCTGCCGGCTCAAAATCTCTTTTAACTTGTCTAACAAAACAGCCATGATATTTTTCTCTTTTTATTAAAAGGGAAAGACAGTTGAAAGAAATTTAAATTTCACTCACCAAAACATGTCAAATACATAAAATAATCGTCGTCGCCAAATCTGTTGTGAACGCCTGTTCTATTGACTCGCTTCGAACTCTGTAGCTTTGAGCAAGAATCAAGGAATAACAGAGAGTAAAAAGTAGACACGTGTAATAAACAATAATAGATTGATTTGGTCGCCATGTTACATTTTGACGTCACGTCCCAACGGGAAGACAACTCAACTTTCTTCTCTGAGAAAATTATTTCTATTTATTGTACCTAACAAGTCCATTTGTTCATATATTACACTCGATTAAGCATGCAAAATTTTGAATTTCTACAAATTTTTTTTATTTTTATTTAGAAATCGCGAAGTATTTGTCTTGTGCTTTTGTAACGGGATCACGTTACATACCAAATTGACCCCCTACTAATTTTTATGAATTGTATTTTTTAATCCCCGATGTTTAGTAGTTCATCTATAATAATACTAGCAGTATAGCCCGGTGTTGCTCGGGTCTAATGAAAGCTTTAAAACTAATCCATGGTCCTGGAGCTCAGACTAAAGAATATTTGAGTGAAGTTTGGTGAGAATCGGATAAAAATTGTGGATTTGTATAAAGGACATACAGACAGATAAACAGACACACACAACTCAAACATCTTGCCTTTTATATATATATATATTATCGATTTTCTGCACTATTGTAAAAACTGCAAAATCGGACCATTCCTTCTATAACCCAATTTTTCGATTATCGATTTTCGATATCTATCGGGGGTACCGCGACATAAAACCAA
>JBBBDQ010028708.1:17500-142500 GCA_037127315.1 Ascarosepion bandense
AATAGACAAATGCAATTCCAACAAAAATGGAACAGATGCATAGGGAGTTTCAAAGCAAAATTTTGGAAATAACTGAGAAGAGGAAAAAGAAAAATCTACAAAATAATTCTTTCCCGGAGAATACAATATCGAATTCAATTGTAATATTCACGTACAGTCCAGATGAAGAAATAACTTTTTCGGATTATTATAAAAAAATATACGGACGTGTATAACGATGACTGCCACTTGTGGTCTGTAAGAAAGAAGGTTAAGCTTCTTTTAAGCAAATTACGAACTGCTGAGCATAACAAATTAGTAAACTACATTTTACCGAAAATAAAACTAGCGAGTTGACTTTTACCTAGACGGCAAATATATTAAGTGAATTATTTAGTAAAAAGATATCTCCGCTCCACAAAAGGTGGAAATGTTTAAATCTGACGAAAGATGACAAACAAGACTATATAACGTACGCAGCCAATGTGAATAAGCATTGTGAAGAATTCAAGCTGGCAGAATTAAGCGTGACCTTCTGTCATATCCTGTCAAATTGGGATCGGCAAGAACATATAAAGTGTAGTATCTGCCAGCGGGCGGATAAATTACAGTTAATCACTCATTTGTGTTTCGGTCTTCGAACAGAACACAAAAAAAAAACCAGATGTCTTGCCCCGGGGATTCTAACATATTTTTCCTTAATGTAGATTTATCAAATCCAATAACAGCCATTGCTTATTCTCAACTCCAGTGGCAGGTAACACTCTTACTCAACGCCAGTAAGTCATTGCTCTTACTCAACTCGTTATAATTATTGCTCCTTCTCAACACTAGTAAGAATATTTCTCTTTCTCAACCCCAGTAACATTTATTGGTCATTCACAACTCCAGTAACAGGTACCACTCTTACTCAACTCCAGTAACAGTCGTTGCTCTTACTCAACCCGTTATAATTATTGCTCCTTCTCAACACTAGTAAGAATATTTCTCTTTCTCAACACCAGTAACATTTATTGCTCATTCTCAACTCTAGTAACAGGTACCACTCTTACTCAACTCCAGTAACAGTCATTGCTCTTACTCAACCCGTTATAATTATTGCTCCTTCTCAACACTAGTAAGAATATTTCTCTTTCTCAACCCCAGTAACATTTATTGCTCATTCTCAACTCTAGTAACAGGTACCACTCTTACTCAACTCCAGTAACAGTCGTTGCTCTTACTCAACCCGTTATAATTATTGCTCCTTCTCAACACTAGTAAGAATATTTCTCTTTCTCAACACCAGTAACATTTATTGCTCATTCTCAACTCTAGTAACAGGTACCACTCTTACTCAACTCCAGTAACAGTCATTGCTCTTACTCAACCCGTTATAATTATTGCTCCTTCTCAAAACTAGTAAGAATATTTCTCTTTCTCAACCCCAGTAACATTTATTGGTCATTCACAACTCCAGTAACAGGTACCACTCTTACTCAACTCCAGTAACAGTCATTGCTCTTACTCAACCCGTTATAATTATTGCTCCTTCTCAACACTAGGAAGAATTATTTCTCTTTCTCAACCCCGGTAACATTTATTGCTCATTCTCAACTCTAGTAACAGGCACCACTCTTACTCAACTCCAGTAACAGTCATTGCTCTTACTCAACCCGTTATAATTATTGCTCCTTCTCAACACTAGGAAGAATTATTTCTCTTTCTCAACCCCGGTAACATTTATTGCTCATTCTCAACTCTAGTAACAGGCACCACTCTTACTCAACTCCAGTAACAGTCATTGCTCTTACTCAACCCGTTATAATTATTGCTCCTTCTCAACACTAGTAAGAATATTTCTCTTTCTCAACACCAGTAACATTTATTGCTCATTCTCAACTCTAGTAACAGGTACCACTCTTACTCAACTCCAGTAACAGTCATTGCTCTTACTCAACCCGTTATAATTATTGCTCCTTCTCAACACTAGTAAGAATATTTCTCTTTCTCAACCCCGGTAACATTTATTGCTCATTCTCAACTCTAGTAACAGGTACCACTCTTACTCAACTCCAGTAACAGTCATTGCTCTTACTCAACCCGTTATAATTATTGCTCCTTCTCAACACTAGTAAGAATATTTCTCTTTCTCAACTCCAGTAACATTTATTGCTCATTCTCAACTCTAGTAACAGGTACCACTCTTACTCAACTCCAGTAACAGTCATTGCTCTTACTCAACCCGTTATAATTATTGCTCCTTCTCAACACTAGTAAGAATATTTCTCTTTCTCAACTCCAGTAACATTTATTGCTCATTCTCAACTCTAGTAACAGGTACCACTCTTACTCAACTCCAGTAACAGTCATTGCTCTTACTCAACCCGTTATAATTATTGCTCCTTCTCAACACTAGTAAGAATATTTCTCTTTCTCAACTCCAGTAACATTTATTGCTCATTCTCAACTCGAGTAACAGGTACCACTCTTACTCAACTCCAGTAACAGTCATTGCTCTTACTCAACCCGTTATAATTATTGCTCCTTCTCAACACTAGTAAGAATATTTCTCTTTCTCAACACCAGTAACATTTATTGCTCATTCTCAACTCCAGTAACATGTACCACTCTTACTCAACTCCAGTAACAGTCATTGCTCTTACTCAACCCGTTATAATTATTGCTCCTTCTCAACACTAGTAAGAATATTTCTCTTTCTCAACACCAGTAACATTTATTGCTCATTCTCAACTCCAGTAACAGGTACCACTCTTACTCAACTCCAGTAACAGTCATTGCTCTTACTCAACCCGTTATAATTATTGCTCCTTCTCAACACTAGTAAGAATATTTCTCTTTCTCAACTCCAGTAACATTTATTGCTCATTCTCAACTCTAGTAACAGGTACCACTCTTACTCAACTCCAGTAACAGTCATTGCTCTTACTCAACCCGTTATAATTATTGCTCCTTCTCAACACTAGTAAGAATATTTCTCTTTCTCAACACCAGTAACATTTATTGCTCATTCTCAACTCCAGTAACAGGTACCACTCTTACTCAACTCCAGTAACAGTCATTGCTCTTACTCAACCCGTTATAATTATTGCTCCTTCTCAACACTAGTAAGAATATTTCTCTTTCTCAACACCAGTAACATTTATTGCTCATTCTCAACTCCAGTAACAGGTACCACTCTTACTCAACTCCAGTAACAGTCATTGCTCTTACTCAACCCGTTATAATTATTGCTCCTTCTCAACACTAGTAAGAATATTTCTCTTTCTCAACACCAGTAACATTTATTGCTCATTCTCAACTCTAGTAACAGGTACCACTCTTACTCAACTCCAGTAACAGTCATTGCTCTTACTCAACCCGTTATAATTATTGCTCCTTCTCAACACTAGTAAGAATATTTCTCTTTCTCAACTCCAGTAACATTTATTGCTCATTCTCAACTCTAGTAACAGGTACCACTCTTACTCAACTCCAGTAACAGTCATTGCTCTTACTCAACCCGTTATAATTATTGCTCCTTCTCAACACTAGTAAGAATATTTCTCTTTCTCAACTCCAGTAACATTTATTGCTCATTCTCAACTCTAGTAACAGGTACCACTCTTACTCAACTCCAGTAACAGTCATTGCTCTTACTCAACCCGTTATAATTATTGCTCCTTCTCAACACTAGTAAGAATATTTCTCTTTCTCAACTCCAGTAACATTTATTGTTCATTCTCAACTCTAGTAACAGGTACCACTCTTACTCAACTCCAGTAACAGTCATTGCTCTTACTCAACCCGTTATAATTATTGCTCCTTCTCAACACTAGTAAGAATATTTCTCTTTCTCAACACCAGTAACATTTATTGCTCATTCTCAACACCAGTAACAGGTACCACTCTTACTCAACTCCAGTAACAGTCATTGCTCTTACTCAACCCGTTATAATTATTGCTCCTTCTCAACACTAGTAAGAATATTTCTCTTTCTCAACTCCAGTAACATTTATTGCTCATTCTCAACTCTAGTAACAGGTACCACTCTTACTCAACTCCAGTAACAGTCATTGCTCTTACTCAACCCGTTATAATTATTGCTCCTTCTCAACACTAGTAAGAATATTTCTCTTTCTCAACTCCAGTAACATTTATTGCTCATTCTCAACTCCAGTAACAGGTACCACTCTTACTCAACTCCAGTAACAGTCATTGCTCTTACTCAACCCGTTATAATTATTGCTCCTTCTCAACACTAGTAAGAATATTTCGCTTTCTCAACTCCAGTAACATTTATTGCTCATTCTCAACTCCAGTAACAGGTACCACTCTTACTCAACTCCAGTAACAGTCATTGCTCTTACTCAACCCGTTATAATTATTGCTCCTTCTCAACACTAGTAAGAATATTTCTCTTTCTCAACACCAGTAACATTTATTGGTCATTCTCAACTCCAGTAACAGGTACCACTCTTACTCAACTCCAGTAACAGTCATTGCTCTTACTCAACCCGTTATAATTATTGCTCCTTCTCAACACTAGGAAGAATTATTTCTCTTTCTCAACCCCGGTAACATTTATTGCTCATTCTCAACTCTAGTAACAGGCACCACTCTTACTCAACTCCAGTAACAGTCATTGCTCTTACTCAACCCGTTATAATTATTGCTCCTTCTCAACACTAGGAAGAATTATTTCTCTTTCTCAACCCCGGTAACATTTATTGCTCATTCTCAACTCTAGTAACAGGCACCACTCTTACTCAACTCCAGTAACAGTCATTGCTCTTACTCAACCCGTTATAATTATTGCTCCTTCTCAACACTAGTAAGAATATTTCTCTTTCTCAACACCAGTAACATTTATTGCTCATTCTCAACTCTAGTAACAGGTACCACTCTTACTCAACTCCAGTAACAGTCATTGCTCTTACTCAACCCGTTATAATTATTGCTCCTTCTCAACACTAGTAAGAATATTTCTCTTTCTCAACCCCGGTAACATTTATTGCTCATTCTCAACTCTAGTAACAGGTACCACTCTTACTCAACTCCAGTAACAGTCATTGCTCTTACTCAACCCGTTATAATTATTGCTCCTTCTCAACACTAGTAAGAATATTTCTCTTTCTCAACTCCAGTAACATTTATTGCTCATTCTCAACTCTAGTAACAGGTACCACTCTTACTCAACTCCAGTAACAGTCATTGCTCTTACTCAACCCGTTATAATTATTGCTCCTTCTCAACACTAGTAAGAATATTTCTCTTTCTCAACTCCAGTAACATTTATTGCTCATTCTCAACTCTAGTAACAGGTACCACTCTTACTCAACTCCAGTAACAGTCATTGCTCTTACTCAACCCGTTATAATTATTGCTCCTTCTCAACACTAGTAAGAATATTTCTCTTTCTCAACTCCAGTAACATTTATTGCTCATTCTCAACTCGAGTAACAGGTACCACTCTTACTCAACTCCAGTAACAGTCATTGCTCTTACTCAACCCGTTATAATTATTGCTCCTTCTCAACACTAGTAAGAATATTTCTCTTTCTCAACACCAGTAACATTTATTGCTCATTCTCAACTCCAGTAACATGTACCACTCTTACTCAACTCCAGTAACAGTCATTGCTCTTACTCAACCCGTTATAATTATTGCTCCTTCTCAACACTAGTAAGAATATTTCTCTTTCTCAACACCAGTAACATTTATTGCTCATTCTCAACTCCAGTAACAGGTACCACTCTTACTCAACTCCAGTAACAGTCATTGCTCTTACTCAACCCGTTATAATTATTGCTCCTTCTCAACACTAGTAAGAATATTTCTCTTTCTCAACTCCAGTAACATTTATTGCTCATTCTCAACTCTAGTAACAGGTACCACTCTTACTCAACTCCAGTAACAGTCATTGCTCTTACTCAACCCGTTATAATTATTGCTCCTTCTCAACACTAGTAAGAATATTTCTCTTTCTCAACACCAGTAACATTTATTGCTCATTCTCAACTCCAGTAACAGGTACCACTCTTACTCAACTCCAGTAACAGTCATTGCTCTTACTCAACCCGTTATAATTATTGCTCCTTCTCAACACTAGTAAGAATATTTCTCTTTCTCAACACCAGTAACATTTATTGCTCATTCTCAACTCCAGTAACAGGTACCACTCTTACTCAACTCCAGTAACAGTCATTGCTCTTACTCAACCCGTTATAATTATTGCTCCTTCTCAACACTAGTAAGAATATTTCTCTTTCTCAACACCAGTAACATTTATTGCTCATTCTCAACTCTAGTAACAGGTACCACTCTTACTCAACTCCAGTAACAGTCATTGCTCTTACTCAACCCGTTATAATTATTGCTCCTTCTCAACACTAGTAAGAATATTTCTCTTTCTCAACTCCAGTAACATTTATTGCTCATTCTCAACTCTAGTAACAGGTACCACTCTTACTCAACTCCAGTAACAGTCATTGCTCTTACTCAACCCGTTATAATTATTGCTCCTTCTCAACACTAGTAAGAATATTTCTCTTTCTCAACTCCAGTAACATTTATTGCTCATTCTCAACTCTAGTAACAGGTACCACTCTTACTCAACTCCAGTAACAGTCATTGCTCTTACTCAACCCGTTATAATTATTGCTCCTTCTCAACACTAGTAAGAATATTTCTCTTTCTCAACTCCAGTAACATTTATTGTTCATTCTCAACTCTAGTAACAGGTACCACTCTTACTCAACTCCAGTAACAGTCATTGCTCTTACTCAACCCGTTATAATTATTGCTCCTTCTCAACACTAGTAAGAATATTTCTCTTTCTCAACACCAGTAACATTTATTGCTCATTCTCAACACCAGTAACAGGTACCACTCTTACTCAACTCCAGTAACAGTCATTGCTCTTACTCAACCCGTTATAATTATTGCTCCTTCTCAACACTAGTAAGAATATTTCTCTTTCTCAACTCCAGTAACATTTATTGCTCATTCTCAACTCTAGTAACAGGTACCACTCTTACTCAACTCCAGTAACAGTCATTGCTCTTACTCAACCCGTTATAATTATTGCTCCTTCTCAACACTAGTAAGAATATTTCTCTTTCTCAACTCCAGTAACATTTATTGCTCATTCTCAACTCCAGTAACAGGTACCACTCTTACTCAACTCCAGTAACAGTCATTGCTCTTACTCAACCCGTTATAATTATTGCTCCTTCTCAACACTAGTAAGAATATTTCGCTTTCTCAACTCCAGTAACATTTATTGCTCATTCTCAACTCCAGTAACAGGTACCACTCTTACTCAACTCCAGTAACAGTCATTGCTCTTACTCAACCCGTTATAATTATTGCTCCTTCTCAACACTAGTAAGAATATTTCTCTTTCTCAACACCAGTAACATTTATTGCTCATTCTCAACTCCAGTAACAGGTACCACTCTTACTCAACTCCAGTAACAGTCATTGCTCTTACTCAACCCGTTATAATTATTGCTCCTTCTCAACACTAGTAAGAATATTTCTCTTTCTCAACACCAGTAACATTTATTGCTCATTCTCAACTCCAGTAACAGGTACCACTCTTACTCAACTCCAGTAACAGTCATTGCTCTTACTCAACCCGTTATAATTATTGCTCCTTCTCAACACTAGTAAGAATATTTCTCTTTCTCAACTCCAGTAACATTTATTGCTCATTCTCAACTCCAGTAACAGGTACCACTCTTACTCAACTCCAGTAACAGTCATTGCTCTTACTCAACTCGTTATAATTATTGCTCCTTCTCAACACTAGTAAGAATATTTCTCTTTCTCAACACCAGTAACATTTATTGCTCATTCTCAACTCCAGTAACAGGTACCACTCTTACTCAACTCCAGTAACAGTCATTGCTCTTACTCAACCCGTTATAATTATTGCTCCTTCTCAACACTAGTAAGAATATTTCTCTTTCTCAACACCAGTAACATTTATTGCTCATTCTCAACTCCAGTAACAGGTACCACTCTTACTCAACTCCAGTAACAGTCATTGCTCTTACTCAACTCGTTATAATTATTGCTCCTTCTCAACACTAGTAAGAATATTTCTCTTTCTCAACACCAGTAACATTTATTGCTCATTCTCAACTCCAGTAACAGGTACCACTCTTACTCAACTCCAGTAACAGTCATTGCTCTTACTCAACTCCAAATTACAATTATTGCTCTTTCTTAACACTAGTAACAATTATTGAAGTTGAAGTTATTTCTCATTCTCAACTCCAGTAAAAATTATTGCTCTTTCTTATGATAAATGAGGGTTTTTTTATAACCTTTTGTTTGTGGGATATCAACATCTTGATTATAACATTATTTTCTATTCTATTGCTATGTATGGTCAATTCATCTTGAAGACGACTCTCGACTGCCGAAAATTACTGTATAGTGAAAAAGTAAATAAATGAAGCGACGGTGAGGCTTTCAAAGACTCCGCTATAAACAATACATAAGAAGTAGTGTGAAATAATGATTCAAAGTTCTCCACAACTTCCTTTTCTTTAATATCTGTAATTTGCTCTTACAGTTCTTGAGAAAAATTAGTGAAGTGATTTTATGTCTTCCTTTCTCTAAAGGGATCAAAATACGCAATATGCTTAGAATGATTGTACAACAATTTTTAAAAGCATGATGAACATTTGATTAAAGTGTAATATCTGTTCCTCTCATTTTAAATTGTAATGATAATATTAGCCGTCTAATTATAAGGAAACATTCAACATTCGTTAATCGAGGAGTAATTGCTACTTGCTATTGTCCGTTAAAATTATCGAATCCATCTGATTGTCATATAATCTTATAGATTATAAGAAAATCACTAACTCCTATTAGCTTTAGAAATAGCTGTAACCTATGATTAGATGAAAATATAAAAAAAATTAAATTTATTGGTAATAACTGTCTTTTAAACCGACGTAATGAAGTTATTTTTTAATGCCGTCACAAAAAAAAAGTTAAACAGGGAACAAGGGATGAACCTCTACACCTGTTCAATAGACGTGGGTGGTGTGTGAACCGGGTGATAGTTTAGTTTATCTACTCCAATTGAGAGAAAGAAAAAGAAAAGAGTGAAAAGATTGGAAAAGAGAAAGCCGGGAACCACATCCTAAACTGGGAACAAGAGATGAGCCTCTTCACCTGTTCAATAGATGTGGGTGGAGTGTGAACCGGGCAATAGTTTAGTCTGTGTTATTATTGTGTGCATAGTATTGTGTAGATATATGGCCTCTTATATCTATATGTTTATGTGGGATTATTTTGTGTATGGTTATATCTATTCTCTTGTTTGTTTTGTATATTTCTTCTTTTATGGTTTTGGTGTATGTGTTTTTTATTCACGTGGCATTTCCAGTATCTGTAGCTTCAATGCTTAACTGTACACCTCTACTCTTAAAGCTGAATTTCTTTTTTTTAATATTCTGAGTTAAATGTATCATTTGATTTTTCGGGTTTGAGAAAGTAGTTTGTAACTTTTACAATTGCCGAAATAAATTCTGTATTTATAACCGTTTAATTATGTGTTGAGTTTTCTTATATATATATATATATATATATATATATATATATACAATAGCTGATCACTCGTCACCATGATTTGTCAGCACCTTGTCCCTCTTGCATATTCTCATAAAGAAGTAAATAAAACGATCGTTCCTCTTTGCAGTTTGTATATATATATATATATATATATATATATCTTAAAAAGTTTAAAAACGACGTCAAATGCCATACACCGTATATATTTGTTTTTCCTCCTCACAAATGTTTATCATTTTCTTTTACCTCCAGTAACCCTTGCGTAATACTGACATTAATTAAATTTGTATGTATGTATATATATATATATATATATATATAGTAGTGTTATCACTTTATGGAATCTTGTAAAACTTTCTAGAACCTTCGAAAACTTCTGGGTGCCCTTTCAACCTTTATGAAACATAATTGAACTTGTTTTTTGATATTGTTCACATTTAGGGGGTTTATTTCGTTAGATATTATTGATTTTGTTGTAATTGTTATTGTTACTGATTTATTGAGTAATTTTTACTGTGTTTAGTTAGTAATTTTGTCAATATTAACTATCCATCTGTAACTAATTTTCAGGCAAGATTGGCCCAGTTAACAGCAAATGATTAACAAACAACATAATATACAAAGTTACAGTAATAATTAAAAAATGTACATAGGCGCCTCAGAAAAAAAAGAAACGATTAAAAATTATATAACAACTACAAAATGTCATTCAAAACGAAAACATACACAGACCATAAAACCCTATCAAAATCTAGTCGAAAAAAAAACAAACAATTTCCATAGCAAAATAATGTAAAAGAGAATCTCCACACAATATTAACAGCAAAAATTGTAAATTACGCTTGAAGGAAAAAATAAAAATAATTAGTTATATATATAGTATAAATTATATTTTAGAACATGTACATAAGTATTCTATATATATCCGCTACAAAGGTACGTTTGTTTTGACATTGAAACTTCAATGTCTCATCAGGCGGTATGTAAAGTAATAGAAATCCTCTTTCCTTATATTTATTTAGTTTAGTTAGAGGTGTTGGTGGGGGTTAGTGATAGGGAATAAGTCTCTGACCGTTGGAGTTTTTGGAGAGGGTGTTTTTTAAGTGGTTGATTAATGAGAGTCTTTGATTTCTAGACAGTTGTAAGTTTTTATTATCTAGTGACTAGGCTATATCCTTATATCGAGCACTGTTTTAAATTAATGCTTTGGACGTTGTAAGAATTCTTTCTTCGTTCTGTATTCACTCGGATATATATATACCTGTAGCACTATTCCGAGTCGTGCAGAACGCAAACTTCAGGTGCTGGATAGAGTCTTAATTCAGCACTCGAAGAATGCGTTGTGTTTGAATCTCACATTCATACTACTGTTGAGGAAAGATTATTAATATATAATTTATATCTGTTATTTTGCATAGAGCACTATTTATTAAAAACAGAACCTAATGTGCGATATATATATATTTCTTTAGAAATGACAGACAAAATGCTCTGGTTAAGATTTTTTTATATAATTCCATGTAATTTTATAATTATTTTTCTTTTCAGTAGATAAATTAAATAAAAATTGATATATACTGAGTTAACAGGGAAATAAAATTCATCCTTCATAATGACTAAAATATAGATGAAAGCACTTGGATAAATAAAACATTCAGACATTTTACTTGTACAAGTTATTGACTAAAAGGAAAAAAATTATAAGACTACATGAAATATTATTTAAAAAATAACTTAATCACAGTACCTTGCCCAGCGTTTCCCGTGCAACTCAGAACATTTTAATAGTAGGATAGATCTACCTATCGCCCGGTTCACACTCCACCCACGTTTATTGAACAGGTTAAGAGGCTCATCCCTTGTTCCCTGTTAAGGATGTGGTTTCCGGCTTCCCCTTTTCCAATCTTCTCACTGTGCTTTTTTTTTCAATTGGAGTAGATAGATCTATTTATCGCCCGGTTCACACTCCACCCACGTCTATTGAACAAGTTAAGAGGCTCATCCCTTGTTCCCTGTTTAGGATGTGGTTTCCGGCTTTCTCTTTTCCAATCTTTCCACTGTTACATAGCACCCTGCACATCAGTGGCGTTACTGCCTTGCTCGGGGTGATATGATTAAAAAAAAAAAGGAGAAGATGCTACTGTTTATTTTACATATTTTGTTTTTGTTTGAAAAAACACTGTTTTTTAAATATTTCTTTTATTTCAAAATTACGGGGGAAAATATTCACATTTTTTGTTGCCCTAATAAATTTTTAAAACGTTGGAATAAAAATTAAATATAAAGGCATTTTCTTTCAATTGAAATTATTTTAGTCGCGTTTGACACGTGTGATTTGATTTCTGTCACGTAAAACGTCGGAATAAAAATTAAATATAAAGGCTCATTTTTTTTTAATAAAAAATATTTTAGTCGCGTTTGACACGTGTGATTTGATTTCTGTGACGTAATTCAGCAACCATCTTAGATCTTAGATGTTTTACGGAGCAAATCTAAACAATCATGTCCATTGGCCAAAAAGTTCAAAAGGTAAAATTGTTGAACTTAAACTTAAAAAGTATGTGTCGATCTGGCTTCCCTGTAGATATGTGTCCCTAGAAAGTTTGAATGGCGTAGCTTAAAAAATGTAAGGAACAGTCACACACAGACTCAGAGATTGCTTTTTATATATATAGATTATAAATGATACTTTAGAACATGTACAACCTACAATAGATTACAAAATTGTACATTTTGTTTCGACATTGATAAAACAACGTCTCATCAGAGAGTTAATAATTATTAATAATAATTAATTATAATTATTAACTACCCGATGCCCTTTAGCCTTGGTTGGAATCCATTGATTTCATCCCAAGCCCAGCTATAATGTCACTAAGACGGAAAGGGTTGTTGTGAGTGGAAGAGAATGATTGTTACTAAAGAAGAAACGACTATAACATAATGGAATTCAGGAAGAGTGAAAATTCTTATTAGCCTTACATTTAATTTTCTGGAAAATCGTAGATGGCAGGGAAACATAAAAACGGAAGATAGTTTCACAAAAGAGAAGACCGATAGAAAACACTGTCAGTGGTTACATATAGCCATTTCCACCGTAAAGTTATGAACCGTGAGGCAAATCAAGTACGCTTAAATTTACTCGTTCGGGTTACCAAGGAAAAGAGATCATTAGGGCAACTATCAGGTAAAAAAAATATATATAGAAAAAATAGAGGGAAGCCAAGATATGAATGTAGAAAAAAGACTAAAGTCAAAATGCCCGGTTACGGTCCTTAGCAATGCAGACCATTCTTTGAATTTCATCGAGGATCTCTAGTTACATCGCCGAGGCACTTGACCAGATATGGCAGCAATATTGCATGAGCGAATGATAGATTTATAAATGTGCAATAAGGTTTTCTCGGTCGATACGGTGAACCAACCTTCTTAGCAGCACACCTAACAATATAATCGCTCCACTCACTGAAAGACAATACTAAATTCCAAGCTGGTGGGAGATTAAACGAATAATTTAATCCCGAAAAAACAACGACTTGCTATGGTAAAGATGGCTGTTGCGGCAAAAAATACAATTTTTTATAACGTTTTTTTCGTCATATATTATTTGGAAAAAAAAAAGGAACCTCTCTTTTATTTTTTCTCTTTTTTTATCATTAAATTATCGTGTTTCTCTTGCATCCATTCTAATGAATCAGAGAGCTTGGTTCCAATTCCAGTCGCGCTCGATAAATTTCCTTACGCGCAAAAACCATTTCAGGTATGAATCCACCATTTTTCCATCCAGATATGGATTAATTAGTATAAGCAAAATATAAAAAAAAAATCTTACAATCTAAAAATATTTTCTGACTTTCAATAACATGTAAAATGTTGATAAAACGTAGAAAAATCAGTCCGTCGTCTTCCATCCTTCGGGATGGGTTGCAAGACTTACGTGAAGACAAGACCAGACTTTTTACAAAGTATCTATCATAAACTTTTGCCTAAGTCATGATTCGAAATAAAAAAAATATTTTTTTCTTTTACTGTTCATTATCATCATCATGATGATCATCATGATGATGATCATGATCATCATCATCATCATGACTCTTTCACATTATTTTTTTCCTTTCTTTGACGCTGCCATTTTCTCCTTTTCCTCCATTTTTTACCCCTGCCACTTCTTTTGTGTTGTTCTTATTTCTCTCCATCTTCAATGTCCGCCGAGTTCGAATCCTGGCATCGCCTATTGTCTTCATTAACCCATTCTTTTGAATCTCTCTGTTATCTCCCTAACCACTAGTTATGGGTTAAAAAACAAGAATTGTATCAGCAAATCATTATTATTACTAAACAAATTCTTACATTCTAAAAATATTTTCTGGCTTTAAATAACCTGAAAAACTTTGATAACCCGCAAAATACAAAGCAATCATTCAATCAATCAATCCGATATCGATTCAAGCCGTGTCAGGATGTTGTTGCATTGAAAGGCTATATTTGTATTTACTGGATGTAAAGCCATATACAATCTCACAATTCTGAAAAGATTTCATCTTTTCTTTTATTTTCTATCTGGTACGTTTATTTACTCCACCCATCCATCCACTGGGGTAAGTTGTGACACAAAATCTGTTATTTTATTTCGGGCCAGGGACAAAAATTGCCCAGCGTCCGCAACCGATCCACCACTCTAATGCAATAACGCAGTGCAGGCTCAGACGTCTGTTTCCCAGAACATTAAGTACTTTATTGTTTTCAGTTGTATATCTTTCCTCGGACAGAGCTGTACTCTACCCGAAGACAGAGGCACAATTGAGCTGCAATCTTCCCGAAGAACTGAGCTGCACTCTGCCAGAAAACAGAGGTATAACTGAGCTGCACGCTACACGAAAACTAAGAAACAACTGAGCCGCACTCTGTCAGAAAATAGAGGCACAACTGAGCTGCACTCTACGCAAAGACTGAGGGACAACTGAGCAGCACTCTGTCCAAAGACTGAGAAACAACTGAGCCGCACTCTGTTCAATGATAGAGGGACAACTGAGCTGCACTCTGCCCGAAAACAGATGCACAACTGAGCTGCATTCTACCAGAAGACAAAGGCACAAATGAGCTTCACTCTGCCCGAAAACTGAGAAACAATTGAAACGCACGCTGCCAGAAGACAGATGCACAAGTGAGATGCACTCTCCCCGAAAACAGAGGCAAAACAAAGCTGCAGACTTCTCAATGACGGAAGCACAACTGAGCTGCACTTTGCTCGAAGTCTGAGAAACAACTTAGTCGCACTCTGCCCGAAGACTGAGAAGCAACTGAGCTGCACTATGCCAGTATACAGAGGTATAACTGAGCTGCGCTATACCTGAAGACTAAAAAACAAATGAGCCGCACTCTGTCAGAAAACAGAGGCACAACTGAGCCGGACTCTGCCCGAAGATAGAGGGACAACTGAGCTGCACTCTGTTCAAAGACTGAGAAGCAACCGAGCCGCACTCTGCCAGAAGATAGAGACACAACTGAATTGCACTCTTCCCAAAGACAGAAACACAAGTGAGCTGCACACTTCTCGACAACAGAAGCACATCTGAGCTGCACTTTGCTCGAAGACTGAGAAACAACTTAGCCGCACTCTTCCCGAAGACAAAGACGCAACTGAGAGATGATTTTTGCTTTGGTACAAAATATAAACCAAAACGACATTTCTTACAAGAGTACATAAATCTTAAGCGAAAAAAATCAATCGACATTTTATAAAGTATCCATCACGATATTCGGAACAGTCTTTAGTCCATTATAATCACTGGAGTGTAGGTTTCTTTTCTTTTCGAAGCAAAGCAAATATCGTGCTGGAAAGAAAGTGTTATGATATTTCTTTTTCATGTACTTAAATTCATATTCAGGAATTTCAAATTTCTACTTTTAGCTTCATACATGGGTTAAATCTTTTCTTTCTTTCTCGTTTATTCTGTTTTGAGTTTTATTTTTTCTTTAAGTGAAAAGCGTGAAATTGATGACGGTTTCCTGCAAGAACATTGGCACGGGTTCTGGAATATTGCCAGGAATGTCTCCGCAAAAAAGGTCATTAAAATATGTGAGGAAACGAGAAAGGAACAAAAAAGTCTACAAAAAATTTCCAGCCAAAAGGCTAAAACAATTCAGAGACAGACGAAAATAGGTATTTGGGTCATCGTGCTAAATAAAGAAAGAAAAATCGTTTCCGATTCAGCAAATTAGCGTACAGGTAAACAGAGGATAATATTTAACCAGAAAGAGCGTGAATAATAAAATGTATTGATCGAACACTTTGTCAAGGTTGAACATAAAGGTAAAAGCTTTATGCCTCTAATGGCTGAAGTTAGTAGATATGTCAGTCAGTTAAGTGCCATACGTGATACACGCTTGGGCGATCATGTCTCGAAAGAAACATGACTGACTGGGCAGAAGATTATCCCGCAGTAGGTTGCCATTGCTTTCTGCGGTAGACTGGTTGCCAGCCAAGGCTATAGAACCCAGTCTATCCTGTTATTTAACCCATAACTGGAGGGAAGAGACGGATTAATACCTTTCCCAAAGGTAAGTGAATGCAAGGAATTCAACTGGAATTCGAACTCGGCTCCCCGACTCCTCGTTCCGAGTCAATATCCACTGCACCACAACGCACATCCGCAGTAGATATGTAAGGGAGTTTTTTTTTTTTAATTTTTTTTTATAAGCGTTTCACCCCGAGCAAGGCATGTCACTGCCACTACTGTGCAGGGGGCTACGTAGAGTGGAGAAAGGCTGGTTAAATATAGGAAATAACAGAGGGTGGGTGATAGGCGGGTGAGGATACCGAGAATGAGGGTTGGGTAGTTGAGAGTGTTGTGAGAATAGTTGGGAGTTAGTGTGATAGGAGGTGTCTATTGACCCTACATTTAAACACCTGGAGATTGTAACTGTCGGGAAAGCAGACTTGTGGAAGGGAGTTCCACAGGCGAGAAAAGAAGTTGTTGGAGTAGAATTTACGGTTACATCTTATTTGTTTAACTGTAAAAGGGTGGGACCTAGTTGCTAATCTAGTATCTCGTGTAAATTCGTGCTTAAAGAGCTTACTCTGTCATCTTTGTGGTATGCCATTTCCATTGTGTCTAGTCGGAACAGATCAGTGGATTTTTTTCATTTTTTTCAAAAGTGGAGAGTGAACCTAAATTGTAAGAAAGAATCATATATTAATTCTTATTTTTTCAGTTTTGGTAATCTCCCTTTTTTTGTTCGCTTTATATCTCCTTCCCTCAATATATCCGTAGTTTAACCCGACAGACACCCCCGTGGAGCATAAGACTACGGCCTGTTAACACAACGTGTTGTTGCAGCAGTTTCTGTAACCAGATGGCAAATCGAGATTAATAAATTTCGAAATATGTTTGCTCGAACGCTAACTCAACGGACTGGAATTTGAACTCTAAACGACAAATTTAAAAATCCGCACCGGCAAAATTATATACAGGGTTATTGCAAAGTAACAACCCATTATATGTATGTTGGACTCTCCCGTCTAACTATAATGTTTTCAAGTCCATTTATACATAAAATAGGGTTTTACTTTTCAGTTACCCTGTACATCGTTTAATGTATGTATGTAAGGCCTTTGAGGTTTGAAAAAGAAATCACTCAACCGGCGGTCGAGAGCGAGGGAAAATTTACTCGCCCAAAAATCATTTTACTCGACCGACTCTATTTTCTTAATAGTCGCCTTACGTAAACATAGCGTGAATCGCTAATGGAAAACTAAAAATGAAAATTTAATTAAAATCTCGAAAGTGTTAGAAAGGAATTAAAAAATTTAAAAAATAATAACAACAAAATTTGATCTTTCTTCTTAATAATGGCATAACATTTTGATGATAAAACTTTGTTTTTATTAAGTTTGAGCTCATTTAACATCTTGGTATTCTGGATGTTTTTTAGTAATTGAGTGGAGGTACCTAAATTCGTAGTTTTTTCTTCTGTTTGACTACAACCTCCATCTCATAGATGATAAAAAAGTAACAAATCTGATTTTCTCAACGATTTTCTATAAAAATCTAATTGTATAATTTGTTTTTCGGTGCGTGGTTGAAAGAAGTATGCGTGGTTGAAAGAAGTATGCGTATTTTCTTTCTTTCTTTCAAATGTCCGTTTTTAATTTTCGTAAACAAGGAGGAAATATAAATGCTGAGTCAAGGATAATATTTTTCCAAATCTGTGAGCGTCTTTAATCTGGGCGATAGAGATATTTTGGCTCCACTCTGCAAGCGTTAATTAAACGAATGTTTTTACTGATCAGGACGATAAAAGCGAGACAGGAGCTTGTCATTCTAAATTCCATTTGTCAGATTTTACTTTGATGTCATTGTCTTTTGTTTAACCACACATTTTGACGTAAATCTCGCGTCATGCATAAGACCAAAGAATTCAATAATGTCATTGTAGGTCATTCTAAGTAACTTGTGAATCTTCAATGGTATACTTTTGGTTTATAAAAGGAATCAGATTTCATTTTTCTAAATTTGAAGGGACACGTTTCATTGCGAGATTTTAATCGACCGCGGGCGAGTAAAGCGATAATCATTAATTGTCCAATTAAGTTTTTAATCGTCTGCGTCGATCGGGCGAGTGAAATCTCAAAGGCTGTATTATGTATATTTAACATTTATATTGGTTTGGTAAGTTTTGGTGTAATCAGCTGGACGTTGAGGTTTAGGTATTAAACTTATTTTAGCGCGAGTCCGTACACCTATTTGGAAACAGGAAAACAAGCTCTCTCTTTGTTTGCTCGGGCTATAGTTGGGGCTTCTTTACCTGCGAACTAACAACGTTTAAGATACGGAGTTCTTACTTAGCATCAGTTGAGTTAATTGCGAGTGTGGTACTACAAGGATTTTCATTTACTTATTTTTTTAACACTGGAATTTGAAATCGGAGAGTCAAGTTCGAATTGCATTAAATTCATCGCATTCGCTTACAAGCAAATGCCGTTGAGAAAGATATGAATCGATCTCTTTTATCTTCAGTTATGAGATGAATAGCAGGACAGATTAGATTCTATATTCTGTATTATGTATATTCTATATCTATATTCTGTATTATGTATATTCTATATCTATATTCTGTATTATGTATACTTGTTATGTATTGACAGACACGGGTGTATATAAAAATATGAGTTATATTTTTATTAATGAACGATGGACCGTGTAGCCTAGTGAACAGAGAGTGAGAGCGCGCTTCCAGGGGTTGACGGGGGGGGGGGGGTGTCGTATCTGTTGCTCCTCTCTCTGACTAGACTCGTCTCTCTGACCCTCTGACTGGCGAATCCGTGTTTTCGCAGTCTTTATATATCTTCCAAAACCGGGACTTGTTTCTTCCGGCTTTGCCTTGATCACGCGACGCCCACGCGACGCCTACGTAATTCTCAGAGACACCTGTTCTGTCTGCCTCTTGTAGCCATTTCCGCTACTGCCGGAAATAAGGTCAAACAACCATCCGTTCCTTTCAACGGCCGGAAAACGCCCCCGCTTCCTCACTTCCTCGGGTGGGCCTAGATTGTTATATTACATACTGACCATGTCTTGTTATTATTATTACAATAACTCATTCCATATAAGTCACCTTTTTACTATTCTATTCTCTCGAAAAGAAATTCGGTTCTACATATCATCACGAAAAAAAAAACATCAAAATGTTTTATAATGAAAGGCATATACAAAAGTTCGTTTTTTTATATATCGACAAACGGAATATTACTCACAATGGACTAAAGTGCTTCTTAATATGTAGAAACAACCATTTAAAGTAATATCTTATAATTTTTCATGCAATTTTTATCTATCTTACATATTTATATGTAATGGTTAGCAAGTTTGTCTTGTCCTTAATTTGAATATTGGTGCCACATCGGGTCTGCTTCTCCTGTTATATATGCAGAGATTCTTGATAATATCCAAACAAGAATCTGAAACATTATTGCTCTTGTCTTGACATCTCGCCATCTTCAGTAAATATTACCACCGCCGTAATATATCTTTCTTGTGCCTTTTCTAAAAAAAGAACAATCATGGCAATTGTTTTGCTGAACTTTCCGCTATGGTATCTAGACTTTAAGAATTTAGTTCAAGTATTAGATTGACAGCAAGGTCTGGTCTGTTTACAGTTGAAATGGCGAGAGGCTACCGTAAGTTCTATGCTAACAGTTTCCTTTATCAAACTTCTGGCTTGTGGAATTCTCTTTTGGTTTCTTACTTCCTAGTCAACTTTGATCTTCAAAATTTAAAAGCAATATCAATCGTTTCTACTATCTTTTGTATTCTCGCGACAGTATTTTTTTCATATTCACCAACACTCATTAAACCGTCTTAGTAGTTTTAATGCATTGCTTGCGGTAAAATGATTTAAAAAATGAGTATTGTTGTGGATTAGTTTATGAAGAACTAGCAGTATAGCCCGGCGTTGCTCGGGTGTAATGAAAGCTTTAAAATTAATCCATGGTCCTGGAGCTCAGACTCTTTAGACGCTGGCACTAAATACTAAAAAGTTTCCAGTTAAAGCGAAACCGTAAACTGAAAGAAAAATGAATGGATTTAAGTCAAATTTTGATTTCCTGGTATCGATTTAAATATATATATATATATATATATATATATATATATATTATCTATTTTCTGCACTATTGTAAGAAGTGTAACCTTGAAACTTCTGAATATCGTTTCTTATGTCTTTGTCTATCAGTGTATCAAATTTGATTAAAATCGGACCACACCTTCTATTACCCGATTTTTTCGATTATCGATTTTCAATATTTATCGGGGTTACCTCGACACAAAAGCTAGCTAAGAACACTCGCAGACGCTTATGGTACAACTGTGTAAATTTTCAAGAGAATCGGTTCAGCCATTTCGGAGTCTATAGATAACGGATACAGACACACACAGACAAAGTTCCATTTATAAATAAGTTTAGATACATTTGATTAACAAAAACGGAAATTCTTTATGATTCAATATAATTAGTGAGTCTGTTAAATATACGTGATACACGCTTGGGCGATCACGTCTCGAAGCAGAAGATTTTAGGTTGCTTTTACTTTTTGCAGTAAATTTGTTGCCAAGCAAGTCTAGAGAAGCTAATCTGCCCTGCTATTTAAGCCATAGGGGAAGAAGCGATGGATTAATACCTTTCCCAACGGTAATTTCGTGTAAGTATATACAATGAAAACAACTGAAGATCGGACTCGTCTCTCCGAGTTCCCTTTCCGAGCCGATATCTACTGCACCACGCTGTATTCTGAAAGTTAAATATTTCAATACTATAGATTTTCGTAATATATCTGCACACACGTAAGAAATATCTTACGTATAGGTGCAAGTACTTCCAGTCATATATCTGTCTGTGTATATATGTATGCACATCAGTCTGTTTGTGTACAGGCTTCCACTCACCTGTCGTCTATTCACCTGCACGTATCTGTTACCTTTCTGCAAATGCGTGTGCATTGTCCATAAGCTCTGCTATTCCACATGGGTCGATATGCATCCCTACGCGTTCTCTTTGCCACTGTATATTTTCAATGGCGGCACGTTTTGAGAGATTTTATTCATTTCCAATACTGTTTGAAGTCGACCACTTTGCCTTCGCCTATCAACACATCCCCTCCGATGTTTTGTTTTTGTTTCTTTGCAGCCGCCATTCCTGCACACTTGCGCTGTTCATTTGGCAAAGATCTTCTCATTTAGGCCCTTTCAATTTTGGCTGGCTGCCTGCATTTTTCACTGATCAAAAGAGTTACTCATCACCATCTGTGTGATTTACACGCGCTTGTGTAAAAACAAGTCGCCGTCGATATTGGCGTCCAACCGATATCACCCCACCTTGAGAATTGGTGCGAGAATCTGAAAAGCAATCATAACGGAAAATAATTCCGCGTCTCTCTGTTTCTATCTACCCTAATTTTTCTCTCTCTCTTCCTTCTCTCTTTCTTTCTCTCTCCCTCTCTCTCTTTTTCTGAGATATTTAAAAAAAATAATGTTAATTAAAGTAGGACAGATTATAAGTAACTTCCGTATTGGGGAACCAGTTCGTCATCAAGCTAACAAACACTTCCTTCAATATATATATAAGTAATACAGGTGACAGAAAATAGATTATATGCGATAATGTTGAACGCAAAGGCAACAGTAACCCAAAACCTACCCAAAAATCTGATTTCCACGACAGAAATGTATGTAGTGAAATCGTTACGTATTATTCATTTTGAGGTCTGAAAACGCAATAAAACCCGAATTCGTATGTGCTAGAAAAACACCTGAAAATTTACCCCTTTTGCTGATATTCTCTCTGAAACCAAGTAGCGTCTCTGATAGCTCCTTCTCTTGTTTTCATGTGGTCAAAACGGAATGGTTCCTTATTTTATTGGCCGGGTGTAACGATCGTGCGAACTAAGGTAGAGACAAGCAGAATTATAATAGAAAAAGTAGGTTGAATACGCTAATCTCTCCATAAATATTTGGTATTAAAGAAACAGCGCTCATTTTTTCTTTTCTTACTTTTTTGTTTAGCGGTATATCAACACGTTATGGGTCATTTAATGCCAATGTTTAATTTGCTTAGGCGCATTAGTAAAAATATATAGCTGGTATTTTTACTAGAAAAATGTATGTTTACACTTTCATAGTGTTTTGACCCCAGTTTGAGGGTTACTTTTTGCCTATATTTGGAGCCCGAACAGGTGCTACCATCCAGAGTCAGGGTAGATCACGGAACAACAGCAATTAAGAGGTGATTCCACGCTCCTTATACCATCTAGTTTCCTGATCAAAGGAACTGGATGTTGATTATCGTAAGGAAATGAATGATGCTATTTTCTTCCTGACGACCCAAAACCGTATACAGCAATAAGAACACAGGAGAAAAGTTAATATCTCGATTGATCTGGTTTACTCTAACAGGCATATTCAGCTGATCTTACACCAACCAATTATTAACTGTGCTTATCACCGGACAAGTAGAATCAAAACCAGAATCAGGGAATTGTCTAAATTTTTTTCACATAAAAACCTGCGAAAGTTTGCTAAAAGATTATCGATGAGACGCCAGATAATTGAAAAATGTTATTGCAATTAATGGTGAATATATAACTTTGGTCAGCAAAAGAAAATTTTGAAATGGTGTCCAAACACTAAACATCTTTTTAGCTAATCTCAGGGCGCTGAACTTGAAAGTGACCATACTTTTTCTTGATTAGCTACCGTTGTTGCTGTATATAAATGCCTCATTTTTAAAAAAAAATGTATTTTTTCATTCGTGTTCTGTAGATATGTATATATAAGTGAATAAAAAAGAAAGAAAAACTACTATTACAGGAAAATTATAATTTAGATGAATGTAAAAATGATTATCAAATATTCAAGCTGACATCGACACTTTCGTAATACTTCTTATATAAATAGACTTCTAGTTGAACAAATACTAAAATTAATTGATAATATTTATAAATTCATTTTGCATACATTTTCATATATATATATATATATATAATTTCAAGTTATATTGCTGATAAGAAGAGAAAAAATCTTAACTAAAGTAATTTAGAATAATTAAACTTATAAGATTAAATTATATATATATATATATATATATATTGTTGTGGAGTTCTCCCTTTTCATAAAGATGGACTCGTCCAGATTATATATACCATTATAGAAGCGAGACTGGAGAATGCCGCGTATTTCACAGAGAGTTAACCGGAGAATACGAAATTCCAGGGAGAGATTAGCAGTTAGTACCTGTCAGCTTCCGATGCAGACCTTCTCAAGATAGTACGGCTTCACTTCCAGAGACTTGTGCATATACTTTTTACCAACCCGCATTCATTCAAGTCTGTATCCTTACGTTAATACACTTATTTTCTATCTCAATTACTGGTCGTTGTTCATTTAATTGTGTGGACCCAATTCCAACAACTTTAGCGACGAGAATTCGAGAGTCACGTCGACCACAACAATTTGGCAACAAGACTCAAAATACCTCACACAGAAAATAACAACCAAAAAGCCCATATTGCCACAGGAGTCGACAACAATTCGAAAGAACTATTGCAGATATTAAAAGAAAGATCTGGTCACATAACAACTTGGTAACAAAGATTTGCAAGGACGAAAGGAGGAAAAAGAAAGACCTCATCCCATAGAAATTGGACAACCACGTCGTACAACAATTAAGCGACGACTCAGGGATGAATAAAAACAACAATTAACGACGAACATAAATGAACGTACGAAAAAAAAAATTACATAAGAGATAGAAAGGAAAATTCGTCACTCCCAACAAAAGTTATTTGAAAGCCAATATTTTTTCTCTTCTAGCAAGTCATGGCAAGTAGTTGGCAACTAAATAAGAAAAAAATTACTACACAACAATCAAAACAGGAAAATCTTCTACAATATTTAATACAAAAATCAATGTTAAACAAGTGAAATCCTCACTAAAACAAAGCAAAAAAAAAAAAAAATAGAAAACTTTCAAAAAGAAATACTTGATATTATAAGAAGTGAGGAAAGACAGCTAAAATTGGAGGAAAATTTAATTAAAGAACAGTTAAGATTAGAGAAAAAGCAGACGAAAGCACAAAGAATAAATTAAGAAAGACACATACAACTACAGGATTTACTATTAAATATGACAGTTACCTCACAATAAAAGAATATTGAAAAAGTGGCGACTTTTTTCCAATAAATTTAATTACTCTCTAGAAGACGATAAAAATTTCGGGGACTATTTCAGACGTCATGAATACATTTTCAACATAGATTGCCAAAATTGGACGGAAGCTAAAAAATTATGTTTATTATTCAGGAAATTGGAAACAGAGGAGTACAGAAAAATTGTGGACTATATTTTACCTAAAAAACAAACAAACAAATGATTTGACGTTTGACGAGGCAGTTTCCTGCCTTACGAAGCTTTTCAGTCCAAAGACTTCACTCATTCACAATACCTCAACCTCGTAAAAAGCAAAAATGAGGACTACTCGACATTCGCTGCAATTGTTAACAAATATTGCTATGATTTTATATTGGCAGAAGTGACTCTGGTCAATTTTAAGTGTCTTATTTTCCTACAGAGAAAATAAGGTACTTAAAAAGACAGCGAGATGCGCAAAAGAATGCTCACTAAGCTTCAAAATGAGCCTGCATTAACGCTACAAAAATTCTCAAAAGACTGTCAAAAATGTTTGAGCATCAAAAAAGACTCGAATAATATCGAGGAATCGGGAGTAGCACATATACAGAATTTGAACAAAAATTTATGATTTTCACCCACTCCGAAAAATAAACAAAAATTTAATGATAAAAAAAATTACAAGATATAAGGCGATTAATGATAGAGACCAAATAAAAAATAAGCCACCCGCCATCTGCATGTTACAGATGTAGTGGATTTCACTGGAATAAAGACTGTTGATTGAAATACAAGCACTGTTTTAATTGTGGAAAAATAGGGCATAAGGCATCTCAATGCAGAAATAAAAGATCCACTATAAGGTAAGAACTACTAGAATGGACTACAAAGACATACTAAACACAAGAAAATACGTAGAACCCGAGATTTTAAATAAGACGGTAAAATTACAGTTAGATTCGGGATCGGATCTAACTATAATTAATTTACAACCATGGAGGATGATAAATAGACAGATCATGATGCATGCACAGAAAATAGCCAAGTCTGTTACAGGGAAGCGTATCAATTTTGAAAGAGAAATAATTCTAAACATAAAATTCCAAGGAAAAACGAAAAACTTGAAAATATTTGTAATGAAAAACACAGAAAATTTAGTGGGCACAGACTGGATACAAAAATTTGACGGATGGGATTTACTCATTAGCTCATTTTGTAAGAAAAAAGAGTATGAGCCGTCAGAAGCTACAAAATTAAAAGAAGAACTACACAGTTAATTCCCCGAAGTATTCTCGGGCGGTTTGGGACAATGTAATAAGTTTGCAGCTAAAATTGAACTAAAGCAAAATGATTAGCCAGTATTCAAGAAAAAGCGAAACGTGCCTTTCGCAACCATAGAAAAAATTGACAAGGAGTTAGATAGAGTGATAAAAACTGGAATTCTTTCACAAATCGAATTCAATGAATGGGCGGCACCAGCGGTCTACGTAAAGAAAAAATTCGGAGAAACACGTGTTTGCGCAGATTTCTCGACTGGATTAAACAATGCTATCAAAGATTATTACTACCCATTGCCAAGCCCGGAGAAAATATTTAACAAGCTTAACGATGGTAGGGTATTTTCTAACATTGATTTAAGCAAAGCTTATCTCCAGATTCCAGTAGAAGAAGAAAGTACAAAAAGTTTATGTATCAATACTAACAAAAGACTTTATAAATTCAACAGATTGCCATTTGGGATAAAAGTCAATCTTCCAACAGACTATGGATATCATGCTCATGTGACAGAACTTTGTTTACTTAGAGGATATTTTAATCAGAAGGGATAGTGTAGAAGAACACGCAATGCACACTAAAGAAGTCTTTAAAAGAATTCAGATTTTAAAGTGAAGGATAAAAATGGGATTTAAAAAAAAAGAAATCAAGTATTTAGGCCGTATAATCCATGAAAGTGACAGAAAACAAAACCCAGATAAGGCATCAGCAATAATAGATATGCCTGAGCCGAAAAATGTCGCAGATTTGCAAAACTTTCCTGGTCTAGCGAACTGTTACGGTGAATCCATTGAGAACATGCACAAATTGAAGGCTTCCCTCAATGAACTATTAAAAAAAGATACTCAATGGAATTGGACGGAAGATTGTCAGAAAGCTTTTAAGGAGATCATAAAGAAATTAACATCTGATCTAGCACTGACGCATTTTGATCCCAAAATGCAAATCATCATTGCTAGTGACGCAAGCTCCCATCCGTGAGAGCTTGTATATTACAGAAGATGGAGGATGATACAAGGAAACCTATAACTCACGCATCTAGATCGTTGTTACCAGCAGCGAGGGATTATTCGCAAATTGAGAAAAAAGCGTTAGGCATAATATTCGCCATAACTCGCTTCCACAGATACATATATGAAAGAGAGTTCACTCTTCAAACTGATCATAAACCTCCTCTTACTATATTCGAATCGAAACAAGACTACCAATTTACACAGCCAACAGACTGCTGAGATGGGGAACTATATTATTGAATTATAATTTCAAACTAGAGTTTCTACCATTGAAGAAAATTGGTCATGCGGATAGCTTATCTAGATTGGTACCTGCGAAATGCGAACCTCTGGAAGACTCTGTATTAGCTGCTTTGCGAGCCGAACACGAAATTAGTAAAGTTCTAAGAAATAGAGTATGGGAATTACCAGTGACATTGTTAGAAATCAGAAGAGAAATATATGCACACACACACACACACACACACACACACACACATATATATATATATATATATATATTAATCGTATCACCCCGAGCAAGGCGGTAACGCCACTGATGTGCAGGGGGCTACGTAATAGTGAAAAGATTGGAAAAGAGAAAGCCGGAAACCACATCCTAAACAGGGAACAAGTGATGAGCCTCTTAACCTGTTCAATAGACGTGGGTGGAGATTTTCTAAACATATACTGTTAAATATAAGAGACAATAAATGTCTGTTATGTTTAATCATGGGCCGTTTTAAACATCGTATTTTGGCCTTAATTTCAGGTGAAAATAAAGACAAAGATTCCCCAACATTTGGATAATTTTTTATTAAGATGGTTCTAAGCTTTCAGCTCACATAATCTATCATCAGTGACATTACAGGGACCTCAACATAAAAACATCCACCATCAAAGACGACCTTATCTTGTTTTGACATAAAACTTTGCCAAGCAACGATAACAGTTACCAAATAGCACACGAAGTTCGTAAATTTGTAATGCGGTTCTGTAACGTCTCACCGCGTGAAAGCTCGAAATGTTAATAGAACCATATATTTAAATGCAATGTAATGTATTATGACCAGATTTAAACGTAATTTTATTAAGTGTGGGTTGTTTAGATTTAATGTAGATGGCCTTCAATATCTGAAGGCTCTTTTTACTGTGTGTATAAGTGAGGATTATTGTATTGTTGACTAAAATCTGTCTGATATTACCTACATGGCTATGTTTTTCTAAGAAATTTTTTTTAATCATTTCACCCCGAGCATGGCGGAAACGTCACTGATATGCAGGGGGCTACATAAATGTAAAAAGATTAATTAGAAAAGTGTGAGGAGTACAAACTAGTTAGAAAGGAACAATAGAAAGCTGAGAAAGCAGGTGCGATGACAGATACATAGGTGGAGAGAAAGGGAAGGTTATACAGGGGAGGGGAGAGAGCTAGAGGCCAGTGGTTAGTAGATGAGTATTGACTTTGCATTTAAATTTCTGGAGGTTGTAGCTGTCAGGAAAGCAAGAATACGGGAGCGAGTTCCACAGGCGGGAAGTGGGAGAGAGGAAGCTGCAGGAGTAGAATTGTCATCTGCATTTGGCTAACCTGACTGTGAATGAGTGGGACCCAGTTGCCAGTCTGGTTGCACAAGTAAACACCTGTTGAGGAGGCATCAGTGACTTAAGTTCGTCTGAGCAGAAGCCATGAAAGTATTTATAGAACAGACAAAGGGAGGCCACCTTTCGACGATAGGGAAGTGCCTGCAGTCGAGCCGCCAGATCAGTACCTATCACATTACAGACTCTCCTTTGGATCCTGTCAAGAACACTGAGGAGAACGGCAGGGGCACCTGACCATAAATGGCAGCATTACTCCATGCACGGACGGATCATTTCATCCTAAGCAAGGCAATAATGCCACTAGTGCGCAGGAGGATACATAAGATGAGTGTCGAGGGTTACATAGAAGGAGAGAGAAGACAAAGACGAACCGAAGAAGAACCGGTTACAGTGGGTTTCAGTTAATGGTTAGAAGAAGTATCGGAATTCTGGTGTGAAAAGAGGAAAGTGGGAGTAAAGTGAAACAGGGAGAAGAACAAGATTCAGGGTGCTTTGTAGAAAGGTTAAGAGAAGTATGCAAGCCTTGGAGATAAAATATGGCTATACTGACGTTGCATTCAAATTCTTTGAGAAAAATATATAACCGGAATGGAAAACCCTAGAAAAACCTTGAACTAGAGGGAAAAGTAGCTATGAGAAACGGGCGGCATTAGTTTAATTCTTCAATAGTAAAGGCTAATATAAGGAAATAAACCAATCATATTATGGGAAAAAATTATAGATTAATGAAATTAAATTTGGAAATTAGATATAACCTAAATAAGTTAATAAATGTTAACCTTTTTTAAGGGTTAAAAGAGGTAAACATTTATGATTTTTCTAAAAAGAAAGAAAAGGAGGCAACTATCAAACGGAAGTTTAAATTTGGATTATACTTGGGGGCTTAATACTTAATTTTAAAATTCAAAAATTTAGATCTATGACGACATTTGCTTATGACTTCCATTCGTAAGTTTAATAGCTGATTTTGCTTAAGATATTTTATTACTTTAATTTTCCAACTAAATATAGATTGAATCTATATTAAAGGTTATTGGGCGTGTGGGCCGAACCTATTAGGCTCAAAAATATTCTGGAAAAGGACGCCTGGAAATTCAGACTGGGCTTGGAAAAGGAATGTTAATGAGAGTAGAAACTCTCATAAACACTCCTTTAGAAGTAGAGTGTTTATTAGAATTGTTTAAATTCTCCCGCTAAAAAATTAATGTAAACATGATAATTTTTTTGTTAATTATGGGAGAGATATAGGCTTAAGAGATTATTTGGGTAGACTTACATTTGGCTTCCACTAGACAGTTGTTGAAGTACCTACAATTACAAGATGGTAAAATACCAGTTTTAATATCAGCCCTATCTAAATTCTTTAAAATAGGTTTGTTATAGTAATTAACAATGTCCATATTGTGTGTGCAAGAGTAACTAATTTTAAAAGTATTCTTAGTTCAGATTTTATGTAGTAGACTGTTGGTATGGAAATGCTTGCTTACTAATTTTAAAAAATATTTTCCTATATAGTCTATAGAATGTGGGGTTAAACTTCCTATATAGTCTATAGAATGTGGGGTTAAACTTCCTATATAGTCTATAGAATGTGGGGTTAAACTTCCTATATAGTCTATAGAATGTGGGGTTAAACTTCCTATATAGTCTATAGAATGTGGGGTTAAACTTCCTATATAGTCTATAGAATGTGGGGTTAAACTTCCTATATAGTCTATAGAATGTGGGGTTAAACTTCCTATATAGTCTATAGAATGTGGGGTTAAACTTCCTATATAGTCTATAGAATGTGGGGTTAAACTTCCTATATAGTCTATAGAATGTGGGGTTAAACTTCCTATATAGTCTATAGAATGTGGGGTTAAACTTTCCTTTTCTACGTCAATTTCTCGCGCCTGATGTCTCAGAATTAACAACTGGTCTTCATATACGAATCTATTCCTGAAGCCGCGTCTCTGTAGGGCTTTATTGTATAATTTATTTTCATTGAAAATTTTGATGTTGGAAGGTAATCGGTTAATTCTAGTGTTAACAATGTTGGGTATTTTCTTTCTAATAGTATTAGGTGGGTTGGAATTGATATTTTTATAGCTAAGTGTATAATTCTCTTTGAAATGAGGTTGGTAGGAACCGTCATTAAGATTAAGGGGTATGTCTAAATAGTTTACTCTTTTTAGATTAGAAAAACCTTCAATTTTAAGCCGACGAATTTAAGGGTCCTAATAGTTTTCTTATAGATTCTGTTAGTTAAGGGCGCATTGGTATTAAGTATGAACATAGTTCAAATTTTCAAAAGTATTAACCCCCTAAATATGATCAAAATTTAAATTTCTGTTTGATAGTTGTTGTCTTTTCTTTCTTTTTTGTTACTCTAGAATTAATTACAACAATCATATATCTTTTATATCTTTTAACCCTAACCTTCAGGAGTTTAATCGTTTGATATTTGTCGGCGACTTAATTTACAAATTTGATTTTATTCATGTATAATTTGTTTCTCTTAATATGATTGGATTATTTCCTCTTATTATCCCTTTATTATTTAATAACTGAAATATTGCATCCCATTTTTCATAGCCCCATTTCACTCTGGTTCTAGGTTTTTCCATTCCCGTTCTCTCTCTCTCTCTCTCTCTCTCTCTCTCTATATATATATATATATATATATATATATATATATATATTACATAATTAGCACATTTGGTTAAGCATAATGCTGTCATAATCTTAATTAAAGTTGTTTAATTTTATACATCTCATAATTTTAATTATTTAAATTAGTTAAAGTTTTCTCATTTCATCAGCAATATAACTTGACTTTATATATATATATATATATATATATATTACATAATTATCACATTTGGCTTAGCATAATGCTGTCATAATCTTAATTAAAGTTGTTTATTTTTATACATCTCATAATTTTAATTATTTAAATTAGTTAAAGTTTTCTCATCTCATCAGCAATATAACTTGACTTTATATATATATATATATATATATATATATATATTACATAATTATCACATTTGGCTTAGCATAATGCTGTCATAATGTTAATTAAAGTTGTTTATTTTTATACATCTCATAATTTTAATTATTTAAATTAGTTAAAGTTTTCTCATCTCATCAGCAATATAACTTGACATTATATATATATATATATATATATATATATATATATATATATATTACATAATTATCACATTTGGTTTAGCATAATGCTGTCATAATCTTAATTAAAGTTGTTTAATTTTATACATCTCATAATTTTAATTATTTAAATTAGTTAAAGTTTTCACATCTCATCAGCAATATAACTTGACATTATAATTATATATATATATTTTACATAATTATCACATTTGGTTTAGCATAATGCTGTCATAATGTTAATTAAAGTTGTTTAATTTTATACATCTCATAATTTTAATTATTTCAATTAGTTAAAGTTTTCTCATCTCATCAGCAATATAACTTGACATTATATATATATATATATATATATATATATATATATATATATATATATAAATCCAGATAATGGGAACCAACTGTTTTACAATTCGGAGTTTTCTAGCATTTACCTTTTAAAAAAGTACTCAGTACATTGTAGGGCATAAGATAATCATATAATTAAATTTGTTTTTTAATTAAAAATAACTTGCGAAACGGAAATTTCTGTTTCGAGTTTTCTGTCTCCTAATCAGGCAATGTTATATAATAGTTGGGAAAATGATTTTTATTTAAATATAAGAAAAATTCGTATGTTATTATAGATATGGGAAGACATAAATTTATGTGTTTTTATAAATTTTTATGTCTTCCTACGTTAAATCCGATTTTTGATGGGCCTTGTTGTAAGAACGAATTAACGTATAAAAAACCTACAATAGACCCCGAATCCTCTAATACTAAAAATAAAAATAATTGTAGAAAAAGAAAAATAATTTGCTTTAACCCTCTATACTGTAAACTAACAAATATCAATATAGGTAAATATTTTCTCAAATTAGTAGACAAACATTTTAATAACAGCAATCCTCTACGAAAGATTTTTAATAGAAACACTCTAAAAATTAGCTATTCTTGTACCCCAAATATGGACAACATTATACATTCTCATAATAGGCAAATTCTAAAAAAATTATGTAATACTGACTTTGGGTCCGGAATTTTAAATGAATGCAATTGTAGCTCTGTGGATACCTGCCCGGTGGAGGGCAAATATAAATCCACCCAGCTAATTTATGAAGCTCACATTTCACCATCCAAAAACAAAAAAAAAATACCGGACTTATATTGGTATTTCAGCGGGGCCTTTTACTCAAAGATATTACAATCACAGATATTTTTTCGAATCCGGGTCAGAAATCTTTCACGGAGATTCTGGAAAATGAAGGAAGAAGGGCTAGACCCTTTAGCTAGTTGGAGATTGATAGGCTCAGCCCGAATTTCGAGGAATTTTCGTGATAGGGGCGATCTGTGTCTGCAAGAAAAAATACTAATATAAAAGTACCCAAACCAGCACCTACTCTTGAATTTCAGAAAAGAATTCATTAGTAAGTGCCGCTATAAGGCGAAATTTGTGAACATTTAATATTTAAGTTCTAAATTCAATTTTTAGGAGAGAATATACAAATTAAAGTTTTTTTTTAATTAATTAAATTTTTAAATGTAAATTTTGATACCCCTCTACCTTCCTCTTCCTTTCTCCTAACAATATCTACATTTTAAGAAATTAGTCTACTTAGACTAACTTAACCCCCAGTTTTTCCTGCTTGTATATATTTTTCCCCGCACCTAAAATATTAAAAAAAAATTTTTTATAAATTTTATAATTTTTATAAATTTTAATTTATTTGATTTTCACTCTAGGTTTATAACTATTTAAATTAATCTAATTAAATCTAAATAAATTATATGTCAGTTTTTGTTGTTTTTTCAAAATAAATTTTTTCTAAAAATATTTTTTCTAATAATTTCATATCCATTTAAAAACGCTAGTTTTGTTAACACGCCCCTAGCGTCTCTACGTGTATGAAATTTTTCTTTTCTTTATTTTTCTTCCTTTCCTTTTTACCTTTTCTTTCCTTTTCTTTCCTTTTCTTTCCTTTTTGTTTTAGCCCTCTTCCCATTCAAACACCACTTCTTACTTTCCTTTCCCTTTTTTTTGGATCTAGACAAAGCCAAATTTTTAAATTTTCAGTTACAAACCAATCTAAAAGTAATGTTGTCCAAAATATAAAAATAGACATTGATTGGGACCTAGATATTAATATTAACTATCCGGTTTTTTTTTCTGTGACGTAAATATTTTGAAATTTTTGAAATTCCACCAGTAATATCAATTTTTTTTTAGTACAATTTGCCTATGAAACGTGAAATCTCTCTCTTAGGGATTTCATGTAGAAATGATCATGCAACGGTTTTGAACTACGAAATTTATTTTATTTTATATATATATATATATATATATATATATAAAATAAAATAAATATATATATATATATATATATATATATATATAAATTTCTAATATTTGTTCAATTAGTAATTTATTCCTGTCAGAAGTATTGCCTAAGTGTTGATGCCAGCTTGAATTTATTTCGATCTATTTTAATTTTATTTAAATTTTAAATTTCCTATAATAGTTGTTTTTCTTTTATTTATTCTATTTATGTTTTTTAATTACTTATGTTTATATCCATTTTCGGTCTTTCGTTTTTTATTTCCGGATAAATTTTAACGTAAAGTATTTCGATCTTAACATCTTTTAATTTGAAACAGAAAAAATATTTGAAAAATTCTTTCAAAGTTGAGGTAAGCTTGTCATCTTTCCGTTTATATTCCTTTTGATTTTTTTAATGTATTAATCTATATCCCCCCACCCACTGGTCAGGCTTTCGTCCTGTCTGAAAATATAACATAAATTTCTTCCTTCTTCTTTTCCATGTCTCCTTCCCACTTCTCTTCTTTTTTTTCTTTCATCCTTTCTTTCTTTTCTTCTTCCTTTCCGTTTCTTTTCGCTACGCTTCTCTTTTTCTTTCTCTTTTCGCACACTTACTTCCGGTTTATTTACCCACAAACAACCTTTTGAATTTTCCATAATATTAAAGATCGCCGATGAAGCGAATTCACTTTATTCAAATTAATATGCGATCCTGTAATTTTTCAGTTTTTTATGTAATATATATATATATATATATATATATATATATATATATACCTATGAGTCAATTATATTTGTAAGATTGTACACAAACACACACGCGCGTGGGCAACCCACACATATATATATGTTTATTACTTATCTATTAAATACATAAGCACCATATCAATTTATTTTAAAGAGCATTTTTAATTTTCAAAATTAACATTTATTAATAACATACGAATGCAAAATCACTTACGTATTAAAACTATATTAAACGTATATAACTATATTGTTCATGTAAACATACATACTCATATAACTTTCAATAATAATTTTACACACACACACACACACACATATATATATATATATATATATATATATATATATATATATATATATATGTATGTGTGTGTGTGTGTGTGTATGTGCGTGATAGAGAATAAATTTTATGATATTAACAGCGTATTATATGTTTGACTTACTGTAAAGGAATTCCGTTAATTTTTATTTAAAATCGTATTGTAATTTGCGCCTAGTGTCTTAAAATGTTTTCCCCTTCTTGGCAACTTTTCTGTTATCATGTTGTGGGATATTTAATAAAAAATATTGATAGATTAATAAATTAAAAACAAAATAAACTAAAAGAAATAGGCTAGAATATATATTCAAAACATAATAATAAACAAAAACTTTACCTTTCTCTTGATCAAAATCTTTCGATGAAGTCTTTAAAAAAGAAACGCGTCACACGAAAATTTTGTTCATATTTTATAATACATTACTCTGTGAAAAATATATATGCACTAATAATAATTGTATATTTGTTCCTTACCTATATTCAACACACTCTGTGGGCTATATATATATATATATATATATATATATATATATATAAAAAATATAAAATGAATTGTTTGAACATTATTTTTTTATCGATACTCGTATTTAAGTAGATATTCTGTTTTTAATTAACCAGTATTATATATTAATATTTACTGGCTTGATTATTTCCGATAAATTTTTTATTACGAAAATGTGTGTCATTCGGCAGGATTCGAACCTGCGACCCCTATTTACATAGGGTGAGCTACTATCTGATCTGGCAACGTCTTAGACCACTCGACCACGAATAACCTCCAGTTAAAATTTAAATATTATCCTACGTTTATAGCAGGTCTCGGAGTTTCATGGACTATGCAATATATGCACCAGATGACTGTGTAATGCATGAAATGCACGTGTCGTTCTACAGACGCTGGATAATATGTATATTTATTAATATATACTTAATAGCGTTGCTATATCACCAGTAATATATATATATATATATATATATATATATATATATCACCAGTAATATATATATATATATATATGTGTGTGTGTGTGTGTGTGTGTGTGTGTGTGTCTATGTGCTTGTACGTGTGTTTGTATGGGCGTATACATAACTATCTATTTATATATAAATACTAAATATGAAAATATGTAAAATTGAAAAAAATATTTGAGTAAATTGTACTTTAAAATAAAATCTATAGGAAGTATATGCTCCTCAGAATATGCATATATACCCAGACAAATGCGCCCACATATATATTTATCTATAAATGTGTTCATATTATATATATTATATACGAGAATCTATATGTATCGTCCTTCCTTTCTCTTTCTCTGTACTGATACAGACAAACATACATGCACATATGCATTCATACATACACATATACACGCATACATATGAGAATGAGTGTTCGTGTGTGGGCGTATTTATGAATGTATGTGCATAATTGCGAGAATGTGTTTACAGTCGATTTCCATTTGGGAGCAGAGTTCGATACATGATTAATATTTCATCATTAATATCTTCTTTCTCTGTCCCTTGGGCTTTCATTTTTCGATAACAAGGCACATAGCCGACAATTTATTAAACAACAACGACTGCACCGGTACAGAAAGCAGCAGAAGTGGCGGGAAAATGCCCCGGTTCTTATCTTCGAGACAAGCGGTTTGCTCCACTTAATAAGTTCTGCGTTCAAAGTATTTTTCACAAAATTAGGCTCTGTCGCCATTACCCTAACCACAATTACCAGGCCTAACATCGATACTAACTCAACTGTGTTAACCATCATCACCGCCATATACACCGAAACTAAAATCCTTACTGCCGCTACCATCACCACGCGAGAAGAGTTATTATCAGCCTTAGTACCGTAGCCATGTTTACCACAACTTTAAAAGTGTTCGCCACAACTAATATTTCCACGCATATCATCATGATCATAATCACTAATATCATTACTATCGACAATTTAGTATAAGCAGTACCACTTTCAACACAGCCATCACCACAGTAAAAATCATCATTACTAAAAGCATGACAAAATAAGAAATAAATATAACATCATCATCACAACAATCACCACTATTATGATAATCACCATTATCGCCGTCATCCCTATCATGACAAAATATCATCATTATCGCAATATCAGTGTCATAACAATCATCATTAATAAGCATCATCACCAAAACAATCATAATCATTAATTACATAACAACCATCATTATCAAAATCATCATTATCAAAATATTATCATTATCACGTTACGACAGCCAAAACAAGATTATTACAGGCGTCTCTATCATAATGTTATAATGGAACATCCTATCACCCCCGACAGTTGACGCGCCGAAGAGATCAAGAAGTAAGGAAGTACGAGACGATTCGACTTCCGCTTCCGTTCCGTCTTGACTTAACATTTTATTGAACTCTCTCTTAATTGTATTTTCCCGTACAATAAACTGTTATTTGTTTATCCTTTACGTGTTGTGTAAATCTTGCTAATTAGAATTTACCTTGTTATTTAAATCGTTCCCGCGATATAATACACAACAATCATATTTATCAACATCATCAATTTCAAAATATCATCATATATCATCATTATCAAATCATCATTATCAAAATATTATCATTAACACGTTACCATTGCCAAAACAATCAACATTATTGCAGGCATATCTACTAAAACAATTATATTTATCAACATTATCACAATAAAAATAAAATTATCCCATTACCACTTCCCTAACAATCAACGTTATTACAGCCATCACTACCATAGCAACCCTATTTTTCAACATCATCAATATTAAAATATCATCATTATCACATTACCACTGCCACAAAAAATCATCATTATTTCAACAATCACTATCATAACAATAATATTTATCAACATCATCATTTTAAGAACATCATAATAATCAACATCAGTCATCATTTCCATAACAATCACCATATCACAATCATCACTTACATAACAATTCTCATTATCACCATCATTATCAAAACACCATCATTATCACTGCCATAACAATTCCCATTATCGCAATCATCACCACCAAAACAGTCATCATTAACATAATCACCGCTAATATAACTATCATCATCATCACCTTTGTCGTAATCAAAATATCATCATTATCGAAATCATCATGACCATGATTTTATAAGTATCACCATAATCACAACCATTGCTAAAATAACAATCATCATTATCACAAGAATCGTTATCAAAAGTACCATCATTGTCATAATCACTGTCACAATCATCACTGCAACACCAAGCATCATTATCGCAGCCATCACCATCATAACAATGATAATAACTACTATTATTTTTCCATTTCTCACTACGTCTACCGTCACCACTGCTACAATAATAATAATAAGTATCACCTTTTCTCAAAACACCACTGCCTCTGCCATCGCCGCCCCCGCTATCGCCGCCTCCGCCACCACTTCAATCGTGTTGTGTTTGTGTCTCTGTCTCTGTCTGTGAATCACAATATACGAATGAAAAATGTTAACATAGAAAAATATTATCTAGATATGCCGGAAAAATAGGATTATTTTCGAAAATGAACACATCAATATCGGTGAGATTATTACGGTTTGAAAAGAACGCTGTCTAGGTTCGAATTTGCACGAGATACTAGATTGGCAACTAGGTCCCACCCTTTTACAGTGAAACCGATAAAATGCAACCTCAACTTCTACTCCAACAGTTTCTTTTCTCGCACTACCCGACTGTGGAATTCCCTTGCATAAGACTGCTTCCCCGACGGCTACAATCTTCAGGAGTTTAAATGTAAGGCCAATAGACACCTCCTAACAAACTTTCAAACACTCTTCCCACCCAGCCAACTAGCTATCACCCCACCCCTTCTGACATTTCCTATATCTAACTACTCTTTCTATTTACCTCCCCCCATGTAGCCCCAAGCGCAATAGTGGCAGTGGAATTCCTTGCTTGGGGTGAAATGATTAAAAAAAAAAAAATTAGAAAATAATGAATAAGGGACAAAGAAATGAAACCGTCTAAAAGGCAATAAAATTAAATTTCCCAAACATACGGAAAAAAAAACGTACCGGAGATCTTTATACATATCTCCCCGTCCGCTAAACCCACATAGATGTCAATGTATAAACTTTAACATACTTCATAAGAATATTAATGATCAGACTGATGATATCGACAGTTACAAAAAATATCGCATGACTATTACTAACCAAAAGAAGTTTTTCATTTTTTCCTCCTAGAAGACGTCTAGTAACCTATCGATTTTTTTTTATTCTATGTGATGAACCCGTGGGAAGAGAGAGAGAGAGAGAGAGAGAGAGAGAGAGAGAGGGGGGAGTAAAACAGTATTGAAAGTTAAAAAAGTGAGAGGGAAAGGGAAGAAGGAATATTGGGGAAGATGTCGAAGAGACTTGCGTGATTGCCTAATGAGACTTGTATAAATCTGTAAATGCTTTTCATAGCTGTGAGAAAAGTTGGCGTTCCTTTCTTATCGTTTCATCAATTGAGATTCCGGCTTTTATAATTTACCCACCATGAACTTACTCAATGCCTTATCAGTAATCTCTAGACAAATATGAAAGTGGGCCCAAATTAATATATATATATATATATAGTCATCCGCAGACAGATCTGCTTCGCTGTATCACAGCTCATCAGTACGGTTAGACTCCGATTGCTTTTAACCCAGGATAGGGTGCGATGGGTGAATTGTCGCCATTTTATATTTTTAATTTCGCGAATGCGAGTTGTTTTTTATTTTGTCGATTTTAAAATATAGAGGGGTCAGTTGGGCACTATCTGTAAGAAAAAGAAAACCATGAAAAAAATTAGCTCCAGAAATTTGAAAAAGCTATGCTGTACTGCTTGGCATTCACACTAGAAGCTCTAATACGAAAAGTTCAGAGTGTTTAAGACAGTGCAGAAGATTCAAAAAGAGTTGGATGTGTCTAATGGTGATTATCAAGGTACGGTAGCTCGAAAAAACACTCTGTTATCGTTCGGATGAGAAAAGAACTCCCGGTTTTGTTGGCCTCAGACTCAACACGGAGGCCGATATCAAGTGCTTTGAGGAGGTTCTCCTGCCCTTGGTCAAAAGGGTGGATGCTGGAAGACCCCTGTGTCTGGCAATAGGATTCTGTAGCATGCCACACAAGCAAAACCTGTCAATTTCTGCGACCACATCCCCTCTTACATCTGGCCACATAATTCCCTCGCCCCTTGATCATTATGCGTGCAGCATAGTTGAGCGAGAGACCAACAAAACTCCTTGTAACACCAGATAATAACGGAAAGCAGAGATAATGGCAGCATTAAACAGAGACCATCTAGAAAAGTTACAGGAGATTCCGAAGTCGTCTGGATACAGTGGTTGAAACCAATAACATTTTCATTGAATAATTTTACTCTTTCGGATTTTAGGATATTTTGGTGTAATTTTGGTAAATATATTTGTTAAAATGAAACGCCAGTATTATTTTCATTTTTGCGTAATTTTCACAACAATTTATCAATCGCATCCCCCACATATATATATATATATATATATATATATATATATATATATATGTGTGTGTGTGTGTGTGTGTGTGTGTGTGTGTGTGTGTATTAGACAGTGATACACTAATGTGAAAATACAGATATAAAGTTTCGGTCAAATCCTCCGTAATGTAGCAGGTAACAAACTATTGGAAGAGAAGAAAAGTTGCTCGTAGAAATTTTTACAATAATTTTAATTCTGAGAGCAATTGCAGTGAGGGATATAGCTTATACCGATATCTAAGTGAATTCCTTGCATTCACTTACACACAAATACCCTTGGGAATGGTATAATCCATCTTCCCTCTAGTTATGAGTTAAATAACAGGACAGATTGGTTTCTAGAGCCTTGGTCGGCAACCAGTCTACCGCAGAAAGCAATGGCAACGTACTGCGGGATAATCTTCTGCACAGTCAGTCATGTCTCTTTCGAGACATGATCACCCAAGCGTGTATCACGTATGGCACTTAACTGACTTAACTGAGTGAAGGAAGGTAACATTTAACTCTAAGCTTGAACATGTTAAGATTGTAGCGACCGAGGAATCATTCATTTACAAGTCGATTCAACAAAGCTGTTCGTGGTAGAAAACAAAAGCTGCACGAGTTGAACTTACATCTCAACAATGCAATGCGAGTGATTTGCTACAATGTTCCTGGCAATGAAGGACATAGCCATGATCGTTAGAACTGGTGGAACTACGGAATGTAGTTCGTTTGAGCACTTTCCTTGGAAATAGCGATAGGGCAGTGAGAGATTTGTGACGCTTCGTCCGTTAGAAAGGCATTGTAGGGTGAAAAATATTTTTTTTACTCAGACAAAATCATTTTCTTTAAAATTCTATTTAAAATTTAATTATTTACAATGTTTTATTTATAACTTATACTTTAAAATAACTAATATATATATATATATATATATATATATATATATATATATAAAGGGAATTCAAATGCGACGTTGAAACCCGGGTACCTTGGTGCGACTACTAATTTGGTAAGTATATATATATATATATTATATGTATATGTATATATTATATATATATATATAGATATAGATATATATATATACATTATCATTATTATTATTATTAGGTATTAAGTTAGAACATGTGAAAACTACTACAAAATTGTACATTTTCTTTCGACGTTGAAACAATCGACATGTTCTAACGTAATAATAATAAATAAATTCGACAAACTCGTAAAAGAGAGAGCGTTTATTGATAGAGACAGTATGGGCATAGGAATCAATACTTCATAGTGACTATTAGTGTCGTGTTTGAATGCGATTACCAGGTCTGAAAATTGCATTGAAGTTTGAAAGTAATATTAACCATGCCGTATGGATCCCTATGCCCAAGCAATCTCTCTCCATCACCCCCCTCTCTCTCTCTCTCATTCCTCCCTCTCTCTCTTTATATATACTACCCTCCAACTCAAGTATTTGTGGATATATGGAGTGGTGTCGTAGCTCTTTCATCTTCTACCTGATGATATCTCACGGTTGTTTCGATTGCTTATATATATATATATATATATATATATATATATATATATATATATATAAGTAGTCGCTTATTTATATATATATATATATATATATATATATATATAGTCATCCGCAGACAGATCTGTTTAGCTGTATCACAGCGCATCAGTACGGTTAGACTCCGATTGCTTTTTAACCCAGGATTGAAACTCGACCGAATTGGCGTCAGTCGGCGATTCTACCTCTGGGCTATGGGCGTCCGGTAGAAGATGGCAGACTTTTTAGCGTATAACTTATCATTATACACGCCCAAAAGCCAGAGTTCTATAATTCATTATTGTTAATTATTATGTTAGAACATGCGAAAGCTACTACAAAATTGTACATTTGTTTCAACGTTGAAATATTCGACATATTCTAACGTAATATTAATAAATTCGACGTGTTCTAACGTAATAATTTTATTTTTATATTGAGCACAGTTTTAAATTAGTGTTTTGAACTTTGCAATTTTTATTCTTCGTTCTTTTTTATTTAGACAAACACACACACACACACACACACACACACACACACACACACACACACACATATATATATATATATATATATTTCTATTTAATTATAGGATTTTGTTCATAAAAGAGGACTATTTCTTATTGCTATAACCGTTACAATAACTGTAAATTTGAGAAAAATAATCTTGTTTATTTAACGCCCTTTGCTATATTTGTTTTACATTAGGATTCACAATCTACAAGGCCAGGTGTTCACTCGAGGTAGAGTGGTTACAGATTAAAAGACACCTTATGCAGAAATTTATTGAAGAGCTTGAAGATCAACCATAGACTTGAACAAATTAAGATTGCGTTGATCAGGGAAACAACTTTTTGAGAGTCGGCTTCACAGGGCAGTGGACCTTGGCTAAAAGCAGATCTAAAAGCACATCTGACAAGCGAAATAGGAAGGGAGTAAAGGTGGTTTGCTAAAACTTGCGTGACATTGCGGGTCTTAGCTATAAAGGTTAAGACTGGTGAAATTAAGGAGTGTAGTTTAACTGAACACTCACCATGGAAATAGCGATCAGTGGCGTGCGACGTCTCGTCTGTGAAAAGAAATAAAAAAGACACGATGACGCTATTGGGAAGAAAAAGACTAGGCGGCTGCTGCCAATATATGACAGCAGTACCCCAATTTCGGATGTGCGTTGTGGTACAGTGGATATCGGCTCGGAACGAGAAATCGGGGAGCCGAGTTCGAATTCCAGTTGAATCCATTGTATTCACTTACGCAGAAATACCCTTGGGAAAGGTATTAATCCGTCTCTTCCTTCCAGTTATGGGTTAAATAGCAGGACAGATTGGATTCTATAGCCTTGGTCGGCAACCAGTCTACCGCAGAAAGCAATGGCAACCTACTGCGGGATAATCTTCTGCCCAATCAGTCATGTCTCTTTCGAGACATGATCGCCCAAGCGTGTGTCACGTATGGCACTTAACTGACTGACTCCAATTTCGGCCTGATGATTTTTTTTTTCAATGAGAAGGCGAGAATTATTCTGTCGCATCTGCTGGGAAGACATCGGCTAGGAGGGCATCTGCGGCTCGTGACATTTCATTGCTGCACTAACTCCTAAGACGAACTCGCAAGTTTGAGTTTTTAATTTTGGGGGTTATTTTTTGTTTCTAAGTTGTGCTTCTCCCACACTACTATTCGCCATTATTGATTATTGACATGTTTACCTGGTACAAGAAGAGGAATAAGGAAATTTTTTTCTTGAGAAAAACAGTAATCAATAAATTCCTTTATCAACAATATACCAGCGAATAGGCAATGAAATCAAAGAAGAAAAAAAAATGCAGAAGGTAAATGTAGAAAATATTTCGGTTACTACGCGGTTGGTACTTTAGGTATTTTTTATTCCATTCATATATATATATATATATATATATATATATATATATATATAATGCGGATCTCTCTCTCTTTCTCTCTCTGTCTTTCTATATATATATATATGTGTGTGTGTGTGTATATATATGTATTTATATATATATATGTATATATATATATATGTTTTTTATATATATATATATAATGCAAATGTGTGTCTCTGTCTCTCTCTCTCTATATATATATATCTATATATATATATAGATATATATATATATATATGTGTGTGTGTGTGTGTGTGTGTGTAGTTTTGGGCTTTTGCGTATCTTTCTCTTTTGTCATTTGAGCTCGCCGTCTCTTTTTCCCTGATGTTTTCCCTCTTACATCTATTCTTTCTCTTCCCTTCCTCGTTTTTTTTTCTTTGTACACATTCTCATCTTTCTTTTTTTGTCTTTTCTTTGCTCGCTTTTCTTCTTTTTCTTCTTCTTGGGATTTCTTTCTTTTTATTTGTTTTACTTAAATCCTTATTTTTTTCTCTCGTGTACTTTGCTTGCTTTTCTTAAATTCCGTTTCATTTCCTTTCTCACCTTTCTTTATAATCACTTTCTTTCTTCTTTATTTCCTTCTTTTTTTATTTTTACGTATTGTCATTTTCTCTTTTTTCTTAATTGCTTTTTTTATTCTGTTCGATTCTCTTTCTCGCTTTTACTTTCTTTTGTTCTCTCTTCTTTTTTTCTTCTTCTTTTTCTTCTTACTTCTTATAATTTTCTCTTCTTCTTTACTCGAAATCCTTATTTTATTTTATTCTCTTTCTGGCCCTTATTTTATTTTTTTTCTCGTTTTTTCTCTGTTTGATTCTTAACTTGCTGTCATTTCATTTTCTTTTTTTACTTGCTTTTCTAAGTCTTTTCTATTCTCTTCTTTGCCTTTCTTTTTTTGTTCTCTCTCCCCCCACACTTCTTTTTTTATACTTCTTATCATTTCCTCTTCTTTTTTACTTGCTTTTCTTATTTAATTTTGTTCTTTTCTCGTCGTCTTCGTTACGCCCCACTCTGTCTTCTTTTCTTCTTTCTTTCTCTCGTTTTTCTTGTTTTTTAATATTTAATACTCATTTTATCTGATTTATATCGTTTTCATTTTTCTCTTTTTCTTCTTTCGATTTTTCCTAAAGGTTTTTCTTTTTTTTTTCCCCTCATTCTTTCCATGTCATTTTCTGCCGCCATTCTTTCTTTCTTTTTCGTTACTTTTTTAAACTTGAATTCTTTAGTCACTTCTTTCAAATTTGCTTCCATTTCATTTTTCAAATTATATTTCGTTTTTATACCTTATTTTTTTTCTCCATCTTCATTTTTTTATATTTTTTCTGAACTTGTTTCTTTTTCTTACTCGTTTTCTTTTCTTTTTTCTCATTTTTTATTTATATTTATTCTTTTGGTATTTGTATTCAATTTTATTCATCTTCAGTTTCTTTTATTTTCAGTTAAATCTTTTTATAAATACACGCTCTATTTTCAAGCTTCTGCTTTTTCTTTCTTCGTGTTATCCCTTCTACTTCTTTGTATTTATGTTGCCACCTTGTTTTTGTTTCTTATAAACAACCATCTCCTTTTATTGATGCATTGTTCTTTTAGAACATGACATATCATGTCTCTTTTCAGCCTCCTTTCTTTTGTGGCTCTTAGCAATACCAGTCTTTTCATTAACCCTTTTCTTAACTTCGATGCAATTCACTTCGTTAGACAGGTTTCTATCTGTTTCACTATGTTTGTAAGTATCAACTTATCCAAGCCTTCTCTCCTCGTCATACAGGGTGACATAAAAAAACGGGAACTTTTTAACAATCCTATAAAACCAATCCTGATGGAAGAAAAATATTTTATTCAAAGTAATTGAAACCTTAAAACATGCCATTTAAGAAACAATGATGGAATTTTAAAAAAATACTTCCTGTAGATGGCGTCCTCCTATGCGAATGCATTCTTGAAATCTGCTGTTGAGACAGTGACAGTGACTGAGATCCACTGTTTATTTAAAAAAAAAAGGTCCGATAATCCCATGTAATGAAACAGCACACTATACTGTCACCTTACTAGCGTGTACTGGACGTGCATGAACTTCAATAGGATTCGTGTCTGCCCAGTAACGGTAGTTCTGCTGATTCACGTAACCTGTGAGATGAAAGTGGGTCTCATCTGACATCCATAACTTGCTTAGAAATTCATTTTGGTCCATGGTTTATGGAAGAGTGCTTACTTCGTGAGGCCACTGTGTCGCAGTGCTGCCACTTGCTCATGTCTGCAATTACACACTTAAAAATTTCCAGTTTTTTGGGGTTACCCTGTATATCCTAGAAATTTAAAATGTATTTGTCCGTTTATGAGTAAAATTGTGCTTTTTGTTCTTAATTCCATGAAACTTCTTCGTTGCTCGCCTGTTCCATCCATGTTATTGTCAGCATCCTTCTGTAGAACCAGACTGAATTCCAAGCTTCATATATGAAGTCTTTGTCCAACATTAATTGCCATATATATTTTATTTTTTCTCTGTTTTTTCTCTTTAACACAGCCGAGATTTTCTTTAATTTCTTGACTTGCTTTATGCAGCGACCAAATAATTTATCACTTTTAGGGGGGGGGAAGTTGGCCACAAAATCTTCCTTTTTTATATTTCTTTCACTAGTGCTGAGGTGATTGGTCTTAACAAACTGGAAATTTGCACACATAACACACATTTTTCATGATATGGAACAAGTTTTATTCATGTAAGTATGTTAAAAAAAAGTTGAGAACAAAATTCCAGACATGTCATGTATGGGAAGAGTTGGCCAGGGAATGGGGAGACTTGTCCTCTTCAGTGGGGAGACTTGGCCACAAATGGGAAAAGTTAGTCACATTAAAAGGAGTCAGCTTTTTCAGCTCTCAATAACAAAATACAAGAAAATGAGCATAGTTACTAGTCTTTACATCTTTTACATACATATGTTTCTGCATCATAATAACACCTGATAATATTCTGAAATATGCTGAGCGCAGCGATATACTGGTCTTCATATGATCAATAGTACACATGAATGATAAAATATAAACACACGCACACACACACACTAGTTACAAATCTGTGCTGCAGATATGTTCTAATTAGTAAATTAGATTGCAAAGGATTGCATGAAAAACAATCACAGATTCATTCAGAACCCAGTCATGTGAAGATATAAAACCAGTTGGAACAATGTGGAGAGTTGGCCAGCCTGTGGTCAACTCTCCCCACAAGGAAAATCTGAACACAAAAAATCAGTAAAAATTAACAATGACTGTTACTTTTTAAGAAATATGCTGAAAGATAGGCTAAAGGGACACTCTTTACAGATGCAAAAAACAGAACACTGACAATGTCATCAAAGATACTATGGGTTCGAAGGTAAAACTGAAAAATTGAAAAACGTACCTCCAAAATGAGTCAATGCTCTCTCTCAGCCATGTGTCAAAGGAAATAATCAACAGTGGGCCAGTTATTCCTCACTACAGAAGAGCTCTCCAGAAAAAAAGCTATGAATTAGTTTCATATTTGGGTTTTGCTTAGACACAGGGGTAGCCAAGTCTCCCCACTAGCCAAGTCTCTCCACTGGCCAAGTCTCCTCACTCTCCTTCTACTTTTTAATTTGCAAGAATCATGAGATAAGGATTATGCCTCTTAAGAAATCAATAGTTCGAGAGTAGGAGAAAAGTACCAGTAACCCCTATTGTCATATACAAGGTAGAAGAAAATAGAAAAAAAATAAAAGCGACAAGTTGGTGGCAAACACAATATATGTAAATAAGGAAATAGGTAGCATATTTTATAACCTGCAGACCACAGCCCAACGTCTGCTTCTACGCTATCGCTCTTTCCATTGCAGATGTTCGGTCGATTTCCATTCTTTAGAGTTACCACAGCAGACTATTACAGCCAAGACATGTCATGCTGTATCCACGGAGTCAAAACACTCACACTCACTCCGAATTTGATTTGCTTGGAGGAAGTTCAACTCAGAGGGCTTTTCCCAAGAACTGCTGGCTTGTGAAAAGCTTGTGAGTGCTTCCCGAACACTACTTGTCCTGGGTATGACAATAAAATGCATCCGGCAACAAGGCCTCTGATTGGAAGGTTGTGAGAAGCATGGAACCACCTCTTAATTGCTGTTGTTTCCAGGTCCACCCTGATCCGGAGTGGTAGCACCTGTTAGGGTCTCAGCTATGGGCAAATAGTTTATACCCAAACTGGGGTCAAAACACTATGAAAATATAATAACAGACATTTATAGTAAAAATTCATCATCATCATCATCATCATCATCATCATCATCATCATCATTTATTCATCACACCCAATTGTGCATAGGGCGGCAACTTTTTGTTGCTGTTTCTGTAACAAACTGTTTTTGTTACGGGGCAAGTTTGTTAACCCTGCACCCAACCCCAAACCTGGAGGACTTAGTAAAAATTGCAGCAATAAATTTTTGAAGGAAAAATGTATTGCCAGCGATACATCAGACTCAACAAAAACCACTTTACAGAAATACATAAAAAAAGCTGATCTACAAACTTATTCTTACAAAGAATATAGATTCTATTCATATAAATCTATCGTAAAAATCTTTTCAGCATTAAATAACCCATTGAGGTGTTGATATGCCGTAAAACACGCCAAACCAAACCAAACCAAACCGAACGCTACAAACGTGTCGTCTGTAAGCCAGTGTCAATCATCATGTATCCTCCAAATATCCTCTTCCTGTTTTTTTTTATATATACGTATCACAATTCTCGTTCCGTAATATGCTACAATAACTGACTCTTGTACCTTGTATTGCGTAAACATTAGTAAAAATGTTATGCTTTTAATATTATGATATTTCAGTAAGTAAGGGATATAAATATCAAGCATGTGTTTGGATTCAGAAATGTCTAAAATATAAGCTATATACATACATTTTTCTAGATGAATGTTTACAATAGTTTAAATTAGAGAATGAATCCATTACGTTTTAAATAAAGTAAACGTTTATCAACTCATATGTACCACTGCTACAAAACCACAACCGGATTTATAAATAACAATAAAAGAAAACACTTAAATAATATTAACAGTATTAACAACTAAAACAGATAGATTATAGTAAGAAAAAATAATGATAATAATCAAGATTCTGACTTTCAAACAAAACTTAAATAAAAGGTTAGTAAGGAAATTCTTATATATATAAATAAAACTGAAGATATGTGTCAGTGTGTGTGTGTATTCGTGTGTGTATCTTCATTTATTTTTGTTAACATACACTTTCACATTTTTCATACGATTTGTTTTAAAACTTACACACCACTAGCAAAATTATTATTTTTCACAACAATAAAAAATGAAATTGTTCAGTCAGTAACTCTTACATGGAAAATAACTATTTAAAAAATACTAGAGTTATCTCTCGTATTTAATGTCTGCAAATGAGGGTGGTATAAAAATGGGAATTCTAAGTTTTCACATCCCGTGCAACGCTGGGTACTTACTGCTAGTCAGATTAAAAAAAAAATCATATGAATTAGTAGACTTCAGGAGCTAATTTTCCTGAAAAAATATTGTCACAGGTTAATTGTTATTGTAATGATGCTCGACATAATCGTAAAAAGGATGAATAAGGTAAAATTCCAAAATAAAAATTACGTTCAGTCTACGGAAGCTAATGTTTTCAGCGTTCGAATATCTTCTGCATGAACAAGGTAAGTTTCCATTTGTCCCTGATATTACGCAATGTTTATTATATATCTTTAATAAAAGTGTCAGAAACAATTCATATTGGCTTAAATGTAAGCTTTAATAAACTAGGTATTTACCTGATCCTCCCACAAAAGACGGAATGTGGCACAAAGCCGATTTTTACGTGGAGAATTCCAAGTGCTTATGCTTGAGCGAAATTCCCAAATGATTTTGTGTTGGACCCTGCGTTGGTTAGCTTAGGTTTGCTTTTCCCCTTCGACATAGGGTCATCTGGGCTTCTCTCCGCACGAAGGGAGAGATCGACAAAGTCAAAGCTTTAATGAACTCGGTATTTATCCCACTCTCCCCACAAAAGCGGAACGTGACATAAGACGGAGTTTTAGCATGAGCCATTCCGAGTGCGTACACTCGCCTAAAAAAATTCCCCGTACACCCCGGATACGCAGGAACGGGTTCTTGTTTAAATTTTCTCAGACGAGAATTTTCCATTCAGCAAAGCGTCGCCTGGTTTCTTCTCCTCCTGAAGGCAGAATGTCCGACAAAAACGTTAACGAATTCGGTATTTACCCGCGTTTCCCAACAAAAATAAAAGCGGGATTTCACAGAAGGTCGATTTTGACCATGGAGCATTTTGATCACGTACACTCGGGCAAAAATTCCTCAGGCTTAAGGGGGACCGGGCTCTTACCTGTTTTCCCCCAGGAAACAAGGGATAAAGATCTACACCTTGACGAAATAGCAAGGAGGATTGTGAACCGGACGATTGGTGAACCTATATACTCCTATTGAGGAACAAAATAAATAGCAAATAAATTTTCAGAGTTTAAGCGGATATGTTAGGAGTAAAATGTTGAAGTAGACTTTAGAAAGAATCGGAAACCCAATCCTAAACAGGAAACAAAGGCTAAAGCTAAAATAAAATAGCGGAGAGAAGTGTGAACTGGACGATAGGTGTGTCGATCTACTCCTAGAGAAAAAAATGATATAAACTCGTACAAAGTAAATAAATAGTAAAAATTTCAATGTTTAGACGAAGACGTTTGAAGTATAGAGTTGAAATGGAATTTAGAAGGAACTCGAACTCAGTCTTAAAGGAAAGGGATAAACTTCTATTCCTGTTTAAAAAAAAAACGCGATGAAGAGCGTTGCACGGGATGTGAAAATTCTCATTTTTATACCACCCTCATCTGCAGACATTAAATACGAGAGATAACTCTTGTATTTTTTAAATAGTTATTTTCCATGTACTGACTGAACTGTGGGCTCGGACAATTTCTTTGTTGTGAAGAATAATAATTTTGCTAGTGGTGTGTAAGTTTGAAAACTTCTCTCTACTCTTATTTTTGATAAAAATAATTAAATAAGCACAAAATGGAGAGGAATGTTTATTTTAATTTGGTTTTGAGGAAATATTTCTGCAGATTATTAATGCCACCTCCATTTATAATTTTCACACATTTGAATGTTTAAATGATTTTCTGATCTGCATTTTTATTAAGCCTATAACTGTTTATTCCATATTGAGTAAAAGTCCGCCCCATTCAATTGTATTAGTCTCCTAAGAATGTTGAGAAATTGATTCATTTTCTACGGCTTATCCCTCTGTTGAAGATTATTTAAAGCCAGAAAATTAGAAATTCTCGCGGAGACAATAATGGTCTAGTAATACATGTCTTACTAATTAACTTACAGGACTGTAAAAGTCATGGATGTGTCAAAAAAGAACAAAATGTTAAATATATATATAGTAAAAAGAGAAAGATAGAATTAAAATGAATGATATTAGGCAGTTTCTAAATTTTAAAAAATTCGCTGTTTTTTTCAAATTTGTCATCTGGAAAAAGAAAAGAAAGCTTTAACAGATTCAAACATTATTCCTTCCTTCCTTCCTTCCTTCCTTCCTTCCTTTTATTCCTTTTTATTTAATTTCTGTCTTCCTCCCTTCTTTTCTTTCTTTTGTTTTCTTTACGTTTCTTTTCTTTCTTTGAAATCATTCTAAAATCTATTCTTGTCAGCGTGAAATCTGTTTTAATTATTTTTGCTGATCATTACGGTAAACGAACGCAAACAAAACTGAACAAATGAAAGAATAAAAGGAAGAGAAATGAAATGAAAAATAAAGAATATCAATTATAAAATCAAATCTAGTTTGTCCCCATTTCAGTTTTTCTTTCTCGCTGAAATCGTAAAATTTAATAATCATTTTTTCGCCAAGTGAGTATTGATAAGCAACTTCAAAAATAATTACAAGATATGAGTGTTTCTCATTATGATACATCGATATATATATATAGATAAGAACAGAGTCAGTGAGATAAATAGAGAGGCAAAGCGAGACATTCATCCAATATAAAATACTCCAGTTAGATAATAATATTCTCTTCGAACTAGACATGCAATTTTCTAAGCGTAGCTATGACATGGCACAAGTCTGAAGGTATGGAATAACGAACGAGGACCGAAATCACTATTCAATTGTAATAATTCTAGCGAGACAAGCTTGCTAACCATCACACCACCTTGAGCCGTCTCCCTTCAACCTTGACAGAAGTTTGATAAAATTTGGCATTGGGGGAGGCGAAAGCAAAACTTCAGAGAAAAAGAGACAGTAAAGTATGTTCTATATATTGATTTTCTTCTTTTTCAGCGTCGATGAAGCGCAAGGCCGAACGTATGGAGTACCCAGTAAGGATCGAACTCACTACACAATTGCAATGGATTGAGAGAGAAGCTTGCTAACCACTATACCACGTCGAAGCGCCCAAATTTACGCTACACGTAGTGATTTTCAAAGCGTAGCTTAGATGTGGCACAAGGCCGAAAGTATGGGGCACCCAGTGAAGATCGAACTCACTTGTAATGATTCTGTCTTGCTAACCATTACACCACCTCAAGCAGTAAAGAATGTTCAATATGATTCTGATATATCCCGTAAAGAAATACAGTATAAAATGATCAGTTAAAGAATGGAACTCAACACCAGCAATAAGAAATACAGATTTATTGTACTAAGGTACAATTGACAATAATACACATATAGGCAAGCCAGGTCGTAAGGTTATCTCCCTGTATTTTCTATAAATATTTTCATGATGATTCTTCAGATGAGTTCTTGACTGTGATACCCAGATTTCATGAATTTAAGCGAAGAAGTTGGGTGTGCGTTGTGGTGCAGTTTATATCGACTCGGAACGACAAAACGGGAAGCAGAGTTCGAATTCGAGTTGAATTCCTTGCATTCACTTACGCACAAATACCCTTGGGAAAGGTACTAATCCGTCTCTTCCCTCCAGTTATGGGTTAAATAATAGGACAAAATTAGTTCTATAGGCTTGGCTGGCAACCAGTCTACCGCAGTAGGCAATGGAAACCTACTGCGGGATAATCTTCTGCTCAGTCAGTCATGTCTCTTTCGAGACATGATCGCCCAAAGCGTGTATCACGTATGACGCTTAACTGACTGACTAGAGTGGCATTGAGATATAATGAATTTGCAGGTGAGCTGAGTATATGTTACCGTAAATTTTATGCTAACAGTTTATTTTAACTCAATTTTCGCTTTTAGAACTACCTTACTGTTACATACCTTCCGGCCAACTTTAATATGCAGAAAATTAAGTGCAAAACCAATCGCTATCTACTGTTGCCGTGGTTACTATTTTCTTTTCCAATTCATCAGTAACGTTTCTATTTCTAATTCTTCCGCAGCTGATAACCTCTTGTGTTTTAGTGACTTTAATGTCTTCTTTTGGGTGAAATAGATTTTAAAAATTTGTATGTTTTGTAGCAGACTAAAAAACGATTGGTTAAAAAATAGGGTTTTCTCTCTTAAGCAACCACACATTTTTATGGGCAAACGTTTAACTAAGATTTTGCCTTCAACTACGTCCGCACGCTACGTCATAAATTGTCATTCAAAAAATGACCAAGAGAAAATCTTTTCATCCTGCCAGCTGAAGAAAATGGACGCCCAAGTCGACGCACTCCACGGAACGAGCACGCGAGCCGACGGCCCGGGCAAAAACTAGTAACTAGCCACCCAGCGTCACCATATCCTCCGGCTCACTAGAAGTAGATAATTACAGACGCTTTTCTATACGCAAATACACATACGGGTGTCGCATAGATGCTCATCAATAACAACATGACACGTGACACGGACGTGAATACAGCAAGTTTGTGTATCAATAAATGTATTTTGCGTTTGGTAAACCGTCTTATTGTTCTTGTTCCAAATTTTTCCTTGTCTAAGTATGAACTCGTAACTATGTTCAACAGTTTTAAGGTAAATAACAACTTGTGCGTTTGTGAATGTCTCTGTAGCCATGCATCAAAATACACAGAATCTGAGAATTTTGGTTGGTTGTTTTGTTTTTATGGCATATTAACACCTCGGTGGGTCATTTATTGCCAACTAAATTTTATTTATTTATTGCTGGTAGTACCTTTTTCTTTCAACAATTTATTGTTTTTTTTATATATATATAAGTTTTGTGTCTAGTAAAAAAATTTCTTTTCGAGTATAAAGATTCATTGGGATTTGTTTTTAAGGGCAGGGTCCCCAAGTCCTACTCTGATATTTAACCCATAACTGGAGGGAAGGGACGGATTAATACCTTTCCCTAGGGTACCAGTGCTTAAGTAAATGCATGATATTCAACTGGAATTCGAACTCGGTTCACCGGTTTCTCTTTCCGAGCCGATATCCACTGCACCACAACGCACATCCGTCACTAAACGCTTACAGCACCTGGTATTCCCAAGCGGTCACCCATCTAAACACTGATCAGTCTCAACGTTGCTTAACTTCAGTGATCGAGTCGGTGTATTTAACGTGATAAGCCATCTGAGAATGTATTCCTTCAGCAAACGTGGTGTAGGTTCGACTCTTGCTAGAGAACACATTTTTTAAAATGTTTCTTCAAGTGCTCAGGTCTGTTAATCAGTTAGTTAAGTACCATACATGATACACGCTTTGGGCGATCATGTCTCGAAATTGAAAAAGAAAATAGTAATCACGGCAACAGTAGATAGCGATTGGCATTGCACAAAAATTTACTCATATTAAAATTGGCTGGAAAGCGTATAACAGTAAGGGAGTTCTAAAAGTAAGATAAAATAAACTGTTAGCATAAAATTTACGGTTACATATACCCAGCTCACCTGCAAATTCATTATATCTCAATACCAGTCTAGTCATACAGTTAAGTCCCTTAGGTGATACAGGTTTTCGACGATCATAAGAGACATGGCTGACTGGGAGAGAAGGTTATTCTATAGTAGGTTGCCATTGCTTTCTGCGGTAGACTGTTTACCAGCCAATGCTATAGGACCCAATATGTCATATACTGTAACTGTAGGGAAGAGACGGATTAATACCTTTCCAAAGGTTCGAAATTGAATGCAAGGAATTTAACTGTAATTTGAAATCGGCTTCTCGATCTGTCGTTCCTAGTCGATATCCACTTCACTAAAACGCACAACGCGCAGGTCTGTAAACGACATAAATACCGTTTAAAGAAAACGAAGCGTTTATTCAAATACGGATCTAAACTTATTTATAAATGGAACTTTGTCTGTGTGTGTGTGTGTGTGTGTGTGTGTGTGTGTGTGTGTGTGTGTGTGTGTCCGTTATCTATAGACTCCGAAACGGCTGAACCGATTTTCTTGAAAATTTACACAGTTGTACTATAAGCGTCTGCGAGTGTTCTTGGTTAGATTTTGTGTCGACGTACCCTCGATAAATATCGAAAATCGATAATTAAAAAAAAACAGGTTATAGAAGGTGTGGTTCGATTTTAATCAAATTTGACACACTCATAGACAAAGACATAAGAAACGATATTCAGAAGTTTTAAGGTTGCAGTTCTACAATAGTGCAGAAAATAGATAATATATATATATATATATATATATATATATATATATATATATATATAAGGCAAGATATTTGTGTGTGTGTTTGCTTATATGCCTGTATGTCTATTTTTTTCAGCCCTTTTATTTTAGTTTTTGCTTCGGGTTTGGCTCTAAGTAGGTATAATTTTAGTCCTTAGTCTCAGCCTTCATACCATTTACTCAGAGGACTTATTTAGCCTGCAAAGTTCAGTTTACGACCCAAAAAAACAAAACTTATTTGATACCGATACCAGGAAATCAAAATTTGACTTACATCCATTCATTTTTCTTTCAGTCTACGGTTTCGCTTTAAGTAGAAACAATTATTGCTTTTAAGTCTTTCGTCCAAAAGTCTGAGCTCCAGGACCATGGATTAGTTTTAAAGATTTCATTACACCCGAGCAACGCCGGGTTATACTGCTAGTATTCACTACAAGTAAGTAGTTAAGTAATCAAAATTATAATATAAACTAAGCGGCATTTCCCTCAACGCTTGTCGGTACTTTTTCTGTCTAGACACCTAAAAGACATGTCATTACATGACAAAACGGTAGGTGTTCGAATAAAGGCCAATATTTGCAGCGTGAGAACAATAACCCTTGTTCGAGTTCGAAGAGAGACAGCAAGATTTTTTTTCCGACTAAAAGCGTAAGACGTTAAAAAAGAAAACCTTATTTGCTTATCCAAATCGTGATCACTCGGAGATAAATGTGTGTAGTCATCGGATTAATTTCTCTGGGAGCTCAAAATCCTTTTTGGATTGTTCATTTGTCGATTAAATAGTATTTAGGTTGACATTTTCCCCCATAAGAACGGTAAGAATTAGAAAGCAAAATCGATATAGACACACACATGGGAGTCCGGTTATGAGATACACGAGGGAATCCGGTTTTGAGGCATTCGAAAATTTATCATAAGGATTTAATGATTTAAAGAATATAATGAGATTCGAGAAAATTCAAGAACAATTTTGGCAACCGGAAAAATGTTATTGATTAGAATAAAATTTCGAATAGTCAACTGATTTTAATTAGATGTTAGCAAAACGGTTCTCCTATGGGCTGCGTTCCTTCAAGACGTGGGTGAACATGGTTCTCTACAACTTCGCATTTTAATAGCTTTTAGTAAAATTTCTATGTTTCCAAAAAGTTTATGTTCGTCATCCATTCAATCAACTCGTCTAGGAGGTGACAATGTCACCCTCTGCACCGAGTGAGCCAAATTTGCTACGACTTTCTTCCTTATTATCGACCGAGAAACTTCGGCTGTATCTTACTGATTCTGGAAATAATGTCCTTTTTGTTTCCATTTTCTTTCGCATTGCTTACTCACTCAGTTCATGGTATTCCCATTATCCTTCTGCACGTCCGTATTTTTTTTTCACCACTGTCCCCTTCTTCTCTAAGGTTATTGTTTCGCATTCAATACCATAGAAGAGGTTTGATATTAATCGTGTTGCCCCAGTCAAGGCATTTTGCTGCCACTCTGCCACAGGGGGTTACATAGGAAGTAAGTTATGAGAAAGAGTGACAGGTTACAGGGAGTGTCAGGAAGAGGGTAGGAGAAGGATAAGAATACTGATGCGAGTAGAGTGGACGAAGAAAGGAGTATGAGAGAGAGAGAGAGAGAGAGAATGCTTGTTAGTGAGATAGAGAGAGATAGAGAGAGAGAGAGAGAGAGAGAGAATGCTTGTTAGTGAGATAGAGAGAGATAGAGAGAGAGAGAATGCTTGTTAGTGAAATAAGAGATGACTGTTGATTTTACATTTGAATTTTTGAAGATTGTAGCTGTCGGGAAAGCAAGTAAACGGAAGTGAATTTCACGGGCGGGAAGTGCGAGAAAAGAAGCTGGTGGAGTAGAATTTGCGTTTACAATTTATTGGTTTCACAGTAAAAGGGTGGGATCTAGTTGCTAATCTTGTGGCTCGAGTAAATTTATCTATGGGGGGTACCAGTGAGCTAAGTTCATCTGAGCAGAAGCCACGAAAGTATTTGTAGAAGAGAAACAGGGAAGCCACATTGCGACGGTGAGAAAGTGACTGTATCCGAGCTGCCAAATCGGGATCGATCAACAATATTTTTCTGTTTTGAATTACATTGCTTAACTTCTGGAATGCCTCTTTCGGTTATATACTGCCGCTGGATGACAACAACGCCAAAAAGGAACACGTATATATATATAAAAGTATATCCTTGTATTTTTATTCTTCGTTGTTGACGCTTGTGTGGAGCAGTAAGAGAGAGAGTTCCCGCAAACGAAGGAGCCGTCGTTAGTCAGAAGCCAGCGGGTATGTCTTCAGCCAAACATTCTAAACTTTATATAGTCTTAAGACTCTCACGAATTTTTGCTTTTTCGGGATTTCGTTTTGTTGACGTTATCTACGACCAGATGTATCTCTTAATCACCCTCCCCAACCGGCATTTTATTGCTTTTCGAGCCGGTTGTCTCTTGTACTTTTCTTTCTTGTTATATTTTGTTGACATCATCTACGGGTGGATATATCTGTCAACCAACCTTGTCCTTTGTTGACCTTACCTACGGTCGGATGTACCTGTCAATTACTTTCGCCTATCAACGTAGTTGTTGTGGATCTTCCTCGCCAATTTGTTGTGGGTAACTTCATCGCTATGTTGTAGTGACCGGTTTGGTCGGAAAGTAAGACATGGAACCAAAGAGGTAGGTTCAAAACAGTATATTAGTATAACAAGAAACAAGATATTCAAAGGAAGTGTTATTAATAAATGGCTAGAAATAAGTAAGACCGAAAGTATTATTACGTCATTACGTTTCTTACTAGTAATTGATGTCAACTGCCATTAATGCCTTTGCTAACTGCAATATTCAGTTAATATTCATTAAGGCAAAATTTGGCACAAAGACTTTTTAATGAAAAAGTCGAAACCGAATTTCGCGAGTAGATGTTAAATTGATTTTCTTACCAATGAAAGCGATTTGAAAGACTGAGAAGAGTTAGCGATCCAGTGCAAAAAACTAAACGGTTAAAAAGGCTTCGAACGCTATCAGTCAGTCAATCACATCGGAGCAGCGAGAAAGTCGACACACTAAAATGTAACGGGCGAAAATTCAATCGACCCGGACGTAAGGTCGCATCACAATTCGTACTCTTTTCCTTCTTTCTCGTGTGCTGATTCCTTTTACTTCTTCTTCTCCATTCTCATCATTTCCATATGCCTTATTTTGATGTTAACAAACGGACAGTTTAAGACTAAGCGAAAACTACGGAACAAACGCTCATACATTCATACATACATGCATACATACACATATAGATCCTTGCATACGCACACATAAACTCTTTCCAACAAGTTACTACTACGAACATTTCTACAACTCTTGATACCCTTAAAATGTTTTTAATTGAACATTAACTTCTACAATTCTTGTTATCCTCTTCTATCAGTAAATTTCTATTTTAACATGAAAAAGTATATTTTTAGTCTTCCACAAATCCACACATTCCAACCTGTCGACAACCTTCTCATGATTACGAATAAATCTGTAAGCTCTAGGGAGTTCGGTTATGTATGACACAAGGCTGAATTAATAACCATCTCCCGATAGCTTCACGTTTTCTGCTGATGTGTAGTAGAGCAATCATTATTGAACAAGTTATTAGGTCTGCTGTTACTAATGTTGGCCAACAGTGTCATGCAAGCCAAATATTCTTGTCGGAATCCATCTTGAATATTTATAAATCTATCATACGTCAATGCAGTAAATTTTGCTGTCGTATCTGCTCTGGTACTCCAGCTTTATATGACAAACTTTTCGACGAAATTCAAAGAAGGGTATGTAATATTATCGGTCCTGACATGGTACCTCGACTTAAGTCACTTTCTCACCACAGCGACGTGGTTTTTCTCTGTCTTTATGATAAATATTTTCACGGCAGTTGTTATAATGAGTATCACGGCAGTTGTTATCATGAGTATCACGGCAGTTGTTGTCATGAGTATCACGGCAGTTGTTATAATGAGTATCACGGTAGTTGTTGTCATGAGTATCACGGCAGTTGTTATGATGTGTATCACGGCAGTTGTTATAATGAGTATCACGGCAGTTGTTATCATGAGTATCACGGCAGTTGTTATAATGTGTATCACGGCAGTTGTTATAATGAGTATCACGGCAGTTGTTATCATGAGTATCACGGCAGTTGTTGTCATGAGTATCACGGCAGTTGTTATAATGTGTATCACGGCAGTTGTTATCATGAGTATCACGGCAGTTGTTATAATGTGTATCACGGCAGTTGTTATCATGAGTATCACGGCAGTTGTTATAATGTGTATCACGGCAGTTGTTATCATGAGTATCACGGCAGTTGTTATAATGAGTATCACGGCAGTTGTTATAATGAGTATCACGGCAGTTGTTATCATGAGTATCACGGCAGTTGTTATAATGTGTATCACGGCAGTTGTTATCATGAGTATCACGGCAGTTGTTATCATGAGTATCACGGCAGTTGTTTTAATGTGTTTCACGGAAGTTGTTATAATGTGTATCACGGCAGTTGTTATCATGAGTATCACGGCAGTTGTTATCATGAGTATCACGGCAGTTGTTTTAATGTGTTTCACGGAAGTTGTTATAATGAGTATCACGGCAGTTGTTATAATGAGTATCACGGCAGTTGTTATAATGAGTATCACGGCAGTTGTTATCATGAGTATCACGGCAGTTGTTATAATGAGTATCACGGCAGTTGTTATAATGTGTATCACGGCAGTTGTTATCATGAGTATCACGGCAGTTGTTATCATGAGTATCACGGCAGTTGTTTTAATGTGTTTCACGGAAGTTGTTATAATGAGTATCACGGCAGTTGTTATAATGAGTATCACGGCAGTTGTTATAATGAGTATCACGGCAGTTAGTTATCAGTTGAGTATCACGGCAGTTGTTATAATGTGTATCACGGCAGTTGTTATCATGAGTATCACGGCAGTTGTTATCATGAGTATCACGGCAGTTGTTATCATGAGTATCACGGCAGTTGTTTTAATGTGTTTCACGGAAGTTGTTATAATGAGTATCACGGCAGTTGTTATAATGAGTATCACGGCAGTTGTTATCATGAGTATCACGGCAGTTGTTATAATGTGTATCACGACTGCTTGAAATTAAGCGTATTACTGAACTGGCTATTAGGTCCCACTGTTTTGTTGTTGAAATAGCAAAATGTAACCGTAAAGTCTATTCTAATAGTCTATTCCCACGCTTGTTACCCGTGGAACTGTTCGTAGTTTCTGATTCCTTGACACCTACAATCTTTAAAAATGTTTTTGTAACAGTTCTTTTATTATAATTTCTCATCACTAAACTACACTCATTCTTTGCCACTTCTGAAGAAGTATCTTAGTCGCACATATCCTTTTCTTTGGAGTGAAATAATTAAAAATATTCTTTTTATATTACATCTACGTTTTGACTCAATTATAGACAAAGACTATAACTTTCATTTGACTCAAATAAATCTACCATTTTAATTCAAGCATAATCGGGACCTATGACTACATTTTGAATCGAAAATAAAAACGGACATTATACAATTGGCTCTTTTCGATTCCGAAACTTCCCTTTTACACTGCAATAAGCCCTGGAAAAAGTTTGCACGTATTATTTGAAGTATTTTTGATTTCCAACGTTTTAACAATAAAAAATATATATACGGAATGATTTTGCATGAGTCAAATTTCGCGCACGTGAACTGAAAGTCGAAACCAAATCTGCCTGTGTTGCATATTACATCCTTAATTTTCTTCGTTCGTCTTATGGTTTTCATAAAATTGAAAAAAAAAATGGTAAAAATAATAAGGAATTCTCTTCTTTTCTTTTATACGTTTTTTGTCTTTCTTTTCAAATAAACATGTTTTCCTTGTCTTTCTTTTTTTTTCTTTTGTCTTTTTGTAGTTTTTGTGATGACCCTTCCGGTTCTTATTCTACCAATGTTTTTTCTTTGTATTTCCCTCTTCTTTCTTTCTTTCATTTTTTCTTTCTTTTTGTTGTCCTTCTTTTTCTGTTTTCTTTTTCAGCTTGCTTTTATTTATTTATTTTTTCTCCTGGTCATCCTGAGTTATTCTTTCTTTCTTTCTTTCTTTCTTTCTTTCTTTCTTTCTTTCTTTCTTTTGTCCTGAATTCTATTCTTTTGTGCTTTTTTGTAAGCTCCACCCGGTTCTTATTCTTCCTCTGTTTCTTCTTTGTATTTCCCTCTTATTTTTCCTTCATTCTTATTTTCTCGCCTTCTTTCTTTCCTTCCTTCCTTCTTTCTTTTGTTTATTCGTCATTATTTACTTCCGTTTTCTAGTTCTTTTCTTTGATTATTCAGGTTTATTTATTCCCTACATTGCTCCATGTATTTCCATTCCCTTTCTTTCTTTCTTTCTTTCTTTCTTTCTTTCTTTCTTTCTTTCTTTCTGAATTCTATTCTTTTGTAGTTTTTCTTAAGCTCTATCCGGTTCCTATTCTTCATATGTTTCTTCTTTGTATTTCCCTTTCTTTCTTTCTTTCTTTCTTTCTTTCTTTCTTTCTTTCTTTCTGAATTCTATTCTTTTGTAGTTTTTCTTAAGCTCTATCCGGTTCCTATTCTTCATATGTTTCTTCTTTGTATTTCCCTTTCTTTCTTTCTTTCGTTCTTTCTTTCTTTCTTTCTTTCTGAATTCTATTCTTTTGTAGTTTTTCTTAAGCTCTATCCGGTTCCTATTCTTCATATGTTTCTTCTTTGTATTTCCCTTTCTTTCTTTCTTTCTTTCTTTCTTTCTTTCTTTCTTCCTTTCTTTCTTTCTTATTGCATTGTCCTTTAATATTTTCCTTTTACTTTCCTTTCTTCCTTTCTTCTTATTTAATTTCTTCCATCCCCGTTTCTTTTGGTTTGTTTCCGTTTCTTTTTTTTAAAATCATTCTAAAATCTATTCTTGTCAGCGTGAAATCTGTTTTAATTATTTTTGCTGATCATTACGGTAAACGAACGCAAACAAAACTGAACAAATAAAAAGAAGAAAAATGAAATGGAAAATAAAGAATGTAAATTACAAAAAGCAAAACTATTTTGCCCTCATTTCAGTTTTTTCTTTTGCTAAAATCGTAAAATTTAATAATCTTCTTTTTCTCGAAGTGAGCATTGATAAGCGACTTCAAAAATAATTATAGAATATGAGTATTTCTCATTATGATAGATCGATAGATAGATAGATAAGAACAGACTAAGAGAGATAAATAGAGAGCGAGAGCGAGAGAGTGAGAGATCTAACCGATATCAGATACTCCCTTTGGATAATAATATTTCCTTCCAACTTGACAGAGTGATAAAATCTTAGATATTAAGCGAACTTGCTGAACGACTTGATACAAAAATGGCGTGAAAAGAGCGACTCTTAACTTCTTTTCCTTTGCGTTCAACTGTTCACGGTACAGAATATCTTACACACAAACGTACATAAGCAAATTAATAAACATAAAGAGATGGACAAAATTATATAGAATGAAAAAGAATAAAAAAACTTAAAACTTTCATGACAATTACAGAATTGAAACAGCACATAGGAAAACAAACATTTAAGAAAAACCTCAGTATTCTCACGACCTTGGGACAGTGACGTCCTTGAATAAAAATCCGACAAACATAAACCAGTCAGTCAGTTAAGCGTCATACGTGATTGTAGAGCCGATTGCGTCAGTATTCCACAAGAATATTTCACTTGATGGTACAACGTTCAGATTTGGAATACATGGACTCCAGGATGCATTCTATCAGAAAAGTATGTTATCCACGTTTAAAATCAAAAATGGCTTCCATTTTTTAAAATGGCCGTTTCATAATAATAGGAAAAAGTGTTTTTAGTGCTAATCGTCTTTAAATAGAAACATGCTACTGATCCAAATGTTAAATAGATTGTATTTTAACTGGAGAAATACATTTTGGCACTAATATTTGAACATGGTTACTAGTTTTCAATATGGCGGCCATTGCATGACGTAAAATCAGTACTTTTGTAGAGGTGTTACAAAATTAATACAGATATTGTTCGGCAATATGTGTGATCCTGTACTGAGGGGATGCGGTTAAGTTCTATTACATTATCTGTATAAGGCTGATGTTAAAGCACAAACAGGGAACACTGGTGGCATCTCTGCTGTGAGATTCTACATGGGGTTTTGTGTAGGGTTATAGTGTACTACTTTTAGTTAGAATTTACTAACCTCTTCTGTAGTTTGTAGTTAACAATGGTGTCCAAAATCTATTTAACAAGTCCCTTTAAGAAGTATATCTAGTTGTGGTATTACACTATTAGATAAACCACAACCAAATTGACAGGATGTTGCAGCGCGTAAGAGACGAGACAAAGATAACGGGACTTAAGTTAACTGGATCTTGGTTGATCGCATCATTTAGTTAATAAAGCTTCAATTATTATTTAGGCCGAACAATTTATGTCACCAACCTGAAATAAACTGTTTTTATAGCTAAAAAAGACACCATTTTAAATTTTGTTGACCAGTGTTTTTGTTCATGCTTTCTCTTTGTAAAAGTTTTTGCTAAATGAGCCTGTCGTCATTTAATTCCAGTCATATCATCTTAGTTTTCAATAACTGCGATTTTGTAAATACAAAAATGGAATTTCCTCACTCAAAAGTATATATTTTGATGCATAGAACGTTAAAATAGCATCATTCCATCAAAATTTAACTCAAAGACAAATTTGTACTAATTCAAATAACGGCCATCTTGAAAATGGCGGCCATTTTATTTTACAACGTAAATAACGTAATTTTTTGAGGGAATAGATACTGGAGCACATGTATAGCAACCTTGGTGGTTGTAGCACCAAATGAAGGTTATTTCAGTAATCTGCTACTCTAACACGCTTGGGCAATCGTGCCTCGAAAGACAGACTGGGGCAGAAGATTTTCCCGTAGTAGTCGCCATTGCTTCCTGCAATAGACTGGTTGCCAATAACCAAGGCTATAGAACCCAAACTATCCTGCTATTTAATCCATATCTGGAAGTAGAAGAGGCGGATTAATACTTTCCCTAAGGTTATTTGCGCGTAGGTCAACTGGAATTCAACTTCGGCCTTTCGATTTCACTGCCCCGAAACTGTCATCCTATAAACATAAACTATCAAGCCAACAAAAAACACAAAATAACGGAGTTTCGAAAGGACGGTTTTTCCCTTGACACCGCTTTTATTTCAACTATCTTCTCTCATCGTCAATGTTCATTTTTTTCCAAACCGATAATTAGAATAGCAATAAAATCTAAACATATGAAAGTGAATTTATACAGTTTTCAACTGACACTAAAAAATCAAACACTAGTTATTGATTGTATTGTTTATTGGAATGATAACTGTTGGGGATCACCTCTTTATTGCACAATAAATGGACTTGTCTAATGTGTACATATAATCCTGCCTAAAGAGAACACAGAGAGTGTGTAGCAGAAGCTGAGTTGTTGGACCGCTGCTTAGTTGGTCAGTAAGAATATAGACTCATTACCCGGACTTACTTCTTCTCTACAAGATTGTATACATTGATTCCTATTAACAGTATTCCTAAGATTCCTGAATTTACTAACCCGTGTTCCAGGTTGTATATATTTTGTTCAATATAACTTAGATTTTATCTCTTCATATCTGTTTTTTTTATTATTTTATGTGGTTTCTAAACAAGAATCCACAACAGTAACAAAACATCGGCTAATTTGTTTGAACTTTATAAACTGGTAAATAATAAAAGTTTTAAATATTGTTGGTTGGTGTTTTTTAATTGTTTCACCCTCAGCAAAGTAATACCGCTGCTTTAGGTGTCATAGTTACTGGGGATGTCGAAGAAAGGATAACAAAAGACAGAAATCAAAAAGATAGAAGATGGCAATTAACGTTGAACTTTTGGAAATTGTAGCTATCAGGGAAGCAAGTATAAAGAAGAAACTTCCAGAAACGGAAAGTGCGAGAAAAGAAGCTGAAAGTAGAAGTAACGGTTACACTTGATTAATTTGAAGGTAAAAAGGTTGAGACCTACTTGCCAATCTAGTAGCACGAGTAATGTAGTCGGAGCACCAGGGAAAAAAGTTCGTTAGAGCAGAACCGTGAAAATATTTGTAGAATAGACAAAGGAAAGACACCTTCAGTCGGTCAGAAAGTGAATGAGGTCAAGCTGCTATATCAGCATTGATTACATTGCAGATCCTCTTTTGGATTTTGTCGAGAACCCAGAATAGCAGGTAAACCCGACAAGCACGAAAGAATGGTAGATTTATAAATGTGCAAGATCGATTCTGAAAAAAAAAAACTTCTGGCCCGACACTGTGACCCAACATTCTTAGCAGTAGATGTAGCTATTGAATCGATGCAGTCGTTTCACTTGAAGTCGGATGAGAGAGTCAGGCCGAGGAGGCGCAGTATGTTGATTTTTGGAAGTCTAGCATCGTCTATACTGATGGAAAGTATGAAAGTTAAGGAAGAGCAGTATATTTGAATTGTTAAAAATTGAATATTTTAAACAATTTATTAAACTTTTATAAATTCATTAAATTTTTTTTTCGGATTTATTTTTTAATAAATTCTTAAATCCTTTTTTTTAATCATTTCACGTCAATTTAATCAGTTTTACTGCCACTGGTGTGCAGGGGATTACATAGAAGGAAAGTGATGAAAAAGAAGGACAAGTTATAGGGGCTGTCAGGGAATGGGTAAGAGAAGGATGAATATACTGGTGTGATGAGAGTAGTGTGGACGGAGAAAAGAACATGATGGAAAGAATGCGACTCAGAGAGATAGGCGATGACATTTGATCTTGCATTGACAGTCTTAGGGATTGTAGTTGTCGGGGAAGCAAGTACACGGAAGGGAATTCCACAAGCGGAAAGTGCGAGAAAAGAAGCTATTGGAGTAAAATTTGCGGTTATATTTTATTTGTTTCACTGTAAAAATAATTTCGTTAGTTTTAATTGTATTAGATTTACAATGTTGTAAATATAAAATTATTCCTGTAAAAACACAACCTAAAATTAAATAGTGTTTGATATTTTTGTTGTAAATTCTCAAGAACAAAAAAAAAATATTTGTATATTCATTTTTAAAAAAGTTTTAATCGTTTCACCCCAAGCAAAGCGATACTGTCACTGATGCGCAGGGGGCTATATAAGAATAAAAGTTTAGACAGGTGGAGAGTGAAGAGAAAGTCGAACCAGTTACAGGGGGTGTCAGAGAAAGGGCAAGAGAAGGATGGGAACAGGTGTGAAGACAGTCGCGAAGGTAGAGATAAAGTATGGGAATTGACATTGCATTTAAATTCCTGGAAGTTGCAGCCGTCAGGAGAGTATGTAAACGGAAGGGAATTCCACAGGCAGGAAGTGCTAGAAAAGAAGCCGATGGAGTAGAATTGTCGGCTACATTTGGTTTATCTAACTGTAAATGTGTGGGACCTTGTTGACAGTCTGGTAGCACGAGAAAATTATTGAGGAAGGAGCACCAGTGACCTAAGTTCTTCGGAACAGAAGCCATGAAAAAGTAATGTCATTTTCAAATTCACGCCCGCAGATTAGCTAAAAAGATGTTTGGTGGCTCGACACCATTTTAAACATTGTTTTTTTTTTGTTTGTTTTTGACCAGTGTTGTTCTTTATTTTTTTCTCTTTGAAAAAATGTTCTGCTAAAAGAACCTGTCGTCATTTAGTTCCGGTCATATCATCTTAGTTTTTAATAATTACGATTTTGTTTTTTTGGTACGAAGCTTCATATTTGCAAAAAAATAAAATAAAATAAAAAACAAAAAAAAAAGCTTTTAAATCAAATGTAAATGTCAATCTAATTTGTAAACAATTACAATTATATTATGGAAACCTGATAAAATATTCTCATATAAAGATTACTTTCTTTAAATATTTGTTATGCAAACATCATTTCTTTTTCTTAAAATAATGTACACCTGTACAAAGCACAAGAGCCACTCGAGGTGGGGGCTACTGAATAAGAATATGGGGAACAGCTTTGTAAGAATATGTGGAGTAAGTAGAGGTCAACCCTAGATTTGGACGTTGAGATGAAGTGACCAGAGAAAAACGTTTTTTTTTAATCAGATCACCCCAAACAAGGCGGTAACGCCACTGATGTGCAGGGGGCTACGTAAGAGTGAAAAGATTGGAAAAGAGGCAGCCGGCAACCACATCCTAAACAGGGAACAAGGGATGAGCCTCTTCACCTGTGCAATAGACGTGGGTGGAGTGTGAACCGGGCGATAGTTTAGTTTATCTACTCCAATTGTATAATTGATATATACTGGTCTCTAGAAAATTAATTGAATGTTAATGGGAAAAAAGAGAAGAAACATGGGTGGCAACCGAGTATTGTTTAACCAGTAAATATATTATTTATACAGTTGAGAAATAATCTCAGAAAAAAAAAAACATTTATTGCTTTAAAGATCCCTCTCATATGTAAAAATAAATTTATTTTTGTTTCAATTTACTTTTACAGTTCTAAGAATAATTAATATGAAACAAATGAATAGAAAGGTTTTAAACACTGCTCATTATTAATCATATGAGAGATACCTTCCTGCCTTACATTAACATGGCGAATGCTAACCCCCAGAAGAGTGACTCGCTTTGCCTTTTGGGGATAATTTCTTCGGCTGACATGATGTGGAAATTCTATATTGAATCCATTGCTAGGTCAGCTGCTAAGAAAAGTGGTTCATTGTCTTGTGCCAGACAATTTTTCTCTGCAGAATCTATCATCCATATCTATAAGTCACTTATCAGTCTATGCTTAGAATATTGCTGCCACATATGATCCAGTGCCCTTGTTATTTATCCTGACTTCTTTGCTAAGATCCAAAGAAGAATCGGCAATATTATTGTTCTTGATGTGATTGTTCGCCTCAGTCACTTACCCACCGCCATAAGGTTGCCTCTTTGTGACTTTTCTGTAAACACATTCATGGTAATTGTTCGGAGGAGATCGCCACTTCGGTACTTAGACTTTATGAATTTAACCGTAATACGAGACAAGTTAAAAGTGAGCTGGCTTGATGTAGCGCGAAGTTCTATGCTAAAAGTGTCTTTTCTCGCTCTTTATGCTTATAGAACTATGTGCTATCTGTTCTTCTGTATGACATCTAAAGTTGTACGATCTCTTTAAGGATAAAATGAAAGGCTCGAAGCTATAGAAATGTGGTTCTACAGAAGGATGCTGAGGATAACATGAACCGAGCTGGAGTTGATGCAAACGAGAAGAAAACTCATACTTAGCATCAGAAAAAGACAGCAGAAGTTTATGGGATACGTAATGAGGAAGGAGGGTTGGAGAACTTAATACTCACAGGATGGATAGAGGAAAAGAAAAACATATTTGATGGGATAGAACAGATGGTAGGGTGGTGTTTGGTAGAGATGCCAAGAGGATAAATATTTAGAACGATAAAATACAGGGGTAAGTGGCAGTCCATGATCGCCTACATCCTGAAATGACACGGCACATAAAAAAAGAAGAATTTTTGGCTGACATGAAGTAGAAATACTATATTAAATCCATTGCTAGGTCAGCCTCTAAAAATGGTGGTTAACTGTATTCTTGTAGACAATTTTTCTTTCTAGAATCTATTCGCCTATGATTAAAGTATTGCTGCCACATATTGTCCGGTGCCCTGCTATTTATTTAGAGATCCTTTATAAAATCCAGTATATATATATATATATTCAGCAATATTATTAGTCCTGATCTGTCATCTCGGCTTGTCACTTTCTCACCACCCTAAAGTTGCCTCCTCGTGCCTTTTCTATAAATAGTTTCATAGTAATTGTTTGGATGAATTCTTCGCAATGTCACATAGACTTTTTGAATTTAAGTGAAATACTAGTCTGGCAATGAGGTCTGTAAATGTTCTATCACAACAGTTTCTTTTCTCGTACTTCTAGCTTTTGAATCTCACTTCTGGTCATATGCGTTCTAGTCAACTTTAATTTGAAAAAATTTACATGAATGTCAGTCACGTTCTGCTCTTTTCCTGATTAGTCTTCTTTTTCTCTTAATATCAATGTTTTCTAATTTTTACACACCCAGTAAATCCTTGTGTCTTAGTGGCTTTTCTGTCTTGCTTTGGGTGAACGCGACTAAAAAAAATCAAACAAATAAACCTGCAATTTAAAACTTACTTTGAGTTGTAGAATGTCCAGTAAAACTAATTTTCTCAGTTTTTAAAAATTTCATAGATTAAGCAACTGAGACTGGAAATATGAAAAACAATATTCTTTTTAAATTAAATTGTATATAAATTAATGGAGAGTAGTTCTAATTTGCAATACGAAGACATAATAAATTAATAATTCTACGGAAGCCAAAATAAATGTTGATGGGACAGGATTTTGTTAAATAAAAAAATATTTTTCTTTTGAAACTCATAATTTTGAGTTCTTTTGTTTTCATCTGTTTTTAAGCACTTCAGCTTACGAAATTAAATTTTAATTTTTTTTCTTTTGCCTTTCGTTGAGAGATAAATTTTCAATGAATTTGCATGACAATCCCGACTATTCTCTTAGCGTTTATAAAATTTAATTAAAAACTTTGATATTCGTGATCTGGAGTGTTTAACCGATTGTAATGGAAAATAAAACTATAATGAAAAAAATATTTCTCGTCGCATTGCCTCCGCAAAAAAATTACAAATATTTAATAAGTGAAACTGAACTTTTTCTAGTTATCGAAGCGATGAGTAAATTCATTTATTATACTAAAACGTTCACACCTCCCCACACCCCACCAACAAATTGGGAAAATATATTTTAAATAATTGTTCTTAAGAAACTTCAAGAAAATGCTGAAACTGAAAGCATTATTCTTGCAGCGCAAGACCAGAGCCTTTTCACTAGGAACTTTCAGGCAAATATCATACACAATAATGTGGATCCAAAATGCAGATTCTGTAAATAAAACCAAGAAAAAATATACCATCTAATCTCAGGATGTTCTGTCAGTCAGTCAGTTAAGTGCCATACGTGATACACGCTTGGGCGATCATGACTCGAAAGAGACATGACTGACTGGGCAGAAGGTTATCCCGCAGTAGGTTGCCATTGCTTTCTGCGGTAGACTGGTTGCCGAACAAGGCTCTAGAACCCAATCTGTCCTGCTATTTAACCCATAACTGGAAGGAAGAGACGGATTAATACCTTTCTCAAGGGTATTTGACTGTACTTGCTCCAAATGAATATAAAAATCGTCAGGATAGAGTGGGGAAATATTTACACTGGACAATGTGCAAACACTTTGGAAAATATGTAAACAAACAATGGTATGAACATCACCCAGCACCAGTTACCGAAATAGATGTCACCATCTACATAGACATGAAATCTGAAGCAAATATGCCGGACATTATTTTCAAAAATAAAGGAGAAAAAAAAACTCTGTCTACTAATTAATATAACATAGCAGCCAAATAATTTGAAAAACTATCAAAATATAAAGACCTGGAAATTGAAATAGATAAAATGTGGAAATTAAAAACAAGAATTGTACCAATGATATTAGGCGTGTTTGGAATGATAAAAAGTGGGACAAAACGACACATTGAAAGCATCCCCGGAAACCCCATATACAAAAAAATATATTTTAAGTAAATCCCACATACTAAGAAGAACTTTGTTTATGTAACGCTAGTGATGTTATGGGAGATAGAAAAAATTGAAATATAACAATAACGGTAAGTTTTCGTTGTAAGTCCCGACGCTTTTCTCCTTCAAATATATCCAAAATAGCATTATCTCTTTGCAAATGTATATGCTGAACTCAAATCAACTGTTAGTTATTGAAGAAACTTACCTTTTTTTTTTTATCTAAATGTCCATAAAAAAACCCAATTATATCTAGCACTTTTTCTCTCCCGTAACTCTCACAAAGTCATGTAATTAACTGCAGAATGACGTACTGCGTATGTGAACGAATTTTGGCAGATTTTTGGTCGATTTTTCTTCATTTACTGATACTTCCGGCGATGTACTTCCGGTAATAAAAGTAATGCGCTATTGTATTTCTACGCTTATTACTTTCATAATAGGAAGTACATCGCCGAAAGTTTCAGTAAAGGAAGAAAAAACGACCAAAATTCGTCAGAAAATTCTGCCTACGTAGAACGTCATTCTGCAGTTAATTACATGACTTCGTGAGAGTTACGGGAGAGAAAAAGTGCTATATAGATATAGTTCGTTTTTTTATGGACTTTCAAAGCAAAAAAGGTAAGTTTCTTCAATAACTAATTGTTGATTTGAGTTCAGTATATACATTTGCACAGAAATAATGCTATTTTGGAATAAATTTGAAGGGGAGAAAAGCCGTCGGCACCTGAAACGAACATTTACCGCAACATCAACACAACACAACCGGCCGCAAGTCTTTGCGCAGAATGGTAGGTAGTGTGACCATATCAGAAATGATGAAAATTATACTACTACTACTAATAATAATAATGACATTACTATTACTATACTAATAACAATACTAATAATATTAATAATAATAATGCTAATAATAATATTGCTACTAGTAATACTACTATTACTAATAATAATACTAATAATTCATCAACGTATTCGTAAGTTGACAACAGTGAAAATAATAGAGTGAGTGATGTCATCTGATCGGTAGCTTTTTCTGTGTACTGCGCCCCTTCAATATATGGTCATAGGTCTCCCAAACTTCCCCCCCTTCTGGCCCTTAGCAATTTTTATATTTTTTGCTAAGGTTCAGAACACCACTTTCCTTTCTCACAAGTTCGTCAGGTAGGTGGCTTGCTGTCTTCCAATATTTTTTTTGTTTTTGCGTGTTAATTTTTCTAAGTACTCTTTTCTCATTATTTTTTTCAAGGAATTTCAGCTATCCGTTTCCGATAAGGAACGTAAGTGTTCTTTCTGCTGTCATTTTCCTGTCCACAAATCACACACACACATACACATACACACTCTTTCTCTCCCTCTCTCTAGAGATAGCAAACAGACAAAATTTTTTAAAATGCTACATAGGGCAGGACATTGTGCAGGTCTATTATAGCCAACACAATGAAGGGATACTGCACATAGATGAAGAAAATAACGTCAAATAAAATACAAGTAAAAGGTTACAACCATTGATTTTACATCCTGTTGGGCTCTCCATCTCTCTTAGTAAAATCTTGCTGTTGATTATGAACACAACTGTAGAGAAGAAAAACACCCTTTGCCTACGCCTCTTTCTGATTTGATTAACGTATTTCTAGTTTTGTTTTATAAGTTATAACGTAAAATTATGGTCTGTAAAAAATATTCACGTTAAAAAGGAAACGATTTTCAAGATTTCAATCAAATTTTAAAATGTCAAAAATTATGCAGAAATTGTTTTCTTCTTTTTGTCCTTGAAAGTGCTTCAAAAGTTATTAAATAACATTTTAAGATCTGAGAAATAAACGAATCCATTAATAATCTGCAGCAATTTTAATCGACATTTTGTCTGACGAAAAAGTATGAATCTAGCATGGATGGAGGCCTCTTTATATCCAGAACATTTTCACTGAGCTTCCACTAATACACATAAGATGTCTACTATCTGTTCAGTTTCCAGCAGTAACAATTATTCACGATTTTATACTAACTTTGATAACCATAATATGAAATCGGAAGACGTTATCTTTAGTTTTTAAAATACCTTAGTAAATCTTTACAAAACGAAACAGAATATTTTTCATATGAAGGTAGATATATCCTTACTGATCTATGTTTACCTGCCGTATTCTTTTAGTAATAATAGCCCTTCACTACATCTTATCCTCTGTTGCTTTTAGGAAGGTTTGTCTTTTCCCGAACATTTACACTCCCAACTATTTACATAAGCTCATTAGGTAGCTCGTTGCTTTCCTACCTCACTCGACTTGTATCTATGTTGTGAATGCCGGAGCAAAGCAGGACTTCCACTAGTACAGAGGATGCCAAAGAAACGATGAGAAGTGGATTATATATAGGGAGGTGGATGGGATTTAAGGAGATGAGAGATGACCATTGTATCCGTCATACATTTTTCCCCAATATTGTTCCTGATATCTAAAATATCTTTCACAGATCCCCTGATCCCATATATGTCGTCTTTTTGCATTGTTTTATCTTCCGACTGCATTTTCCTTTACGTTTTGGACTGAAAGGTTCAGTTTGTTTCTTCGCCTTTGCGACATGAGTGACAGTTGAGAGACTGACACAAACACTATCCGCGATCTCTTTCTAAGACTTGACAGTGTGCTTGTGCAGAGTTACAATTTTTGTACGCTTCCTTGGGGTAGTGTCCATCGCAGACAATGGCCGTAAGACAACTAATCGACAGTCTAGATAATAGCAATTTGGCGTTATAGAAATCTGTTGTAATCGCGGTTGACGCGATATTTTCAAGGCCAAACAAATTTTATCATACATCTTGAAAACAAATTCATATTGATGCACAACACTGCAAAAGACCCAATCTGAGGAAAAATAGAAATTGATTGCACCCTGTCACTTCAGTAGGTCAAAACTAATCATATGTTGAAAGAAACGAAACTAAACAGTTTTGTCTATACTTCTGAGATGAGGTAGTATTTACACTATTTAAATTGTTCGGACTATGGTTTCCATCTTTACTACCAGGTTTATGACGTTTCGGTCATTGTACACGCTGACCTTCTTCAGGTGCGAGGAGTTTCGAACAGAACTATTTATTACGATCACTAGAGTATGTCATTCTCATTCCATGTTAGATGCTTCTTCGGGTAGCCATGTTAGTTATCTCCCTTTAACTTAACTCTCTAAAGTATTTATTCACCACTGCTGTAGCCTGGTATTGAACTCACAGTTTTTTTTTGTTTAATCAATGGAACTAACTAACGTCTACATCCACTGGGTCATGTGTTCTTTATTCCTAGCACTTGAAGATGAGCGGAGCGTACAACGGCCAAAATGTCGTAAACATGGGAGTAAAGATTAAAAAGCAGTCGTTTCAAATAATTTGCACAAGGGGTATAGGATCAATCTTTCGATTTACTTGTGTCATCTTCAGATAAGTGAGGAAACAAAGTGAAAAAAAAACAGAAAATCAAATAAATCCCAAGCAGGGTGCCGTTTTGAAATGTCATTATATTCTAATGTTTTCACGTTATGACTTCCTGCGTTTTGATCTATTGAATTAAATTTAAAAGAAAATGTAAAGACACTTTTAAAACAACGCGCTGTCTAAAAACATTTGGTATTCTCTCCCTCTCCTCACCCTCTCACATCCTTGAATATTTCAAACAACAAACTACAGGGCTTCCTCTTTATGGTTTTCTCCTTCGAGATTAATGCCCCTTTCCCTCCTTATCTGTCACATTCCTATGCACTGCTACACTACCGGTCATAATTATTAGGCAACCTCAGTTTTTTTTTAAAGAAATGATGAATTTTATACGATTTTTATTAATTATTGTCAAATGAAAATCGAATGGTTCTTTTGTTATTATTACTTTACAAAATTTTACAAGACAAGGAAGGAAAGATGAACTTGTCCGAATCACCCTATATTTTCTTCTTTCTTTCATTGATGAAACTGCAATATAGGTAATTATTAAATTTTTTTTTACTCATATCACCCCGAGCAAGGCGGTAACGCCACTGATGTGCAGGGGGCTACATAAGAGTGAAAAGATTGGAAAAGAGAAAACCGGAAACCGCATCCTAAACAGGAAACAAAGGATGAGCCTCTTCACCTGTTCAATAGATGTGGGTGGAGTGTGAACCGCGTTATAGTTTAGTCTATCTACTCCAATTGAAAAAAAAAGTGAGAAGATTGGAAAAAAGAAAACCGGAAACCGCATCCTAAACAGGAAACAAGGGATGGGCCTCTTCACCTGTTCAATAGACGTGGGTGAAGTGTGAATTTGATGCACATGTTATTGCGCAATATTAAGAAAAGAACTATACCATTTTCATTTACAATTATTCACTTGGCAATAAATGCTAAAACATAGTATGAAATGCATCAGTTTTTAAAAAAACTGAGGCCATCTAATAATTATAGATGGATTAGTGTAGATGGATTCCTTCTGGATGCCCTATTTACGGCCCCCTTGATGACATCCTCGCCTAATAATTTTAATCATTTCCCTCCAAGCAAGACAATAAAATCGTACAGATTATTCAGAAAGAGTTGGATGAGTTTAATAGTGATTACGAAGTGTTTGGAGTGATCATTGACGATGGCAACGTTATGCCTCCCTCTATCTTCCCACATCACTTCAGACTTATCATAAAACCCTACTTTAAGTGCTGGGTCATGAGGGTGATTGCTTGAAGACCCTATTTGTTGCAACAGGACTCTGCACCATGCTGCACAAGCAGGAGAACATCGTCAACCTACTTTTCTGATGTCAGTGTCGCACATTCTGTTCTCTGTTAAAACACTTTCCAGTTATTTAAATATAGGTACCTGTTTTTTCTTTCAGTATACCCGACATGTAGATGGCATTTTGGGCTCCTGTTTTTATTGATGGCCTTGCATTGAGTTTTCTTGTAGTTTAAGTTTAGTTCTCTTTTTTCCTCTTTCTTTAGCTACCCTCTGTAAAAAGTCTTATAGTTTTCTTTCCGCGTATTCCTATCCAGATTAACGAAAATCTTCCTATAAAAAATATACCTATTTTGCAAGAGTCGGACTTGCATTATTGGTTTTTCTTCTGGGAAAAGTCCTTTTACAGAGACGTGGCGGCAATTTTTAAACTTTTAATGTTATTAAGCAAGACACAAACACACTTTTTACGAAATCTGTATTCTCTCGTTAAGGAATTACTCGGTGTCGACATCTGCAAACTTTCATTTTCGTGGAGGAATCGTAAACAAAGTCATTTAGGCAATAATAGGTTATTTTCTATTCTACATTATATCCGACATTAACAATAAATATTGTCTGATTGAAAAAATCATTAAATGATTAAATTACTTTGTTTACTTTAAAGATCGCTTTCTCTCTCTCTCTCTCTCTCTCTCTCTCTCTCTCTCTCTCTCTCTCGTTCTCTCGAGCTCTGTCTCTTTCTTTCTTCAGTCGGATTTCGATCCCGGCTTGAAGCAAACGGTCAATCTAGTTGCACTAAAGAGCTGTGATACAGCGAAACAGGCTTGTCTGCAGATGATTATATATTTATATATGGATATGTGTGTTTTCATTTTCACATGTAACTGTAATCTATCTATCAATTTATCTATTTTTTTTTCTCTAATCATATCACCTCAGGCAAGGCGGGGTCGCCACTAGTGTGCGGAGGGGGTTACAGTGAGAAAGGACAGCATAGAGAGGGAAATGAGGAAAGGATAAAAGAGGAACGGGATTCAAGAAGATAGCAGATGGCAAATGACGTTGCATTTAAATGTTTGGCGATCATGTTTATCATGAAAGCAAGTAAGCAGAAAGGAGTTCTAAAAGCGGAAAGTGCGAGAAAAGAAAATGTTAGATTAGAAGTGGCAGCTACATTTAACTAGTCTCTTTATGCATATTTATCTCTTTGCACCTATTTATGACTTTCTTTCTTTCTTTTTTCTTTTTTCTTTCTATATTCGTCTGTCTCTATCTATCTATCTATCTATCTATCTATCACTTTGCACTTCTTTCTTTCTTTCTTTCTATGTTAGCATCTATCTATCTATCTATCTATCTATCTATCTATCTATCTATCTATCTATCTCTTTGCACTTCTTTCTTTCTTTCTTTCTTTCTTTCTTTCTATGTTAGCCTCTTCATAACTATTTGTCGATTTCTTTCTATCTATCTATCTATCTATCTATCTATCTATCTATCTATCTATCTTTATTCGTATCTATCTGTAAATCTATTTATCTCTTTGCACTTCTTTCTTTCTATGTTAGCCTCATTATATCTATTTGTCGATTTCTATCTATCTATCTATCTATCTATCTATCTATCTATCTATCTATCTATCTATCATATTCTTTTAATATCTATCTATCTATCTATCTATCTATCTATCTATCTATCTATCTATCTATCTATCTATCTATCTCCTGTAAGCAACCCATCTTCTTTTCTTCTGCTTCTAAAATCTAAAATGGCACGAGATATCTCTTTTGAAAAATGTTTTCGCACTTTTCATTCTTAATTTACCGCAAACATTCATCTGATTCAAAAACAAAGAAGTGTAAATTCGTAAGCCAAATAAAATCGTGATAAAAACCCACCCTTCGCCCTTTTGTTTTGATGGAATTAGTTATTCTTCAGTTGCTTTATATTTTTAGAATTTTTATAAATTGGCTTCAACTAACCCGTGAAACATGTTTTGTCTTTGATTGCGTTGGAAAAAGTCATTGCTGATCAAAATTCGTTCGAAAATCTTGGCGTGTCTTTTTGATATAAAAAGGCAAAAAGTAAGTGGTATTATTGAAGATGCAGAACTCGAAATTAAAAGGGACCTGAGTAGAGAGGATCGATATTGATGTGGATGAAGAAGAAGAGGAAGAAGAAGAAAGACACAGAAAAGAAAAAGCAGAGGAAGAAGGAGGAGGAGGAAAAGAAAGAGAAAGATAAGAAGAAGGAGTAGGAGAAGGAGGAGGAAGAGAAGAAAAAAGAATAAGAAGTAAGACATGAAGAAAGAAAGAAGAAAAAGAAGAAGGGGGAGGAGGAGAAGGATGAAGAAGGACAAGGAAGAGAAAGCAGAAAAAGAAGAAGGAAGAAGAAGAAGAAGAAGAAGAAGAAGAAGAAGAAGGAGAGAGAAGAACATGAAGGAAGAAGAAGAAAAAGAAGGATGAGAAGGAGGAAGAAGAAGAAAGACGTGGAAGAGAAAGAAGAAGAAGAAAAGGAAGAAAAAAGAGGAGTAGGAGAAGAAGAAGGAGTACATGAAGGAAGAAGAAGAAAAAGAAGGACGAGGAGAAGTACATGAAAGAAGAATAAGAAGGAAGGAAGGAAGAGAAAGAAGAAGAAGGAAAAACCGAGGAGAGGAGGAAGAGGAATAGGAGGAGAAGGAAGAGGAGGAAGATCAGGAGGAAGAGGGAGAAGAAGATAAAGGTTGATGAATAAGAAGAAGAGGAAGAGAAAGAAGAAGAAGAAGGAAAAAACGAGGAGAGGAGGAAGAGGAATAGGGGAAGGATGAGGAGGGGGAAGATCAGGAGGAAGAGGGAGAAGAAGATAAAGGTAGATGAATAAGAAGAAGAAGAGGCAAAGAAAGAAGAAGAAGGAAAAAATCGAGGAGAGGAGGAAGAGGAATAGGAGGAGAAGGAGGAGGAGGAAGATCAGGAGGCAGAGGGAGAAGAAGATAACGGCAGAAGAAGAAGAAGAAGAAGAAGAAGAAGAAGAAGAAGAGGCAGTTAAAATTATGAACTTTTATCAAACGTCGAGGATAAAAAATATCAGGACAGTAGAAAGAGGGAAATATGAAAAAGAAGAGAAAATAAAGATATTCAATGACACACGAAATAAAAACAGGAAAGAAATAATTACAAAATGGCAGATGTTCATTAAGGAAACAGAATATTAAGAGAAATAGAAGAAAAAGTAGAATGAGTCAAATAAAAAGTAAGATAAATAAAACACGATTATTAAAACAAGTGTAGGTAAAGAAAAGAAAAACGAATAGAGGGAAAAGACGACTAAGAAAGAATCATATAAAAACCAAATATAAATGAAAGAAGTTTAAGTAAAGAAAGAAAATAGTAAAAAAACAGCAAAACAAAACCAAAAAAAAAAACATGTGGTAAAAACCAAAGAAGAAATTTTTGAAAATAGAATGTTAATTATCATTGTAATACTAGCCTTTTCCTTCTAAGGTAACACAGGGCATTCATTGACTGCTAGAAGGAAAAGGCCAGTGCCAGTTTTGATTGAAGTTTAAAAAATTTTTCTCTTGAAACAATTTTATACGAAAATGGGTTTCTCATGGCTAGAAACTGTTAATACATCTTTTTCTTGAATTGTTATGGGCTTCCTTTAACATAAATTTGAAGTAGAGTGGAAAGTGAACATCTAGGTAACGCCATTATTTCTCAAATAATCGATTTTAGTTCTTGATGCTGTTGACCGTCCTCAGCCGACGCAGTTTTTATTATTTGGATAAGTTATTTTTGTAATCATTTCACCCCAAGCAAAGCGGGACCGACTTTAGTGCACTCAGGGTAACAGTGAGGGATAAGACTGGGTACAGGTGGCACAGAGGAAAAAATAAAACATGAACGGGCTTCAAGAAGATAGAAGATGGCAAATGACGTTGCATTTAAAGTTTTGGACATTGTAGTTATCAGGGGAGCAAGTAAACGGAAGGGATTTTCTCAGATGGAAAGTGCGAAAAAAGAAACTTGTGAAGTAGGAGAGGTGGTTATATTTAATTGTTTCAACGATTTTCTTCAAAGCAAGACAATAACGTCTCTAAGCCGCAAGGGGCTACTGAGAGTGAAAGAGAATGGACATATTTTAGAAGGAACATAAAATCCGACCCTAACAGGAAACAAGTGATAAACCTATACTCCTGTTCAAAAAACTGGGGAGGTGTGTTAAGGAGAATAATAATAAATAAAACATCTGAGGTCATTCGGAGACTTTAGCTGTATAGAGTTGGAGTAGACTTTAACAGGGATCAGAAAAACATCTTAAAAAAAAAAAAAGAAAATGAGGGACACACGTCTACTTCTGATCAAAAGACTAGGAAGGAGTGTGAACCGAGCAATTTGGTATAGTTTCTTGTGTTCTAAATCATGATATTTGAAATATATTATTCAGATAGAGTTATTTTATTCTTTTAATTATCATGTTACGTTTTTATGTGGGGTAGTAGGAATTTGTTTTCGTGTCTAGATATGGAAATGAGACATGATTTTTAGAGTGTTTATTATACTTATGTTATTAAGTACATATGTTTATTTCTGATCTTCTTTGTAATATTATGCGATTTCGTTTTTCATTATTTTTATTTGGCTTTCGTATGTCTTACATTTTTTTTAAAATATTTTTCAGTTTCCATATATGACGTGACACGTTTGTTTGCTTCGCATTTCTTATTGTTATTGTTTTTTCATAATCATATCGCACCGAACAAGGCATTTTATTGCGACTGTTTTCCAGGGGCTTACATAGGAGGAAAGTTACGAGAAAGAGTGACAGGTTATAGGGGGTATCAGGAAATAGTTAAGAGAAGGATGAGAATACTGATGAGAGTGGAGTGGACGGAAAAGGGAGCATGAGAGAGAGAGAGAGAGAGAGAGAGAGAGAGAGAGAGGATACAGGTTAGTGAGATAGGCGATGACTATTGACTTTACATTTAAATTCTTGGAGATTATAGCTGTCGGTTGGTACGTATACCTCGTATGTTAGCGAAAGAGACGTTAATGGGTTTGCGTGTTTTTGATTAGCTGGTATAATTTTGCTATTATGATAAGTGTGAATTCATGATTAGTGAGTTTTATTAGGAGTGAGGCATAGAGTAGAAACAGTCGGTCGCTGGATGCAGCAGGTGTGGGATGGAAACTGGCGCAGACTGCAGCGCAATGTGGCCTCAGGGTTGCTCACCGGAGAATCATGCAGGGACACCCACCCATATATATATATATATATATATATATATATATAATGGACATTTTTTTTTTATTTAACATTTTTAATAAATGGTTATATTGCTTGTATGTGTAAGACAAATTATATATATATATTTAAATATGTATGTATATTTAATAACTAAAAATGTATCAGCTATTTCAATACAAATTTCCTATTATCATTAATTATGAATTAATGTATTACACACGCACACACACATACATATGCATACATACATATACATATATGCATATATATATATATTACATACTGATATATATATATATATATATATATATATATATATATATATATATATCAGCATATAGTGTGAGTTTAGAAGAATCCAGAGGAGTATCCTGTTCATAAAGTGGTAGGATAACTCTCTAAGAGAGCTCTAAATATATATGTATATAAATACATACAGGGCAAATATGAGAAAAATTAAGGCAGACACGTTATTTCATGATAAATCATCAGCTTCCGTCTTTATGGTACAAAGGATTTTACACGAATGTAAAAAACTTTGTACAATAAGCTGATGATGGTTAGTCTGAAATAGGCCCAAACTTCCGATTTACCATGAAATAACGTGTCTGCCTTAATTTTCTTATATATATATATATATATATATATATATATATATATATATATATAATATTGGGAAGAAAACTCAACGAATATTTAGACGTTTATAAATCGAGATTTATTTCGACAGTGCAAGTGAACTTACATTGTCTCTTTCAGAACGTTGAAAAATAACACTTCTTTTGTCTGAACCTGACAATGTAAGTAAATTTACACCTTAAAACAAATCTCGATTTCTAACCGTCTATATATGTGTTAAGATTTCTTTCTATATTCTATAAAGCTTTGGATAATATTCATCGAGTTCTCTAGTTTCATCTAATTAGTAATTTATATTGATTGGATAAAATCTTTTCTATTATGCTCCCCGTCTTTACTAGTCTGTCATTCTCTTCTATATATATATATATATATATATATATATATATATATATATATATATATGTATTTATATATACATATATGACTATTTACGCTCTCACACCCTGATTGAGCACCCTGGAAAAATGGTAAACTTTGAAAAACAGTAGCTACTCTAGCATCTACGCATCGTTCATTCAGCAATGAATTAGAACACTCTTAGCTATTGGGCGTGTATAATGATAATATACACGCTAATGAGTATGTCTCCTTCTAGCTCAGGTAGAATCGCCGACTGAGGCCAATTCGGTCGGGTTTCAATCCTGGGTAAAAAGCAATCAGATGTCTAACCGTACTGATGAGCTGTGATACAGCGACACAGACCAATCTGCGGATGGATATATATATATATATATATATATATATATGTTGCTTCTCAGTAGTTTTAATGATAAAAGGTATTTTGGCCGAAAGATTTTTTGTGTTAATGTGGTCGATATCGGAATGTAGATACAGCGTTGATAGTTTTAATGCAATAATTTGTCATTCTAAACACAGCCCCGATGAGTGAAGGCATCATAATTGTGTCCCCCATGGAAGTTCGAAGTTGGCATGAACCTGCTCAATAAAAGTGACGCATGTTGTAGTTAGCACATCCTATTTTAAATATTTAACAAATAATAATGTTGCAAGTGAAAGGCAAAATTATATATATATATATATATATATATATATATATATATAATTAGGAAATGAATAAACAAGTAGATTCAAACCTATTGTTCATGCATTTATTTTATTAAGAAAACTTAGTACAAAGTAGAGCTTAATATTGTAATTTTGGTCAGACAATGGTTTATAAAAGCATTATATCATTACACCGAAAATGTATTTTTCAGAACAATGCTGTTCCTCTTCAGGTGATATTTGAAAATAAATGGTGAAAATGATTTATTTAGAAAATATAAGATGAATTTATGGTTATTTAGAAAATTAGGGAGTGGTAGTTGGAGGATATGTTTGTAGGTGTGTCAATATTGTTTAATCAAAAATGGGAATTAAGTTGAACATTACGGAAATGCATCAGAGTAGCCTGATGTCATGGCATGACACTTTTTAATTTTGTCTCTAAGATACATAGTGGAACCATACATTATTTAAATGAGTAGACAATGGTTTTTAACAGCAGGATGAATTTCAGGTTGTTTTGTTTTTCATTTGATTTTGTACTACCTCATGAGTTAAAGGGGCTGGAATGTTTAGGTTAGAATTAGAATTATATAATTATGGCATATATTGTATTCATGAAAACCATATAAGTACTGTGGGGGGCATTTATTTTAGTCAGTGCATTGAATACCGTTGCCATATCTGGTCGTGTGCTCCTTCTATTCATCTCGGGGTTCTTGAGAAAACCCAAAGAAAATCTTCAATGTAATAAGTCCTGATTTGCTAACTCAAATTTAATCACTTTCTTACCGACATGACGTGGCTTCCTCTGTCTTTTTTTACAAATATTTCCTTGGCAACATATTTGATTATCTATTTTTCCTGCTGGCCAGTCGGCGTGGATTTAAGCGTGTTACTTAACTGGCATCTAGGTTTCAGTCTTTTACCGGGAAAATAATTTATATGCTAACAGTGTCTTATCTTGCTTGCACTTTCAGCTCGTGAAACACCCTTCCATTCATTTCCCGCCTTTTGAACTCCCTTTCATTCATTACCCGCTTTTAGAACTCACTTTCATTCATTTCCCGCCTGTGGAACTCACTTCTATTTCAGGCCCTAACAGCTACAATCTTCAAATGCAACATTAGTTTCCATCTTCTTGAATACCGTTCATCTTTTATCTTTTCTTCAATATCCCCTGTATCTTGACTTTTCCCTCACTGTAACCTCCTGTGTACTAGTGACGATCGCGCCATGCTTGGCGTATAATGATTAAAAATGTCTGTTCAATATTGCTCTATGGTCGTTTTTTATTTAAGATTAATTTAGGTATGCTTAGTGCCATAACTGTAGGCCATTAAGTGACAATCAATATCCTTAGTTAACAACTCAGACTTGGTTGCCATTGCTACTGTTGCACAGGTTACTTTCGTTTCTTAGCTACTATAGTAACAACGAACATCTCCTACTTTTAAAGACTGCAAGTAGCAACATTGGAGTTGAATTTGAGGAATAGTTGATTTACTCAAGTTTTTTTCCCGTTATACGTATGAGTATTTAACAAACATCTTTAAATTCGTTTTCCATATCTAATCTTCTCTTCATTCAATACTCTTTCTAACTTTGGCCTTCTTAAATTCCGGCTATTTTGAACAAAGACATTGAAGTACCCGGTAATATTTACCAAGCTTAGCTTCTAGTATAAAACATTCAATGATGATAGAACCTACTAATTTGCAAATTGGTTGTTCAAGTAGTTGATAATTAAGGGCACTTGGCCTAATAGATATAAAGACATTGGCTGACAAATCTATTTACCTTACGATCATGATCTCAGTACCAAGCAACAACCAGTATCCCAATTAATGATTAGACATAATTTAATTGTACCAAGCATCTTTTAGCTGAGATAGCACAACGATTACAATCTGATTACTATATATATATATATATATATGTGTGTGTGTGTGTGTGTGTGTGTGTGTGTGTGTGTGTGTTCAATATACAAGGCTGATTCAATAAATAAGGTGAATTTTTCGGTATAAGGACTTCTAATTTGTAATTTTTTTCTTTTACTTCATTTTCGAAGGGATTTACATTTTTGCAGATTGAAAAAAAAAACTTTGAGAGTTTTGGAGATTAACTCAGATGGCCGACAAAGAAGCATGCTCCAGGATTGAACAGAAGTCAGTGATCAAGTTGAAATTCATAGAAGAATGTCAACTGTTTATGGTGCCACATACTTCAGCCAAATAAATATCTACAGGTGGGTTAAATTGTTTAAAGAAGGACGGAGCAGTGTTGAGAATGATGACAGGCCTGGGAGGTCTCCTGAGGTGATCGAATCAGTCAATGACCTCATTCAGTTTTACAGAAGAGTGACAGTGCCAAGTACTGTGAACTGCTGAGACAGGTCAAGAAAAACATAAAGAACAAACGTAGGAATCATCAGTCACATGGAGTTGTCTTCAATCAAGACAACTCAGGGCCTCACACAGCAGCCCAAATGGTGCAGACCATCAATGAGCTGGGCTGGGAACTGCTTCCTCATCCCCCTTACAGCCCAGACTTTGCACCTTCAGACTTTCACCTGTTTGGTACCTTGAAGGCGTTCACGAAAGGCACGAAGCTTGAAAGTGACGATGAAATCAAAAGTGCTGTGAGCGATTGGCTGAGGCATCAATACAAAGTTTTTTACGGTGAGGGAATACGGAAGCTTGTGCACAGAAGGAAAAAGTGTGTAACACTGTTGGAGACTATGTTGAAAACAAAAACAAAGTTTTTATCTGTATTAGAAGTATTTTTACTGAAAAATTAACCTTATTTATTGAATGACCCTCGTACATATATATATATATATATATATTCAGATACTTTAATCCAAGCGGAAAAAGCAGGAAGTTAAATTCCAAAAATCAGATCCTAATTAATATTAAAAATTTTATTTTAATATTAAAAAAATGATATAGGAAGAGAGCTCCATGTAATAAAATATTACAGAGCAAATATAAATTAAAATAGGATTAATTCAAGGATGTTGGATGACCATTTAGATATGAAAATCCCACGGGGGATAACACATCACCTCAGCAACAAAAAAATCGTTTCAGAAACTGGAGAAAAATCAGTCTAATTTCCCTTTTTAAATAGATTTGCAAAGAAATTAAAAAAAGAAAATTAAAAAAGAAAAAGAAAAAGATAAAACAAAATCAAAATCAAAATCAAATCAAATAAACAAGAAAAGAAAAATTGGCATCGTCTGGGTTCGCAAAAAAGGAAAGAGAATTGTAACTTAAAAAGAACGGACGGCGTGTTGAATTGATATAAGGTTAAAACGGAAAAAAGGTGGTAGATAAGAGAGATAAAGGAAGGGAGGGAAAAAAGAAAAGAAAGAAAAGATTTTTGATATATTACAGACGCTGGACATATTCAAAAACCTAACTTCCTTATATATATATATATATATATATATATATATTAATTATTGGAACTTAATTATAGTGGGAACTTTGAACTTGAAGTAGAAGCACTTTTTTATTTATTACTACGCCACGGGTATTCAATATTTAAATTTATATATTACATATATATCAATAATTTTGTCTTTTAATTAGATGCCATGTATTTATTTAATTAATATTTCATATACGAAATGGCTACTATATATATATATATATATATATATTGCTCTGTAATTTTAATTACATTGAGCGCTCCACCTGTGTCATTTTTTAATATTAAAATTTTAATATTAATTAGGATCAGGTTTTGGAATTTACCTTCGTACATTTCCGTTTGGATTAAAGTTATTTAAACACACACACACACAGACACACACACACATATATATATATATATATATGTGTGTGTGTGTGTGTGTGTGTGTGTGTGTGCAACTAAGTTAGCCGCACAACCTGTTTTCTCTTTATTCTTTTTTCACCGTTTCAAGTTTTTTCTTTTTTTTATATTTATTATTCCTTCCAGATTATCGTCTTTACTTTTCTCTTACGATTTTTTTAAACTATCCAAACTTCTAGGCAACAATTAACAAGATTATCACAACAACTTAACCCTTTTCTTTTTTTCATTTGCCTTCTCGCTAAGACAACTCTGTGTTTGCAAACGTTGTACACATGATAACTAACGTATCAATAAGGATTCCTCAATGTTGAAAGAAAATGAAAACAGTACCTAAAGACACTAAATTAACCCCAAATAAATTTAACTCCAAAGTAGCCTCAAAGAGAAACAGACACCGGAAGTTTGACATTTCCAAACAACTAAAACTCGAAACGGTGACTGATATACACAATTTGACCGCCAAGATCTTCCCGCTTTCATTTCCAGATGTTTGCTTTCGTGAAGATATTATGATGCTCTTTCCTGTCATTAAAATGTCGAGAAGATGCAAAAAGAAAATTAAAACCTCCAGCTAATATTCTCGTTTCAGAGTGAAGGTACTTGGAAAACTCGGACAGAAGTAGTTCTTTCGTTTTTTTTCTCCTAATTCTTGTCATGGCAGAATATTTTGCGGAAGTTATTACCCTTTATTCGACGAGAGATTCACTTGTATGTGCGAATTTTACTGAAAGTAATGGAGAAGGGAAAGATGGAAAATGGCCGAAAAAGAAGAAGAAGACAAGAAGAAATAAAATAAAATAAAATGTTTAGTAGGAACTGTGAAAAAGAGAGGGGAATTATGGTTGTCGCAATCTTTCTAGATGGCAAACAAATGTCTTATAAAAAGCACACTGCACAGCGGGCAACTTTAATTAAAAGTTCGAGTTTCTCTTGCGAAGTATTGAAGCAAAGCCCTCCGGGTTTGCATAAAAGAGAAACATTTTGTTTTTGATTTTTTATTCTCTCTCTCTCCCATGTCACCGCATCAATATGAATAGAAACATGAACTAAATGAAAACAAATTTATTTCCTGTCCGCTTAATGTTCGAGCCTAGGCTTAAAACCGCCATTTCGAAAGATGAATTTCAATTGATTCGTGAACGATTATACGGCTTATTTTTTTATCGTTTCACCCCAAGTAAGGTGGTAACGCCACTGATGCGCAGGGGGCTACATAAAAGTAAACGATTAAATAGAAAGAGAGTAAAGAGAAAGACGAACCAGTGACAGGGGATGTCAGAGAAACTGCAAGAGAAGGATGAGATAATAGGTGTGATGACAGTTGGGAGATAGGAAAAGAACAAGATATACAGAGTGATGTAGAAAGAACTGGAGTCAAGTGGTTAAGAGAGGGATATTGACATTGCATTTAAATTTCTTGAGGTTGTAGCCTTCAGGAAAGCAAGAATATGGAAGCTAGTTCCACAGGCGGAAAGTGAGAGAAAAGAAGCTGGTAGAATTGTCGTTTGTATTTGGTTAATTTAACTATAAGTGGGTGGGACCCAGTTGCCAGTTGCCAGGGTAAACAACTGTGGCAAGAGCACCAGTGACTTAAGTTCGTCGGAGTAGAAGCCATGAAAATATCTATAGAACAGACAAAGGGAAGCCACATCCTGTCGGTGAGAAATCGGCTGGAGTCGAGCCACTAAGTCGGTACCTATCACATTACTGATTCTCCTTTGGAGCCTCTCAAGAACAATGGGATGAACAGAAGGGGCGCCTGACCATATATGACAGCAGTATTACATGCACGGACGGATGGTTGATTTGTATATATGTAAAATTAAGAAAATATTTTTTGATTTCTTTCTGGGAGATAATAATGGCTTAGGGATACAAGTCGTAGCTATGGGAGAAGGAGTTGTATCCATACATTTCCCTATAGTACTTGCGTGTAAGTGAATACAAAGAACGCAATAGGAATTAGAACCCGCCTCTCTGGTTAACAAATCCGAGACATTACAACTACCCACGCATCCTAGATTAGTGCTCGTGTCATTCTCAAACGGTTTCCTCTCGAGATACTGACCAGGCTAGACTTTGCTTAACCTCGGTGATCGTACGTTAACGCGTGTTTCAAATGATGTGGCCGTAAACCTCTGAATTTCAAGAAAGATACTTGAAATAACATTCCTTATAAATTGTGTCCCATTTTCGTTTCTGTTTTGTAAAACGAGTCTTGATTGACAAATATTATAATCGAGACTAGATAAAAAAAGGACAAGATTTCAAATATTGTGTTTCAAAACGTACATTCTCTATCTGCTTAAAATATAGGTGAAGCATAATTTTAGTCCTGAATATTAACCCATGTTTGTATTCTACTACAAAAATCTTGGTGTATAGTTAATAAAATAACCAGTTTTGCGGTTCAAGAAGAGATAAAAGCCAAGTTTTCTAATATTGACTCTCAAGACATTTTGGCATTATCCCCTTGAAATTCTGGCGAAACATAATCTTTCTCCTAAAGTCTATCATTTTTCAGTTTTATATCATTAGTCAGTTAATCGTCATTTATTATACAAGCTTGGGCGATCATGTCTATTTTAAGAGATGACTGACTTGGTAGAATTTTTTTCTGCAGTAGGTTGTCATTTCTTCTTGCAGTAGACTGGTTGCAAACTAAGGCTATACAAACCAATCTCTCCCGCTATTCATCCCATAGATAAAGGAAAAAAAGATTATTTAATGATTTAATACCTTTCCCATGAGCATTTGTATGTAAGCGAATGAAACGATTTCAACAGGAATTCGAACTCGACTCTCTGACTATTCATTACGTAATATATATATATATATATATATATATATATATGTGTTTTACAGATATTATTACTATTTTCATCGCACCACACACACACACACACACACACACACACACACACACACATATATATATATATATATATATATATATTTATTTAGTGTATCGAGGCAGCAGATAATTTTGTAAAACATATACGGTTAAATATAACAGACAATTAATGTCTTTTATGTTTAATCATTAGCCGTTCTAAGCATCGTATTTTGGCTGTAATTTCAGGTGAAAATAAAGACAAAAATTCTCCAGCATTTGGATAATTTTTTCTTATGCAGGTTCCAAGCTTTATGTCAACACAAGATAAAATCATTTTTCCTGATGGATGTCTTTATGTTAACGTCCCTGTAAACTCTCTGAAAATGACTCATGTGAGCCGAAAGTTTTGAACCAGCACAATAAAAATTATCAAAATGTTGGATAATTTTTGTCTTCTTTTTCACCTGAAATTAATGCCGAAATACGATGCTTAGAACGGCTCATGATTAAACAAAATAGACATCCATTGTCTGTTATATATATATATATATATATATATATATATATATATATATATATATATATATTAAAATCCTTGATTAATGACCATCGATATAAACAGTACTGGGATCGGAGATGAAGTGAAAATACAAGATTTCGCGTGCTGAATTTAAAAACAAGAGCTTTTTACTTGTTCAACTGATCTCGCCTGTTTATGCGCCCTTTCTCAGATATGCTCTGGTATTAACATCTGTCTGGTTGTGTTGTGTTTTCTGAGCATGTATAAACAACTGATATTAGTAGGCTACTCTAGTCGACTTTATAATTTCTCGATACTGACAGAAGATTTTTACAGTTCGAAAACAGTATAATTATATTGCCAGCTTAATTAAATTCTGCATAAACCATACTGGTGAGCAAGAGTAAGCAGTAGAAAGGTTGTGGTAACACAAACTTTCAGTGTAGGGGGTCCTAATTTGAAAATATGAATTTGAAATCTCAGAAATTGATTATAATATATCTAGAGAAGAAAAAGATATATCTTTAGAGAAGCAGACTTCCATTTTTTTTGTTGCATAAAATATGAAAAAAAAAAAAAAGAAAAGAATAGAAAAGAAAGAAAGAGAAGTGAAGAGAAAAATCAAGCAAATTTTTCATAACATGCATTACGCATTTCAAACAATCTTCATAAAATTTCTTCAGGACTTGGCAAAAAAAAAATAAATAAATAAATAAAAAAATCATGGCGTATTTCTCTCACGAAACTAGCGCGTATGAAAAACAAACATGGCGTTTGATTTATGATATATCAATAATAGGGACAACCATTCTCGCCCTGTACAGATTGCCATAATTCTGGATTTGTAAGTTCGACATTTCAATTGATCATCTAAAATTTGGCAGCCGCAATTCCGAGCAGAAAATATTGGCGATAAAAATCCGTAATCCATCTTGTGAGACCATCATATAGATTTCACAGCAGCCTCGAAATGCTAGGGTTCAAAAGGCTGTTTTGGGTTGATAGGTTAGGATTCAGTCTAGAAAGGCCGGTGAAGACGGAGGTGTGGGCGTGTAGATTATTATAAAAATTCTTCAGCCTTTATTTACATTCATTCGGCACACACATTCGGCACACACATTCGACACACACACACACACACACACACACACACACACACACACACACACACACCTACATATGTATATAGAGGTAGAATTGCCAACTGACGCTAAATTGGTCGGGTGTCAATCCTGGGTAAAAAGAAATCGGATGTCTAACCGTACTGATGAGCTCTGATACAGCGAAACAGATCTGTCTGCGGATGACTATATATATATATATATATATATTTACGCTCTCACATCCTGATTGAGCTCTCTGGAAGAATGGTAGACTTTGAAAAACAGTAGCTACTCTCGCATGCACGCATCGCTCATTCACTAATGAATTAGAGCACTCTGGCTATTGGGCGTGTATAATGACAATATACATGCTAAAAAGTCTTCCTGCTTCTACCGAACGCTCATAGCCCAGAGGTAGGATCGCCGACTGATGCCAATTCGGTCGCGTTTCAATCCTGGCTAAAAAGCAATCGGAGTCTAACAGTACTGGTGAGCTGTGATACAGCGAAATAGATCTGGATGCGGATGACTATATATATATATATATAGTCGCTTATATATAATGTCGCGTAGTAAATATATCGCGTATATAATCTTTATAAAGTTCAAGAAAGTTGAATGCATTGTGATCAGCAAAAAAAGGACCCCAAAATGTCAAATGCAGGAATACTAAGATCAAACACGTGTAGAAGTGTTAATACCTGGGAAGTGCTTTGACTGAGAATGGAAAGTGCAACACAGATCCGAAGACGAATTGCCATAGCCAATTACGCGTTTCAAGAACTAAGCAGAATGTTGAGAAATACGTGGGTTTCATTGGAAACAAATAAAAGACTGCTAGACTGTTATGCGATATCTGTTTTTCTATATGGCAGCGAATGCTGGATTATCTCTTCAACGGTAAAGGAGAGAATCGAGGTAAAAGAAATCTGGTTCTACAGAAGGATGCTGAGCATATGATGGATCTGCAGAATGATGCTGAAGATATCATGAACTGAGCGTGAGAGCCACGACAAGGGTTTGGAGAGGGAAAAGGAAAGTAATACTTGACATCAGGAAGAGACAGCTGACGTTTCTGGAGCACGTAATAAGGAAGGAAGGTATGAAGAATCAGATACACACAGGGCAGAAAGAGAGACAGAAGAAGCAGCGCGTGATATACTTTATAGGCAAGTGGATGTCGGGTTTGGGAGAGATACCAAAGATGCAAGTATTGAGAGCTACAAGTTATAAGGGAAAGTGGAACTCCATAATCGCCTATGTCCTGAAAGGACACGGCACCTATACGAGAAAGATGAACCAGTAGTATTCGAGACTAGACTTAGATGTTTTTCAGAAGAAGGGCAAAAAATTAAATAACTGACGTCTTCCTAGCTTCAGCAAGCAGCGAAACTATAATGAACAATTCTGTTATGGCATACCACAAACAAATGGATAACTTAACTTTCGTCGAAATTTCAGGAATGGTAAAAAGACATTTATGACCTAGAAAAAAACAAAAAAACAAAAACGTGTCATAGAGGAAAGAACCAACTTTCTGTTCATTAAACAGAAACAAAAGGAAAGAATTATACAATAGCTTCACAGATTAGGAAAAGCTAGCAGTTTATACGAATTTGAAAAACTTAGATCTCAAGAGTTTAGAGTATTGAGGACGAATGCAATTAATTGATGGCATGGCTGGTATATCTTATAAATATAAGATATTGAATTTTTTCTCTAACTGCAAGACAGTAAAATAAGAGGGGGAAGAAAAATGAAATAAGCGACCTCTTTCGGAAGATTGTGAGGCTATAATGCAAATTTCTTTTATGGCATACCCCAAACAATAGGAGAATTCGCCGTTAAACAAAATCCAAACTCAGTATAGTTGTATATACACTGGCAGCACAAAGTACAGATGAAATTGATAAGTTTTACTGTACGCTTAGACAACGCAAGGCTCAAGACATAACGCAAGTAATACCAAACAATGGGAGACCAGTGTGCCAAAGTCGGTAAGCAGAGAGATGGTGAAATAGCTGGCAGATTTGAACTAGAAACTCGTAATGAACGATGAGAGAAATGGATCCATAAATGCTCCGCAAATGATAAGGTAGTAAAAAACATCTGGTTTCAAGAACATTCAAGATGTATTTGGACCTAGAAAAGCCCAAGACGAGAAACGGAAAGCTATAATCATATGACAATCAATAAGCAATTCAAAAATGCAGTTTTACTGTGCAAAACACACAATTTACAACTGCGAGACCGTCTACCTTTCTGTGATTCGTAAATTTAGAGGAAAACAAGGAAAATTGGAGCGGGTCAAGGCAGCCCTTAAAATGCAAGAGAACAGACCCCCGAATGACGCCACAGTGAAGAAAAAAACATATAGACAGTGCTAAAAGCAGATACAATCAACAAAATAAAAATGGAAACTTGAAGTAAGACACATTAAGAGAAGCTTTTAGCAACCTCAGCAATTGAGATCATCCTAAAGAACAATCAGTCGGTCAATTAAGTGCCATACGGGATACCGAAAAGGACATGACTGACTGGGAAGAATGTTTTTCCGCAGTAGGTTGCCATTAGTTTCTGCTGTAGACTGGTTACCAACCAAGGCTTTAAAACCGAATTTGTATTGCTATTAACCACTAGCTGAAGGGTGAAGAGACGGATATATATTTTTCCATGGGTATTGGAACTTAGGTAAATGCAACGAATTCAACTGGAGTTCGAACTCGCCTCTCCGGTTTCTCGTTCCGAGCGGATATACCCTACAACGCACATCCTAAAAACAATAGACAACGAAAAAAAAAGAAGAAAAGAATGGATTACAAATTAAATTCTCGGCTTGATGAAAAAGAGATAAAACAATGCCAAGGCACGTTAAAAAATCAATACTACTCCACAAAAATAGGAACGAACCCAGACGAGGTAAATGTCCAGATATAGAAACAATGAGTATCACATATATGTATTTAAAAAAAATAAGAGAACTAACAGAACAATATACATGTCATTAACAGGATTCATACAGTCCAGGAATGAGACACTTTTGAGAAAGAAAAATGCTTCAGAGAACGAAACCGGACAACTGGCAATGCATAGAAATCTTGAAGGACCAGAAATAATGAGATTCTGCAGAAACAAAGCAGCAGGATAAAAAAAAATATTGTAATAGAGTCGCTAGCAGTCGAAGATGATTTCTGTATCTACTAGTTTATCGAAATAATAAATGAAATATACAACAATGATGATATACCAGAAAACCTCAGTAGATCTATTTTCATAGCACTACGTAAGAAGCCAGTTGTAAACCGATGTGAATTTCATGAAACAATCAGCTTCATGCGCCATGTAATTTATCATCTGAATTCTGATGATTAAAGCGAAGAATTAGACGGAGAGATACAAGAACAGTGGTTTCGTTAAAGACCCTGGAATAAAGAATGCTATATTTATGATCAGAATTATACCAAAAAAAGCATCACAAATGCAAAAAGATGCATACCTATATTTTATAGATTATGGAAAAGCGTTTGATAAAGTACGTCCCAAAGAATTGTTGGAAAGGACATTATAAGAATCTAGAATCTTGCATACGGATAGATCATGACTTCAGTAAATACACAGAAATAGCGATGTGAAACAAGCGTGTCTCGTCTCACTGAACTTATTCAACCCATGCATTGAGAATTAGAAGCCCTACAGCAATACGTTAATGGATGCCAAAGTCTTAACAACTTCAAATATGCAAATGACACCGTACTGATAGAAAACACAGAAATGAAACTACAATGTCCAACAGAAAGTAAAGAAGGAAAGCAAGAACAAATAACAAGACATCAATTGCAAGAAGACGGAATATATGTTTGTTAGCAAATGAATGAGTCAGATATGCAAATTACACATTAGAGCTACCAAAATCAAGAGATTACAACAAAGTAAATATTTGGGAAGTATTTTGGCAGATGACAAAAAGTTCGACATTGAAATCCAAGGGCGTTTCGAGATAGAGAAAGATGCCTTCGAAAAGAGAACGAACCAGAAAAACTCGTTGGAAATAAACAAAACGAAAAAAAGAAAAACGAGGAAAAAAAGAGTATTGAACTGTTATGCAATATCAATCTTCTTATATGGACGTGAATGTTGGACAATCTTTTCACAGGCGAAAAAGGGACTTGAAATAACAGAAATATAACCCTACAGAAGGTTGCTGAGAATTAGACGGTCTGAACATGTGTGTGACTACGAGTTTTAAATTAGGTGTATACAAAAGATGTCGGATATGTGTTGTGCTGCAGTGGATATCGGCTCGGAACGAGAAATCTGAGAGACGAGTTCGAATTTCAATTTAATTCCTTGTATTCACTTACGTGCAAATACCATTGGAAAAGGTATTAATCCGTTTCTTCCTCCTAGCTATAATTTAAATAACAGGATGGATTGGATTCTTTAGACTTAGTTGGTAACCAGTCTACCGCATAAAGTAATGGCAACCTACTGCGGGAAAATCTTCTGCCCAGTCAGTCATGTCTCGAAAAATACATGATCGCCTAACCGTGTATCCCGTATGACAATTATTTGACTGTATATAAAAGAGATAACTATATTTAACCTCAGATAGTAGCAGTCAAACTTTCTAGGATATATGAAAGGAGGAAAGAGAGCTTGGAAATGTTGACACACGCAGGACGGATTGAGGGACCGATAAAATAATACATAACCTACCTAGCGTGCTTCAGTAAATGAATTACGGAACAGGGTTTAGGAGAGATAACAAAATGACAACATTTACAAAGAACAGGACATTGTGGAGAGTCATGATCGTCAACGCCCAGAAGGGTTACGTCACATAGAAAACGCATGCAGAACAGCGTTTGTATTTTAGTCGTGAATGTTCTCATAAAATCATTTCAGCCATAACGCATTTTGCACACAGATGTTGCTGTAAAATATCCTTTTATTCCACTTTTGATAAAATCCCAATTATATACAGTAGAATATGTTTATATGCTATTACATCTTTTTATCTTCTATTATGCGCCATGTCCATTCAGGACTTAGTGGATCATAGACCTCGACCACTTTCTGTCCCCTGTTGCTCTTAATATATTTTGTTTTCTTATTACTCCCTAATCCTGATCTACCATTCATTTGATTAAGTAAGTCACGCGCTGTTTTCCCCTGACTCTCTTTCCCTCTAACCGCCCTGTGAGTATCAGATTCTCCAAGCTCTCTTCTTCATTACGTGTACCAGAAACCTCAGCTGTCTCTTTCTGATGTTAATTATAAGTTTCTTTTTCGTTTCTATTCTCCCCAAAACCTAGTCGTTGCTCATGTGTTCAGTTAATATTATCCTCAGCATCCTTCTGTAGAATTCTGTTTAAGTCTTTCCTTCATCTTTGAAGAGATTATCTAGCATTCACTGCTATATAGAAGGGCAGATATCACAAAAGAGTTCAGTACACTTTCCTTTGTTTCTAACGAAATTTTCGATGCGTCCTTGGCCATGACAGATCTCAGTGTCGAATTTTCATCCTGCATTAGAACACCTCCCAGTTATTTATATTTATACGCTTATAATTGGTTATTTAGAGATACTGAAACCAATTATCCCACTTTTGACGAGAAACTTCATGTAGGTCACGTGACGGTCGTTTAGTAACCTCACTGTAAGTGATAAAAGAGTGTCAGTCGTTCAGTGACTTTTCAGGAGTCGAAGCGATCACTTGGTTTGCCCGGGACTTCTGCGTCCGGGTTCCTACGTGATGCAGCTTACAAGCTTATGGCACCATTTATCTTGAAAATACATATTCTTCAATCATAAAAATATCTCCGAAGTATTTCTGTTGGGAGGTGGGGAACAAACTAAAGTAAAAATGCTCGTTTGCGTAATATGTCCTCGCTAACGACATAATAGATGAATTCGGTCCGCTCAAATCTGTAATCCTAAAAATAACTTCCCCAGAAACACAGGCGAATGTCCATATTATATGTAAAACTCTATCTTTTCGTTCTCTTTTTAAACTTCTTGTTGACTCGTATATTTCCTATGCGTGGGACACGTGTGGATATGTTTATATCATTGTGTACATGACTTAGCGGTATCAAACTCTCTCTAAGGAAAATAACAAAACATGTTTTATTATTTTTCTTTCAGGTATTCCGTTCCATCTGAAAAAGTGTTATTATATCATGGATGTGATAATGCTCATAATGGGGGAAGTATGAGAGAATTAAACTTTCTTCTATAGCGCACCCATTATCTGAGTCAGTATTGACAAGATATTATTTACTTCCATGACGTTATATTATTACGTTGTAAGCTTATAATCTAACTATAGCCTGAAGTTTAAATGCTTTGCTTAATTTTATCCGGTTAAACGAGTTAACGGACGATCAGTCGATGGATAATCGGTGGTTCGCTTGTACAACCTATGGAGATTTATTGATTTACTGATTTGTTTTTATTTAATGGTTTATTAACATTTGTTAAGTTATTTAAAGCCAAAAATATTTTTTGATTTAAAGGACAGTTGCCAGTAATAAATCCTTATAATTATGGAGCTCAGACGGGCATGCGAGATGGGCTTTAATAGTTTCCACAAACATTAGGGAACACAACAAACCATATCTAAAGTTATTTATGAATGGAACGTTGTCTGTGCGTGTGTGTGTGTGTGTATCAGTTACCTATAGACTCCGAAACGGCTGAACCGATTTTCTTGAAAATTTACACAGTTTTACTATAAGCGCCTGCAAGTGTTCTTAGTTAGGTTTTGTATCGAGGTAACCGCGATAAATATCGAAAATCGATAATCGAAATAAAACGGGTTATAGAAAGAGTGGTCCAATTTTAATCAAATTTGATACACTCATGGAAAAAGACATAAGAAACGATATTCAGAAGTTTCAAGGTTACATTTCTTACAGTAGTGCAGAAAATCGATAATATATATATATATATATAAAAGGCAATGTGTTTGTGTGTGTGTCTGTTTATCTGCTTGTATGTCAGTATTTTTTCAGCCCTTTTATTTTAGTTTTTGCTTCGGGTTTGGCTCTAAGTAGGTATAATTGTAATTCTTAGTCTCAGCCATGATATCATTTACTCAGAGGACTTATTTAGCCTTCAAAATTCAGTTGGCGACGAAAAAAACCTATTTGATATCGATACCAGGAAATCAAAATTTGACTTATATCCATTCATTTTTCTTTCAGTCTACGGTTTCACTTTAACTGGAAAAAAGTATTACTTTTTAGTCTTTCTTGCCAACGTCCAAAGAGTCTGAGCTCCAGGACCATGGATTAGTTTGAAAGCTTTCATTACACCCAAGCAACGCCGGGCTATACTGGCAGGCGAAACATAAACTCGGCTCGCAGAATCGCATTTTAGATGAAGAGGAATAAAGGAAAGTCACCGAGGCTACAAAGATTGGGTGGTTAAGAAGTTGTGTAAGCGGGGAAAATGACATCCACTTGGAAAGGGAAAGAATAAAGATGTGAACAAGTCAACTTGATCACAAAGAGGAAAAAGAAAAGAACAGATATTTTTGTTGGCAGCGATTATTGAAAAACTTAACAAAGAAGAGTTACGTGTTTTTTACGGCTTTTCAACTTTTTAGATGTGAGTTGTAGCGCAGTGGATGTCAGCTCGGAACGAAAAACCGGAGAGTCGAGTTCGAAAACCAGTTTAATTCGTTGCATTCGCTTACACACAAACACCCTTGGAAAGGTGTTAATTCGTCTTTTCCCTCAAGCTATGAGTCAAATAACAACAGATTGGGTTCTATAGCCTTGGTTGGCAACCAGTTTACCGCATTATGAGATGGGAACCTACTGCGGGAAAAAAATCTTCTATCCAGTCAGTCATGTCACTTTCTAGACATGATCGCCCGAATGTGTATCACATATGGGATTTAATTGACTGTAAGAGAAATGGAAGATTCGTATTTTGTCATTTTTCCCGTGAAAGTGAATATAACGAACCCAATTAGAATTGGAAGTCATCTCTCCGATTTCCAATTCTGTTTCGTTATCCATTACACGACCCGCTGACCCAAGCACATAACACCTGACATTCCCCAGCAGACACCCATCTAGATACTGACCAGATTCCACGTTGCTTAAATTCAGTAATCGCACGAGAATGAGTGTTTCGGCGTGATATGGTCATAAGCTCACGTGTTGAGAATAGGAATGCTTTCGGTAAAGACGCCATGTTTTTAAAATAGCTGGCACCATTCGATTGCGTCGACAAAAAAAGAATCATCATTGTTAGATTTGCTACCAGTAGAAATTATTCCAGTGTTTCGCGCGTATCGGCATCTGAGTGTTTCACCTGGCACCGCTGAAACATTTCTGCTTAGCCTGACCGACACTAATTCGTTGATAGGCAGGTCCAGTTACTTAGTCTGTGCTTTGTTCTTCAATTTTAACCTATCCCCACCCGACCGATGTTCATTCCCATCCCGATAACGCGTGGCTTCTAAACGATTGTCACTTCCTGACAATCTAATTGTACAATACACGGGAAGCTCCGTAGCCGTTCGTATTTCCTCGCTAAAGTGGATTAGAACATAGTGTTCATTGTCCAGAGGTCGTGAGTTCAAACCCTGAAACGCTGACCTCTGCCAATATTATTTGAGATTTAATCATTCACCGTGGACCTAATCATGGGAAGGTTTTCCTGAGCAACGGAGGCTGTGAACAGAGACAATTACTTTAACGGTAAGTACTTGGTGCTATTCGTGTGACCACAGCCTCGATATATTGCAAAAACCTTGACACTGTAATGTTGATGATAACAGGATGGATGTGTGCCTCATTACTGCAGTCTTGTGCCAGGAAATGTTAAGCCGCGAAAATTGCCTTGGGCACCGACTATATGTAGCTATATGGTTAGCTAAGTCGTTTCACACATTACCTAGTGAAGTGTGTTCGATTATCACTGAATGCTTCTGTCAGGCATCTTCTATTCTGCGTGGCCTTTGCAGATGTTGGGAATCATGGTACGCCACGACTTCCTGTTTTTGAAACCCTTAGTAAAGTTTGTCTTTTTGTCATATATGCTAATCCCTATTCTGCCAGCCATTTTCTTCCTCGTAGGTTATGTGATATTTCACTCTGCTCCACTTGCCTGTCCATCTTATCCTGTGAGTGTCATATTTTCCAAGCCCTCTTTCCTTGTTATTTTCCTAATAAGTTGTAACTATCTATTTCTGATATTATTACAAAAGTCCTATTAGTTTTCTTTTTCTGTAAAATTTTGTCGTTCCTCACACATTAGGTTTCGATATTCTCAACATCCTTCTGCAGAACCAAGTTTCTGTTGCTTCAAGTTTTTTCTTCATCTGTGAGGAAATTTTCCAGCATTCATTGTCATATAGCTTTCTCTACACTACATAACAGTTTAGTACTCTTTTCTTTGTTTTTAACGGTATTGTCGTATTTCTTAATACTTTGCTTAGATTTTGGAAGATACATCCGCTCTCCCAATGCGTCTTTTGTTTTCGGCATTGCTCTTTTTGTTCTCTGTTAAAACCATACCCAGTTATTTAAATTGCTGTACGTACTTTCTGTTGGTATTTCCGATTTGTAATTTGAATGTTCAACTTTTAATTATGCTGGGTGTCATGCATTCTGTTTTCTTAAAATTGATATTAATCCTTTTTTTTGTGGGGGGGGTTTCTTCACTATTTTAAGTAGACATTACATTCTGTGTCTACTAGCAATACTGTGTCATTTTTCTCGAGAATGTCTTTATTATTTTCATTTAATACGTTTCTAAAATTGTATTTTGTTGTCATTGTGTCTGTAATAATACAAATTTATGTATCACATATTAAGGTTAGTTTCGTATAAGGCAATAAAAATGAATATCTTGGCGATTGACTTACTAATCATGGAAGTAAAGTAAAAATTCTTTTAATCTAAACTTATTTCTAAATGGAACTTTGTCTCTGTGTGTGTGTGTGTGTGTGTGTGTGTGTGTGTGTGTGTGTGTGTGTGTGTGTGTGTGTCCGTTACCTATAGACTCCGAAACGGCTGAACCGATTTTCTTAAAACTTTACACAGTTGTACTATAATCGTCTGCGAGTGTTCTTAGCTAGGTTTTGTGTCAAGATAGCCCCGATAAATACCGAAAATCGAAAAAATCGGAAAATCGAAAAAATCGGAAAATCGAAACAAAATATATATATATATATATATATATATAAAAGGCAAGATGTTTGTGTGTGTGTCTGTTTATCTGTCTGTATGTCCTTTATACAATTCCACAATTTTTTTCCGGTTCTCACCAAACTTCACACAAATATTCTTTAAGCTGGACCATGGATTAGTTTTAAAGCTTTCATCACACCCGAGCAACGCCGGACTATACTGCTAGTAACATATATATCCATCTTTTATGCGCCATATCCCTTCAGTATCCATGTTATCATAGTGCTCTACAACTTGTCTCCAAGCCAATGCACAAAGGACGCGCTTTCACTATTTCTTACTGAAATTCAAAAGGCATATTTTCATTAATTGAAATATTTTTTCTGTAATAATAAATATCATAACGTAGCGCGGTTTGTATTTGTCACAAGTGGGGAAATGTTGTCGACTACTTGTCGATAACGTAGAGTCTATTTTGAATGACAAAACTTCTCTACTCCAGCATTTATTTAGTGCGTTTGTGGACAAAAAAAAAAAAGGAAAAAAAAAAGAAAACAACTCACAAAAGAATTTTTTTTGCAGGAGGAACTTCTCTTTTTTTTTTTTATCAAGGAATCTCACCATCTCACTAGTTACTGATTTGTCAATTCATGGGCAATTTCTCGGAGAACTTGCGGTCGTGATTGTCAATTGACCCTATCGTCATTCTGATATACGTTGCATTTTCAACTATCCCTGTGTGTCTGTTTGATTTATTTTAACTTAGTCTCCTTTTTTCTACTCACAGTCTTACTCTCACAAATGTGTGTGTTTGAAATGTATAAATTGAAATTTGAGTGAGTGTATTCAATTGAATTTTAAGAAATATAGTAAAATAAACATCATGTTAAGCCGCGAAAATTGCCTTGGGCTCCGACTATATGTAGCTATATGGTTAGCTAAGTACGAACAAGTAAGAAATCACGTAAACCAGATTTGATCAGCGATTAGCATTAGTGAAATATGTAATTTCTTTTTCAATAATTATGAATCTGAATATATATATATTTTTGTACTGCAGCCAATTCTGGTCTATGGTAATTCACAAGGGAGACACAAGTAATTTCTAGTTGGCGAGATATGCACGCCTTTTGCTTTGCTTAAAGCGACAGTTTCTATCACTATTAAGGTTGGTTTTCGTTCCAGAGACGATAGATAGACACTAAGCGAACAGAAAAAAATTGCGCATGACGATTGCATTGTTCAGCGTTACGTTTTTAATGGCCAGATGCGCCGAGATCAAACTGGCGAGGAAAAAAAGAATAGAAGTCCCAGTTCGAATTGACACAACACAAGAATGGTTAGAAAATGAAGGAATAAAACTAAACTAGAAGCCAAAAAGGAGGAGAAACAAACGAAAGAGACAAAGTAATATACAACAAAAATAAAATTAAAAAGACGATGATGAATTGGTAAAAATATTGATGCGCAGAGCACATTTGATAAGTGAAACGAAACAAATACAAATTTATACATATAAAAGGCAAGATGTTTGTGTGTGTGTGTGTGTGTGTGTGTGTGTGTGTGTGTGTGTGTGTGTGTGTGTGTGTGTCTGTCTGTCCTTTTTACAAATCCACAATTTCTAATCCGATTCTCACCAAACTTCACACAAATATTCTTTAAGCTTCCGGTCAGGTCATGGGCTACATATTTTTTCCGATTTCCCCCGATATCGGAATCTATACCCCGATATCCGATCAGGTCTGATCAAGATCACGATTTCAGCCCATTTATCGTGGTTCTTGCAGCAGAATTTGCTCTAACTTGATAAAATTATAGTTCGTAGTCTCAAAGATTAGTAGATCTTCTAAGACGGCTCATTTTCCCCGATACTGGAAATCGATACCCCCGATATTCTATCGAATCTGATCAAAAACCAATATTCAGCCACCAATATGGCTCATTTTCTCCCATTTAACTCTCGATAGGTACGATAAGTTTTCATAGACTTACTTAGGTTAGTTTATTCTTGGATGACTTATTTGACTCCGATATTGGAAATCGATACCCCGATATCCTATCGGGTCTGATCCAAATCAGGTCTTCACTTATTTATTTTGTTTTTACTTCGGGTTTTGCTCTAATTATAGTCTTAGTCTCAGCCATGATACCATTTACTCAGGGGACTTATTTAACCTTCAAAATTCAGTTTACGACGAAAAAAATTATTTGATATCGATACCAGGAAATCAAAATTTGACTTACATCCATTCATTTTTCTTTCAGTCTACAGTTTCGCTTTAACTGGAAACAACTATTGCTTTTTAGTCTTTCGTGCCAACGTCCAAAGAGTCTGAGCTCCAGGACCATGGATTAGTTGTAAAGCTTTCATCACATCCGAGCAACGCCGAGCTATACTGCTAGTAAAAGAATAAAATAAAAATAAAAATAAAAATAAAAATAAAAATAAAAAGGAGAACCAACGAACGACAGGAAGAAGGCAGTAGGCAACAGAATTACAAACAAAACAAAAACAAACGCAGATGAAAGGACAAAAATATCGACGTGCAGAGTACACTTGATAAGTAAAACGAAACAAAAACAAATATAGAAAAGAAAGAAACTAGAACTTGAAAAGAAGAAACGAACGAAAAAAAGAACATCAATAGATAGGATTGTCTATCGTCCGGTTCACGTCCCTCCCCGATCTTTTGAACGGCCCTTGTTTTCTGTTTAGGATTAGGTCTGCAGTTCCTTTGACAATTTCTTCATTATCTTTCCAATGATCTTTGGGTCTTAGTGGGATGATTACCTTGTTTGGGGTGAATTGATTAAAATATATGCTTCATTGAACATATCTAAATACGTAATAAATAATAATATTGGATTTTCTAAGCGCCAAAAGTATGGAACATCCAGTGAGAATCAAACTCATTACTCAGTTGTAATAGGTTCTAGCGAGAGTTGTTAACCATTACACCACGCTATATTTCTAATTCCCTCATAAGTTCTAATTTTTTCAGGATTATCCCACTATGTAGGTTTAATAAGTATGATGAGAAGACAGATCTTTCTGTTATGCCACTCTCTAATTTACTGTTCAAAAGATGGAGGAGGAGTGTGAACTGGACGATAGGTGCACCTATCTCCTCCTAAGAAAGTAAAAAAAAGTGAATGAAATTCCAGAGTTTAGACAGAGACGTTAGAAATATAGAATTGAAGTAGAATTTTGAAGGAACGAGAACCCAATCCTAAGCAGAAAGCAAGGGATAAATCTCTACTGCTGTTCAAAATTAAGCAGAAAAATAATTAGTAAATGAATTTTCGTATTCAGACGATGCTAGAAGTAAAGAATTAAAGTTGACTTTCGACGGAACCGGAAATATGGAACTAGAGATGAACTCTAATACCGTTCAAAAGATGTAGAAGGCGTGTTAACCGGATGATAAGAAAATCTAATGACTCTTATATTGAAAAGGAAAAATAATTAGCAAATAAAATATCAAACGAAGATGTTAGAAGGGTAAATTTTCGTTTTAAGTCCTGAAGGCTTTTCCCCCTTCAAATTTGTCCAAAATACCATTATTTCTGTGCAAATGTATATGCTGAACTCAAATCAACAATTAGTTATTGAAGAAACCTACCTTTATTGATCTGTACGTCCAGAAAAATCGAACTACATCTCCCTCATTTTATCTCCCGTAACTCTAACCCCAGTCATGTAATTAACTGCTGAACGATTTTTTTCTACGCGTATTACTTTCATTACAGGAAGTAAATAGGCGGAAATGTCAGTAAAGGAATAGGCCGAAATTAGTTGCCTACGCCGAAAGTCTTTCTGCAGTTAACTACATGACTTCGTGAGAGTTACGGGAGACAAAAAGTGCGAGACAAAGTTCGATTTTTTTTCTGTTTGTTAAGATCGATAAATGTAAATTTCTTCAATAACTAATTGTTGACTTGAGTTCAGCATATACATTTGCACAGAAATAATGCTATTTTGGATGAATTTGAAGGGGCAAAATCCTTCGGGGCCTAAAACGAAAATTTACCGTTAAAAGTATAGACTTGAAGTAGACTTCGCAATCTACCGGAAGTAGCTGAAGAAGATTAAGTAAAAACCGGAAGTAGTTAAAGTATGCTTCTTTAAACATTTTTTAATTGCTTCTTTGTTTTCTTCATTCTCTTTTTGAATAGATTACTAACTTCTACAACATGTAACCAAAACTTTTTAATAAATATGTTTTTAATAGACTTTTTAAAAATAATATTTGTTGTGCTTTCTCGTGCTACAGAAAAGCATCAGGTCTAAGCATATGCATTTGATTCTTAGAAATGAGCTCTATACGACGAATTACACCCACCACGCCTCACCTGTGACAGCCAAAACATAATATATTTTCTCTTCTGTTCAATATGTCAAATAGTGGATATATTGGTGAATCTGGAAATAGCATTAGATTCCGTTTCAATAATCACAAACTAAGCATACACCAAAACAACCCGTATTCCCCCATAGCCCAACACATCAATCAACCGGGACACGCATTAGAAAACTGCAAATGTTTACTAATAGATTCTGGTTTTAGTTCTACATACTCACGCAGAAAGAAAGAAAAATACTGGATTTTAAAATTAAATACATACAGGCTAGGGTTAAATAGGGGCTTAGGTGTTTTGACTCATTATAAATATTTCAATATTTAAACATCTTTTAGATACACTTCAAAAAGTTTTCTTTAAAACAATATTTATAGGTATTATTGAAGATAGGTTTACGTTTACAAATATTTTTAAAAAATCTGTCGCTTTCTGCGTCACGTGATGTAAACAATCTCTCGAACGAACGCTCCTCGCGAAAACGTTTCTAATTTAAATTTTAAAATCATTTGTTTCTGATGAAAGGCCGAGGACTGTCTGAAATATCAAATATAATAATAGAAATAAATAAATACTGTCAAAAAAATACCTTTTTAAACTTACAAATTTAGTAGTTTTTCCTATACATATTATTAAGACAGTATAGGTGGGTCACTATAAAAATATATATGTATATTCTAAACATATACTGTTAAATATAAGAGTCAATGAATGTCTATTATGTTTAATCATGAGCCGTTCTATACATCGTATTTTGGCTTTAATTTCAGGTGAAAATAAAGACAAAAATTCTCCAAAATTTGGATAATTTTTTATTAAGTTGGTTCTGAGATTTCGGCTCACATGAGCCATCTTCAGAGTCACAAGGTCTTTAAAGCAAAAACATCCACCATCAGCGACGATTTTATCTTGTGTTGACATAAAACTTTGCTAAGCAACGACAACAGTTACCAAAAATACCAAACGCAGTCAGCAAATTTGCAATGCGGTTCTATGACGTCACACCGCGTGAGAGCTCGAAATGATAACAGAACCATATATTTAAATGCAATGTAATGTGTTATGACCAGATTTAAACGTGATTTTATAAAGTGTGGGTTGTTTGGACTTATATAAATATACGGCAAGAGCTTTCATAACAGGTAGCAGAGTTTAACAACTGGTTGTAAAGAGAATGAACTGAGTTGTCTTTGCCTCTTTAATGGGCTGACCCAACGCTACCTCGCTATTGTTTCTTTTTCCATGAGCGTGACAGGAGAGAAATATATATATATATATATATATATATATATATATATATATATATATATATATATACTATAGTCATACGCAGACAGATCTGTTTCACTGCATCACAGCTCATCAGTACGGTTAGAGTCCGATCGCTTCCTAACCCAGGATTGAAACCCGATCGAATCGGCGTCAGTCGGCAAAACACGCTCAATAGCTAGAGTGTTCGAATTCATTAGTGAATGAGCGATGCGTATATGCCGGAGTAGCTACTGTTTACAAAGTCTCCCACTCTTCCAGAGTGCTCAATCAGGGTGTTAGAGCGTAACACAACGATCTTTATTATATTAGTGAGGATTATGTTTGTTTTATATATGAGTGTATGTGACTGAGCAAGGGAGAAGGAAATGAAAAAGAGAACATTTTAATATTATTTCACTTTCGAAATTGGGTATAACAATCAGAAAGCCAAACGGACCTTCTGCCGATTCTTTTTCTTCCATGTGCCGTGTCCCTTCAGGATATAGGCGACAATGGTCTTCCATATCTCCTTATCTCTAGTAGCTCTTAACACGCTTTCCTACCAGACCCTGCTCTGCCATTCATTTGCCTAAGCCCATCAAGCAAGTTACGCGTTGCTTTCCTCTTGTCTCTCCTGCCATCTATATGGCTTGTGAGTATCAGATTCTCTAAGCCCTCTTTCCACATTTACTTGTCCCATAAACTTCAGCTCACTTTTCTTGGTGTTAGCTATTAATTTCCTTTTCTTTTCCATCTTCTTCAAACCATCTTCGTTGCTCACATGTTCGGTCCATGGTATCCTCAGCATCCTTCTTTCGAATCACATTTCGGTTGCTTGCAGTTGGCATTTTGAGCATTTCTTTTACTATGCATTCAGTTTTTTGTAATTTATGCCAAGTACTGATCTAAAGACAGAGACATGAAAAAAATACAAAAAATAAAAAATGTAATAAATGAACAAAACAAAAAATATCAAACATGAAAATACTTAGTGGGCTTTTTATTATTCCTGCACAGGGAAAATTATTTTTAAAAGTTTTTTTTTTAATCGTAACAACCCTGAACAAGGCGGTAACGCCACTGATGGGCAGGGGGCTACGTAATTGTGAGAAGATTGGAAAAGAGAAAGCCGGAAACCACATCCTAAACAGGGAACAAAGGATGAGCCTCTTAACCTGTTCAATAGACATGGGTGGAGTGTGAACCGGGCGATAGATAGATCTATCTACTCCAATTGAAAAAAAAAAAACAAAGTGAGAAGATTGGAAAAGAGAAAAGTAGTAAGATTTTATCCGAATTGTTTATTTTTTACGGCTTATCAACCGTTTTGTAGGTTATTTAAAGCCTAAATATATATCGGATTGTAGAGGGATTCTTACAGTACCTGGTGCTCACAAGCAGTTCACCAACTAAGTACGGAAGACAGTGGGATAATGAGAAAGAATTGAAGAACATGAAGGCGTCAATATTACTGAAAAAAAAAAGAATATTAAGGGAAGGTATAAATAATTAAAGGAAAAAATTGCTGTCCCTGAAGGTATAGGAGAAGGCAATAGACACATATGGTATAAAGAAAAATAACGAGGACTCATTAGTAAAGCTCTTCTTAAAGACGATTGTTTCTAAAATTGTGTTCCCTCTTTGCTTACTCTTCCATGCGAGTGATCGTGTGCGGCACAAAAGGAAAGCTTCATAAATATAATTAAAAGACATGCATTGGTACGAAACATGCACATTCTCTTTGTATCTAAACTTATTTAAAATGGAACTTTGTCTGTGTGTGTGTCTGTTACCTATGGACTCCGAAACGGCTCAAGCGATTTTCTTGAAAATTTACACAGTTGTACTATAAGCGTCTGCGAGTGTTCTTAGCTAGGTACCCCCGATAAATATCGAAAATCGATAATCGAAAAATCGGGTTATATAAGGAGTGGTCCGATTTTAATCAAATTTGATACTCTCATAGACAAAGACATAAGAAACGATATTCAGAAGTTTCAAGGTTGCAGTTCTTACAATAGTGCAGAAAATCGGTTATATATATATATATATATATATATATATATAAAAGGCATCTTCACACAAATATTCGTTAGGCTGAGTCTGAGCTCCAGGACCATAGATTAGTTTTTAAAGCTTTCATTACACCCGAGTAACGCCGGGCTATACTGCTAGTTCCGTTAATAAGAAAGTAACTCAATTCGGTTAGCTTCAACCCAATAATCGGAACGTTTTGGAACAAACTTTCGAGGAAATGCTTTACTGTTAAAAATCCAGGATCAGTCGTTATCTTGCCCTCATAGCTTAATATATTGCACTTCTTACTAGTGTACATTATGGAATTCTGAAAGTGGCTGGGTCACTAAGGGTCAGAAATTTTTCTAGGGCGGAGTGGGGCAAATTTTTATTTATCTTCATTTTTATATTGCACCCCTATCGTATACATATCTTAGGAATGAGTTTGAGTATAAGTAAGTTCAATCAGTTAAATGCCAAATATGATACACGCTTTGGGAGATCATGTCTCGAAAGAGGCATGACTGACTAGGCAGAAGATTTTCCCGCAGTCGGGTGTCATTACCGTCTACGGTAGACTGGTCGCCAACCAAGACTATAGAACCCACTCTGTCCTGTTATTTGAACCCCGGCTAGTGGGAAGAGACGGATTAATACCTTCCCAAGGGTATTTGCGCGAAAGTGAATGCAACGAATTTGGTTGGAATTAGAACTCGGCTCTCCGACTTCTCGTTCCGAATCGATATTCACTGCAACACAACGCATAAATAAAAAAAAAATAATTCATAGTAATAATCTATTGTTGCCTTCTTTTCCACTCAAAAGCTGTTAGAACACAAGAGAGATTAATTTTTTAAAAAGCTCAAAGGGTTAATACTAACGTTTATACTAGCAGAACAGTGTGATTTGTCTGCTCTGAGTTTTTGAAAAAATAAAAAATAAAATACAGAGGGAAAAGTGCTGAAGATCAAATTTTATCTAAATCAGAGCCTGTTAAGTTTAATCAATTGTTGAAGCTTATAAAAGTGGGGGAGTCAACCGAGGGGAGGGGGTCAAAAATTCGGTGGCACGAGGTTTTGACCCTTCTCTCCCCCGTAGAATCGCCACTGCTTCTTATTTCCCCTTTTTATGCTCATACAATTACCTCATATTATAGGTAACCCACTTTCATGCGTTTTATTAATGTACCTCAGTAAAAAAAAAAAAAAAGTTTAAAATTGTACTCATTACTAGCACTTGAAAAAATTTTAGAGTTTAGCTGTTTGAATTTTGTGATAAATCATAATTTATCAGTTAATGATATAATAAGTGCATTGCGAGTTCCACGACCATAAACTATCCGTTGATTTTACCCTATTGCGTTGGTAAATATTTGACCGTAACACCTTTAGCAATAACAGTCATAAGTATAAAGGTAGGCCATTATTTTAAAAAGTAAGGGCGAAGATTCAAAATTGACAAGATTTATTTTTCACTGGACCCGGTGTTAAACGCTTGAGAGACTTATCGTCTCCTCTCTCGTTTTTTCTTTTACTTTCTGTCTTTCTTCGCACGAAAATCGAACAGTGTTTCTGAAGTGCCTTTTTCATCTTTCCTCGTGATAAAAAATATAATAGTTCATTATTTAAGATGTATTGGCTGAGTGTAACATACGTGTTAACTAAATAAATCAGCAAAGAAGGGTCACGTATGATTAAAATATTCTAAAATAATTTCACACCAAGTAAGGCAATTAAACCACTAAGACTCAAGTGAGAGAATATAAGAAAAAGAAAACAATATTAAGGAGATAGAAGAATAAAATAACAGGAATAACGCAGAAGACAACGATTGGCATTGCATCTAAATTTTTGAGAACCAAACTTGATTGGAATGAAAGTAGCCGGAAGAGAGATTCAAAATCAAGAAGAGTGAGAAAAGAAACTTTTAACATAGAACTTACGGTTTGCATCTGACTATTTTAATTGTAAAAAGGTAATGCTATGCTGCCTACTCTAGTGCTAAATTAAATTCATAATGTGCAGTTACCAAAGAAGAAACTTTATCAGAATAATAATAATAAAAGAAATAAATTATAAAAAGGCACAGAGAAATTTTCAGGGACAGTTACTTTACATGATAATTATAATTAAAATGGGCCCTACGGCAATATAACGTTGAAACAACAGTTTCCGTATGATCACAGAGGTTAAGCAACGTCATGCCGTGTTAGTAACTAGATCGGTAACCACTTCGGAATAACAGGTGCTGTAAGTGTGGATGTTCGGATGGTGTAATGAATAATGGATCGGAATTGCTAAACGGTGAACCGAGGTTCAATTCTGGTTATGGTTCATTATATTCATTTATGCTATTATCCTTGGGAATGGTACGAATCCACCTATTCCCCACTCACCTACGGGTTAATTAGTAAATTTTGTATCACTAAAACCTCCCTTAAAAACAAATTTACAATCTTATTAACTCCTCCCACAAAAAAAAACATCTTACAATCTAAAAATATTTGCTGGCTTTAAATAACTAGCAAAGGGTTGATAATCCGTAAAAAAACTACTCAATCAATCAAAAAATAACTAAAATCCGAACTGAATCAAACAATGACTAAAAGAACTTCTACGGCTACTTTTACACCAATGACAGCAAATATTTACTGAGAACATTTCCAGTGCAAAAATCTATGACAGAAACTAATAGTACTACAGCGGCTATTATTCAAGCATTTTTCCCTTAGGTTATTATTAATCATTAAGAAATGGCAATTTTTTCCGGATGATCGAGGCTACGCCCCGAGAGATTAGAGAGAAGCTCTATAAAAATATAGCGATCACTCAGCGTAGTCGGCAAATGTTCCCTGGGGGCATTATTTAAAAGTTAGGTAGAGTAGACATCAAACGAAATTCGGTGGTTTCAAATTGACGACGCTTGTGATAATTATACCACGACCATTTATAACCAGCTGTCTGGGTAACGAATGTCAGCCAGGGCAGAAGGCGGTGGATAGTTCGGAGAGATTCTGACACACAGTTGTGCTAGGCACAGTTGTGCAAGATTCAATATCACCAAACACACATCATTTAACTTTAAATATTCAGTTCTTTAACTTTGTAGCTGTTTTTTTTTTCTCGTTAGTAGTTGAGGTAGTTGTGATTTAGACGTTCAGATCTTGAAAGCGATGCTATTCAATCAAGTTGATGGACAAAATTTCCCGATGTAAAAAACAATATTATACGTGATCTGCGTTTTTGGGAACGAGCTACACTAGACCCTAAAATTCTATCTATCTATCTATCTATCTATCTATCTATCTATCTATCTATCTATCTATCTATCTATCTATCTATCGTTTGGGTACATTTTGTATAAATCTATTCATGCCTACTGTTATATATATATAATTCCAAATTTATTCACCTCATCTATCTATCTATCTATCTATCTATCTATCTATCTATTTTCATATTTTCCAATCGATGACTCCATACATTCATTGATTGTTTATTTGTTTCAAATTTCTTTCTCTTTCATGTATTTTCCCATCAATCAATTCGTCCGTTTTTTTTGTTTCTTCATTCTTTCTTTTTTAATTCTTCCTATCTTTACTTATTTATTTCTTCATTCAATTTAGATTATCTATCTATCTATCTATCTATCTATCTATCTATCTATCTATCTATCTATCAGTGTGTTCATATCTATCTATCTATCTATCTATCTATCTATCTATCTATCTATCAGTGTGTTCATATCTATCTATCTATCTATCTATCTATCTGTGTGTTCATATCTATCTATCTATCTATCTATCTATCTATCTATCTATCTATCTATCTACAGTATTTACATTATTTGGACTATTGTCCTCAACTTTGTTTCCATTTGAACGGCGTTTAGGCCGTTGTACGCTCCAGCCTTCTTCAGGTGCTAGGAATTTCGAATTGAACCCTCTGTTGCAATAACTGGGATATATGGGCTCCATTCGATGCGTAGTAATGCCTCGATTGGAAGTCATGAGTTATCTCCCTCTAACCCTGCAAGTTACTTGTTTAGCACTGCTGTAGCCTGGTATTGAACTCACAACTCTTTAGATCAATTGACAGGAACTAACCAACGTCTATATCCACTGGGCCAAGTACCCTTAAAAACACATGACCCAGGGTTAGAGCATACAACGCCCGAAACATCGTACAAATGGCAAAAAAATGAGGACAATAGTCCGAATAATGTAAATACCGTAAATACTACCTCATCTCAGAAATATAGACAAATCTATGTATCTATTTTAACATTATTTTGAGTGGATACCCATATTTAAGTAGACGCTCAAGCATATTTATTTATCTTTGTCTACCGGCCTAAATGTTCGATGAATCTGATGAAAGAAAAGCATGCGCTCTCGTTGACCCGAGAAACTATCGTTACATCGACGTGCTTTAGGCCGACTTGGCCACAGAATGCGTCGTCGATCAAGCAAAGTTAAAATCAAGGGGGACTCAGGTCCGTGTCCTTCCGGAAAGCGCATATCCTCATTAGATAGACTAAACTATCGCCCGGTTCACACTCCACTCACGTCTATTGAACAGGTGAAGAGGCTCATCCCTTGTTCCTTGTTTATGATGTGGTTTCCGGTTTTCTCTTTTCCAATCTTTTCACTCCTTTTTCTTTTTTTTTCAATTGGAGTAGATAGACTAAACTATCGCCTGGTTCACACTCCACCCACGTCTATTGAACAGGTGAAGAGGCTCATCCCTCCTTCCCTGTTTAGGATATGGTTCCGGCTTTCTCTTTTCCAATTTTTTTCACTCCTTTTCCTTTTTTTTTTCTTCATCTCTCAATTGGAGTAGATAGACTAAACTATCGCCTAGTTCACACTCCACCCACGACTATTGAACAGGTGAAGATGCTCATCCCTTCTTCCCTGTTTAGAATGTGGTTTCTGGTTTTCTCTTTACCAATCTTTTCACTCTTTTCTTTTTTTTTCAATTGGAGTAGATAGACTAAACTATCGCCCGGTTCACTCTCCACCCACGTCTATTGAACAGGTGAAAAGGCTCATCCCTCTTTCCGTGTTTAGGATGTGGTTTTCGGTTTTCTCTTTTCCAATCTTTTCACTCTTACGTAGCCCCCTGCACATCAATGGCGTTACGGTCTTGCTCAGGGTGATAATTTGAAAAAATAATAATAAATGTTGTGGATCTTCGTCGCTAATTTGTTGTGGCAAATCTTAATGTGGAGTTGTTGCGGCGAAACTGCCGCAAAGTTGTAGTGAGTGGTTTGGTCGGAAGTAAGACACGAGACACAGAAGGTGGGTTTAAAATAGTGTTTTAGTATAACAAGAAAATATGCACGTGGTAAGTGTTAGTAATAAGTAAATAGAAAGTTCGAAAAGTAAATAATAAGTTCGAACGGTAAGTCCGACTGGATTAATACTCCCCGCCCAAAGGCAGAGAGCTCGACAGTGCCTAAAGCAGTCAACTGCCCGTTAACTGCAGTATTCAACCGTCTTCCTACTTAAGGCAAAATCTGGCACAAGGCCTTTTTAATTTGGGATCTCCAGGCCATATAATCCGTCTAAAAATATTTGTCTAATGTTCCCCAGTCGTGACTCTACCCTTCGGCGGAGCAATGACTGGGTTAAAACACTCCGCCCAAAAGCAGAGAGCTGATAATGCTAAGGCTGTCAATTCGAAGTTAACTGAATATTTATTCATGTAAAAATACATTGAATTATGGCACAAGGCCGAAAGGGGAGGGGTAGAGGTTAGTACTCACTAGCTATCCTATACCTAGCTAAACATTATCAGGACCCATTCACTCATAACAATTTTCGCATTCACCACAAGAACCAATTCGTCACCTCCCAATCTTTCATACAACACACTACCACAAATTTACAAGGGGCACCTAAAAAAGCGGGAAAGAAACTCAAAATAACTCAAAACAGTAAAAAATGCATCTATGTACAATAATATAATATATTCAAAACATTTAATAAAAGATGAAATGATGGGAAGGGGATGAACCCAAAAACAAACTAAAAATGCAACAAATTCTAAAATAAAATAATAAACAATGTTAATAAGACCTGTCCATCCCTCAAAAAAGAGTGGCCGCTGTATTCCACCTAATGGCGGAATTAAGAAGCTAAGTGGGCGTTAACTGATTTCCGGAAGTCACGCAGGTAATCATTTATAACAAGAGGAAGAGTCCCTTCCACGAGGGAGGGCACCATAACAATAACATTATCAAATATTCAGGCCGGTAGACGAAAGTAAATAAACATTAAGTATTAATATATAAACGTAGAATCGACTCACATATGAGTATCTCCTGAAAAAAACGTTTAACTTATAAAGTCTGTTAGCTGGTTTATGTGTTCGTTACTAACCTCATCGTCGTCATCATTGAAATTTTTGTAATTTTGTATGAATGACTCATTTAATGTTACATTGAATTAGCGAAAGACGCCTTCCAACGGCTAAGCAAAATGTTAAGAAACAGGAAAATTTAAGAAACAAAGCAAAAATTACCGAACTGCCTTGTAACACTATTTCTTCTATATGACAGTAAACTCAGGAGTATTTTCTCACAGATGAAGGAAAGACATGAAACAACCTTAGTATCGTTCTACAGAAGGATGCTGACAATGTCATGGACAAGGAGGAAGTTTTCAAAAAAATTGAAACAAAGATTTTATAGGTAGCATGAGAAAGAGAACGTTCAGAACTCTAAGATATAAACTGATAAAAGCCAGCTTAAAAAATTTAACATTCAGAGGACAGGCAAACAGGACAGAAAAAAACAGCGCATGACTAACTTAACAACCTTGTGTAGAATATGGATTAGGAGAGACCTCAACAAGAAAACATTTACTAGGATTTATACAGGATAGGAAATTGTGTAGTAGCATGATCACCAACGTGTTGAAGGGACACATCATATAGAAAAAAAAGAATGCTTTTAAACATATGCCTATATAACCATTTCTTACTGGTCCTAGAATAAAGTGTCTGACTTCCTTGAAGATTGGTAAAAGTACTCACAAATGTGACACCTACCGAGATGATGTATAGTGATTCTGTTATGGACAGCTAATGTTTACCTATAGACTCAAGTATAAACGCGAAGAAACGAAAGACTGAAGTATAACGACAACCAATATTCACCTTGAAACCCAGGTATATAAAAAAGATTCTGATATTAAAAGAACGTCTTCCATTTATTGATATATTCTAAGTTCCTTTATAAAAGTCAGGGCTTATTAGAAATTTGATGCAGGGGCGACATCGTTCTCGGCCATCAATGTGTATCGGGAACATTAAGACATGTCTATTTTGGAACTGTGATATTGCACTAAACAGAAACTTTTGATGGGTAAGATCAGATTCCCACATTTTGATGAGAAATGATTTTAAAAAGTTGAGGTTTGACAGAATAAATAGTAATCCAAAATAATTTTTTTAAAACTCTATAATTTTTGGAGAAACGAGTTTAAAGATCTCTAGATTAAAAGATGTATTGGCATTTGATTCCGGTGATTAGTGAAAGACTTATAGAATAAAATTTATGATTTACTAAAATTTACAAATGCTATACTGACAAGAGGTAAGGAACAAGAAGATTGTTACTAAATTATTGTGCCATCAAATAAGATCTTCATTTACTTCAAATGGAGATTATACGGAACAACTTGGCTATATTTTGATGAAACATGGCTTCCCTGTGTCTCTTCTATAAATACTTTCACGGTTTCTGCTCCGATGAACTTAGATCACTAGTGCCCCCTAAATACGAATTTGAACGAGATAATAGATTAGCTACTAGATCCCACCCTTTTACAGTGAAACCGATGAAATGCAACCGCAACTTCTACTTCAACAGTTTTTTTTCTCGCACTTTCCAACTGTAGAATTCCCTACCACATAATTGCTTCCCCGACGGCTACAATCTCCAGGAGTTTAAATGTAAGGTCAATAGACACCTCCTAATACACTAACTCGCTCCCATTCTTTCAAACCCTCTTCCCATCTGCCCAACCATCATCATCGGTATCCTTACCCATCTATTACCTTCCTCCTGACATTTCCTATCTCTAACCACTCCTTCTCTTTACCGTCACCTATGTAGCCTCCTGCGCAATAGTGGCAGTGGAATTCCTTGCTTGGGGTGAAATGATAAAAAATAGTATGTTATACAGTGGTGTAGTTTTATTGCGATTTTCAATAAGCAACGCATTTTTTTTTTTTAATCGTTTCACCCCGAGCAAGGCAGAAACGCCACTGATGTGCAGGGGGTTACATAAATGTAGAAAGATTAATTAGAAAAGAGTGAGGAGTACAAGCTAGTTAGAAAGGAACAATAGAAAGCTGAGAAAGCAGGTGCAATGACAGATACATAGGCGGAGAGAACGTGAAGATTATACAGGGGAGGGGAGAGAGCTAGAGTCCAGTGGTTAGTAGGTGAGTATTAACTTTGCTTTTAATTTCTGGAGGTCGTAGCCGTCAGGAAAGCAAGAATACGGGAGTGAGTTCCACAGGCGGGAAGTGCGAGAGAGGAAGCTGCAGGAGTAGAATTGTCGTCTGCGTTTGGCTAACCTGACTGTGAATGGGTGGGACCCAGTTGCCAGTCTGGTTGCACGGGTAAACACCTGTTGAGGAGGCATCAGTGACTTAAGCTCATCCGAGCATATGTAAAAGATTTAGTCTTATAATTTTGGCTCACCAATATTATGGTGTTATATACATTTTCATCTTTTCTTTGTTTTTACCAATTTTCATCTAACAAATGATTGAACAAATGTTATTCATTGAGTAACTTTTTTGTAATATTTTACAAATTTATCACCCAGTTTTGCTTATCGAATACAGTAAAAATTGCATATTTTGGTTGTGCTGATTTATAATTAGACTTCTTTTTTGAATATATTTTCTATTTAATGTGTCTCATGCAAAATATATTAACTTTATTTGGGTATATTCTTGTAAGCAAAATCCTGCGGAAATTAGGTATTTCTGTAGTATTTCCAGATGATTTCAAAGTAAATGTTAAAAGATTGATATGAGATATGAATCTAATATTAAGCTTCAGCACGTATAATATCTACTTCTAGCTTTCATTTTTATAGCAACGTTGATTTCCTAAAAAACATATGACATCGACCCTCCCCTCTCAAACCTGAAAAAGTAGGGTTCGTCTTCCTTTGACGTTGGGGGGTCACTAGTGAAGAAATAATTTTTCCATTGCGTGTTCCTTTTCAGACGTCAGGGTCGCCAATGTTGATATGGGGTGCGTGTTCTTTGGATGTCGGGAGTCACCAGCGTAGCCCCCAGGGAATGGTTAATGTTTATTAATTCGGCCTTGTGTCGTACATAAACAATATTCCCCACAGCTTATAGATTTTATCGAGATTTTTCAGAAGGTTATTATCGTTATCATCAGAAGGTTTCCATCATGTTATCATCAGAAGGTTTCCATCATGTTATCATCAGAATGTTTCCATCATGTTAACATCAGAAGGTTTCCATCATGTTAACAGCAGAAGGTTGGAATGTGTGGAAGAATAAAATATATGCATTTTTCATGCTAAAATAGAAATTTATTAAAAGAAGAGAATAACAAAAAGAGAATAGAATAACTCATTACCTTCTTCATTGAGAAGCAGGTAATGAATCATGGGTATCAAGAGTTGAAGAAATGTTCGTAGTAGTAATTTGTTGGAAAGGGTTTATTCGTACGTATGTATATATAAGCGTTTAGTTGGATAGAGAAAAAGAAGTAAAAGGAATCAGCAAACGAGGAAGAAGGGGAAAGAGAACAACGTGACCTTATGTCCGGTTCGTGGTTAAAGTTTCTCTCTTTACATTTTAGTGTGTCGCCTCGTTTCGTTGCTTCTCTCTCACAGACTAGCGCTGATTTGATCAAAGCCTTTATAGTCATTCAGATTTTCGCACTATTTAGTCTTGCAAATCCCTTCCATTGGTCAGAAAATCAATTTAACATCTACCCGCGAAATCCGGTTTCGATTTTTCTTTAAGCACGGGGTCAATCCTTTTTCTATGCGGCAAAACTAAGATTTCACACGTCATTGTGAATTTTTTAAAAGTGAAAAGAAGGTCGACTTTAATTCTTATTTTCTTATCCACCACAAATCTACAGATATTGGATTCACAGCTCTTAGGGTTTAGTCAGTAAATTCAACCAACTCTAATACCTGGTGATGATAGTGGCGAACAAAAGCTTGAAGATTGGAATTAAATGGAGCTAACTAAAACATTCGGAAGTAGCTGAGTCATGAAAAGAGAACAATCTACTCCAGTCATCAAAATAAAGTGTTCGGTTCAATATTTTAGTAATCTGAAGAAGGTTGAATCGTACAACGGCCGAAACGTCAAGTATATGATAATTAAGATTAGGACAACAGTTCGAACAATATAGATAATTGAAAACTAACATTCACATTTTCGTAACATTCCAGCTATTAGCAGCAACTCCATATACAGTGCCTAACGAATCTCTGTTTTAACTGTTAAGATAATCAGATCTATTTGGACAAAGATGTTAGAGTAGCCTAGAACTTATACAAAGAAAACCCGCCTCCATACGGTTAAAAAACGAATAAATGGACAAAAATAAAAAAGGAAATAAAAGAAAGATCAGGCTTTACGCGGTATTTATTCAACATTTCCAGTTAGGACTAAGTGAACTGGAAATCCTAACAAAATTTATCATCGGTGGGCGTAATCTTAAGAATATAAGATGCGCAGATGACACTGTCGATGGTCGACTCGGAAAAAAAAACCTACAGGATATTTTAGACAAGGGAGTAGAAGAGAGCGAGAAAAAAAACTATTACCTGTATGAACACATAAAGCATGGTCATCAGCAAGAGAAAAAAAAACACAAGATGCTAGCTACTATTTGGTGATATAAACATGTTGTATCGTCGAGGGGGATACAATACACATAAAAAGTGTGCTGTGGTATTATTCAGTACACAATCCGATGCTAAACGGATATACATAGAACAGTACAATAGTTATGATGACAGGCAAGACAGAACTTACAACACAGTAAGGAGAGGTTTAGATTACAATATTCGCCGAACTAATCAGTCTGAATAGTACTTGAATGACACTTGAATACTACGGCTCGAATGCTACTATTCTTTATTTAAACAGACCATTTGGGCCATGAGACATTCCATCATTGAGATGCTGCAGGGGTATCAGCCTCTCTACAACAAAACATGAAGAAGGCGGACTGGTTTAAATACCAAGGAAGCGTCGTTTTTAAAAGTTGATGGAAAATTTGACGCTGAGACCGAATACACTTTAGACTAAGGACAGATGCGTTCAAAAGGTTTGGTGCTGAAAATCGGAAAAAAAATTCTTAGAAAAATAGCAAAGGCTGCTGGATTGCTATGTAATATCCACCCGCTTATATGTTAGTGAATGCGGGACAATCTTCTCACAGAGGAGAAGAAAACTGGAGGAAACAAAAGTGTAGTTCTACACTGAAAATTCTATAGACGAATTGGGCAAGTAGCAAGGAAATCTTGAAGAAAATCATAACAAAAACAAAAAACCCAAAAAAAAAAGGTATGCTCAGACTCAATTCCTTGGACGTATAAGTAGAAAAGAGGGTTTGAAACACTTGAACCTCAAAAGGAATATCGAGGCAAGAGATATAGGGAAAAGCAGTGAGCCACTTAACTGATGATCTTCTGTGAATGAATTGCGGAACAGGCGTGGGTGTCTTAGCAAAGAGTAAAAAATTGCTCAGCGTCAGACAATATAGGACGTTTTGGAGAGCCATGTTTACTTAATGCTGAAGAGAGGCGGCATATACAAGAAGATAAAACAGGATGACTAAAGCGTGGAAACATGGCTCGAAATAAACTTTTTATTTCTCGATAAAGTAATTTCAGGTGATGTGGTCTGCTTGCTTTGAAATATTAAAATGTTAAACTAGGGGGCACCAATGATCTAAGTTCATTGGAGCAGAAGACGTGAAAGTATTTATAGAAGAGGCACAGGGAAGCCACGTAACGCCAGTGGGATAGCGACTGCAGCCGAGCTGCCAAGTCAATATCGATCACATTAGAGATTCTCCGTTGGATTTTGTCAAGAACCTCGAGGTGAATAGCAGGGGCACCCGACCAGATGTGGCTGCAGTATTCAATATACTTTTCAAATCAATGTTTTGCGCAGATCTTCATTCCTCACACGTTCTTAACAATAAGACACCACTATTATGATGTCACATCGTTAGGACAGATTTTACGTGTTTTACGGACAGATCGTAAGTTTTCTTCAAAGGGAATAAAATTATTATTATTGCATCACACCGATGTCATTGATAGTACTTATAATACTAATAATAAACGTTTTTAAGAACAAATTCAGTGATTATATTCAATCACCAAAAATACGACAATACTTTCCGAACAAAGTCATTCATTATATTCAATCGCGAAAACTACGACAATACTTTTCGAACACTCTTATATATTCTCAAGAGATAAATTAACGTTTGGAGACAGAATTGAGAAAGACATTATGCGGTTCTGAAATCTTATTATCGATCAATTGCTTACCTACAAAATTATATTTATAAATTATATCACCAATCGTAAATACATTATCAAACATTTAAGATTACATTACACTGTACCTGTCTGTTAAAGAGATTATTATGAAGCGTGGTATACCGTAGCAACTAAATTCATTTAATTTAGAACTTGCTGCTTTTTACAAGAGATTAAACAGTTTCTTTTATTAAGTAATTAGTCAACTTCCAGGTATCTCATTGTGATCTAAGTTAATGGTAGAAAAAAATCGCCTTGTCGCTGCGGAAAGTCTGCAATGACAGCCACAATCAGCCCCAAATGCTGATGTGAGAAATATATTCACATAGCTTAGCGCTTAAGCAGTGAAAGGAAATTATCAAACATAACAAGACATACCTGGTATAGAAAAAACAATTTATTTGTCTTGCAAAAATATGCTGAATTATGCTGCTACAGTGTAGCTTGGTATAGTCTCTTTTCTCTGCTTAGCTTGGTATAGTATCCTCCGTCTAGGAGTGGGATGAAAAAGACACAAGGAACTGCGATCCGCGACGTACAGGAACTTTCTTCTGGGTCAGCTTCTTTCACAGTTTCTTATCTTGGTATAAGATGATAGTGCTTAGAGAAATTTTCTCTAGGAAGGCAAGGCTTTGCCCATAGGGTATCCTTTTTAAGGTAAGAAGGGTAACAAGAGATTTTCTCTGTTACAAAGTTGTGGCATTAGCCTAAAAGATTACAAAGAATTGGTAAGATGGTCTCGATATAGCGAGACAAGTGGGCGCCAATTTAGGCCCTGCTGCAACAAAAATCCGGAGCGGCACAAATACGTCCGATACTGTTCGTGCTAGCTGAAAAAAGGAGTGAGCAAGACCATCGTGTAAAAAAACATAAAACCTCTGGTAAAGCCCGCCTAAAGTTCAAAACGAGGTTCGGGTTAAATCAGCCAATCAGGAGACCCGTTACATCTGTAAATTTTCGACACACTGCCAACGGAGAACGAAAAAAGTAATGGTTATCCATTACTTTTTTTTTTCATAGAATAAGATCAAGGGGAACTGAATGTGCTTCTGTCTGCCTTTAATTCCAGGGGAAATAAATGTTTTAAGGAATGAACCTGTTCGCAACCGTTCCTCAACACACAGGCCGAGCGAACTTTACCATCGTTCCCGGTAATGAGTCTAAGCACCTTACCTAGACTCCAAAAAGGTCTAGTCTTATTAGGAGATTTGATTAATACAATTTCTCCAACTGACACCTTTAGAGGGCAATCTCCCTTCAAATTCGTATCCCTCTCTCTCAGAGACAACAGATAATCATTGTGCCACATCTTCCTAAATTTTTCGACATATTTATGTCTTAACTCCAAAGATTGCACCAGCTTTATTCTACTAGGGGGATCGGGGCACAGATCTTCCGATCCATAGTTACTAATTAACAAACGTGGATTGTAGCCAGTTTGTAGAAAGTGATTGGGGGTTAAAATATCTAGGCCCCCTTCTGAAACGGTAAAATAAGTCAGCGGTCGATCGTTGATCGCTTTCTGCACGTCAGAAATTATCGTTAAAAATTCAAAATACTGAATTTTCCTCCTACCTATTAATTTTTTCCATAGTTGGCTAACGAATGTCTTGCCCTGAATAGTAACTGGGAGAAGTAAGGAAAGCGGATCATAGATGCTGGAAGTCTGAGACAGAATTCCACGTTTAGTGTCTACGTTAATGTTAATCTCAGTGGGCGCAAGTCTGATTGTATCTTGTCGAGGGGAACAATGATACCCCAGTACCTTTTCATAGGAGGGAAGGGGGAGGTAATTGATCCATCCTCTGACATTTTCTTTTGCAAATCCGCACAGTTGGAGTTACAGGACTGAAGATCGAATCCTGCGTCCTTCAACCTGTTACGTACAGTACTATACAGAAAGGAGAGACCTAACAAGTACTAAATGTTATACTAACAAGTACTAAATGTTACACTAACAAGCACTAAATGTCATATTAACAAGTACTAAATGCTACACTAACAAGCACTAAATGTCACCATAACAAGCACTAAATGTTATATTAACAAGCACTAAATGTTATATTAACAAGCACTAAATGTTATTTCAACAAGCACTAAATGTCATATTAACAAGTACTAAATGTTACACTAACAAGCACTAAATGTTATATTAACAAGCACTAAATGTTATACTAACAAGCACTAAATGTTATACTAACAAGCACTAAATGTTATACTAACAAGCACTAAATGTTATACTAACAAGCACTAAATGTTATATTAACAAGCACTAAATGTTATATTAACAAGCACTAAATGTTATATTAACAAGCACTAAATGTTATATTAACAAGTACTAAATGTCATATTAACAAGTACTAAATGTTACACTAACAAGCACTAAATGTTATATTAACAAGCACTAAATGTCACCATAACAAGCACTAAATGTCACCATAACAAGCACCAAATGTTATATTAACAAGCACTAAATGTCACCATAACAAGCACCAAATGTTATATTAACAAGCACTAAATGTTATTTTAACAAGCACTAAATGTTATTTTAACAAGCACTAAATGTCACCATAACAAGTACTAAATGCTACACTAACAAGCACCAAATGTCACCATAACAAGCACTAAATGTTATATTAACAAGCACTAAATGTCATCATAACAAGCACTAAATATCATACTAACAAGCACCAAATGTCACCATAACAAGCACTAAATGCCATATTAACAAGCACTAAATGTTATATTAACAAGCACTAAATGTTATTCTAACAAGCACTAAATGTTACACTAACAAGCACTAAATGTCACCATAACAAGCACTAAATGTTATATTAACAAGCACTAAATGTTATTTTAACAAGCACTAAATGTCATATTAACAAGTACTAAATGTTACACTAACAAGCACTAAATGTTACCATAACAAGCACTAAATGTCACCATAACAAGCACTAAATGTCACCATAACAAGCACTAAATGTTATATTAACAAGCACTAAATGTCACCATAACAAGCACTAAATGTTATATTAACAAGCACTAAATGTTATATTAACAAGTACTAAATGTTACACTAACAAGCACTAAATGTCATATTAACAAGCACTAAATGTCACCAATTTTTTCTTCATCATAGGAAGATAAAGTTTCTCTCTCGTCGATTCCAATAGACTCGAGAGAGAGGAAAAGTTCAATTCCGCGTTCAACAGAGGAATCCTCAAAAAATGGGCCAAGTGTATCTGAATATGAATATACCGGATTTAAGGCACTGTCAATTAAGAACGACGAGCATTTAGGCAAGGATTCAATAATTTGATTAAAGGGGGGGCACACTTGCTTATCCTCCCTAATAATAACCGGCTTCAAAAAATTGTACCTATTGCCGAAGGGAATGATTTCGTCAGAAATTCTCCATGCAGTCCCATTTAGACATTCAACCAGGATAACATGCGAAGAGAGAGAGAAATAAGGAAATGTCAAGGCTTATCCAGTCAAACCAACCCCCTCTCCGTTAAATTTTGAAAAAAAAAAAAATTTTTTTTTTTTTAGGTAGCAGACAAGAAGCACCAAAAAAAAATCACACAAATAACAATTCTGGAAGGGAAAAATTTACAATAAAATATGTAACGCACACATTTTTGCAATAAAAGGCTATGTGAGAAATATATTCACATAGCTTAGCGCTTAAGCAGTGAAAGGAAATTATCAAACATAACAAGACATACCTGGTATAGAAAAAACAATTTATTTGTCTTGCAAAAATATGCTGAATTTTGCTGCTACAGTGTAGCTTGGTATAGTCTCTTTTCTCTGCTTAGCTTTGTATAGTATCCTCCGTCTAGGAGTGGGATGAAAAAGACACAAGGAACTGCGATCCGCGACGTACAGGAACTTTCTTCTGGGTCAGCTTCTTTCA